>QJOB01000461.1:0-16105 GCA_004155035.1 Monosporascus sp. 5C6A | reverse complement strand
ATTTTAAAATATTTAAATAAAATATTAAATATATATATTTCATATTATACAAAATAATTATATATTAAAAAAATATAATATTTAATATTATAAAATTTAAACTTTAATTTTTTTTTAATAAATTAATAAAAATTAAAAAATTGAATTAATTTAAACTTAATATACGGATTATTTAATAATTATTATTAAATATAAAATTAAATAACTTATATATATTATAATATTTATTATATAAAATTAAAAAAAATATTTTATTTATAACATAAATATTTTTTAAAACTATTTTAAATAATATATAAAAAAATTCATACAGGCCCGTATACCTTTATATTAATTTGTATAAGTTTGTACGAATCCTTATTTCTTAAATTTATTTATTACTTTTTTTTTAACTTATACTTTTTTTTTACTTTCTTCACTTTATTCGCGTTATTTCCGTTATGCCTCACCTTTATATTAATTTTAAGCCTTTCCGTTAATAATATATTAAGTAATATTAAGTTTATACGTTTTTTTGAAAAAATTATATATACTTTATTTAACTTATACAAAATCGTTATTACTTATAAAACCTTCGAACGCTACTTACTTAAATAAGGTGTCCCCTAATACAAAATTCGTATAAACGCATTTAAAGCCTTACCCGTCTGTATCAGCTTTTTTATTATAAATTCAGATATAACAATAATAAGATTTATCAGTATTTGTAAAAAAAAGGCTTTGTTATATCTCTTTCTGGCATCGGGCGTATTCGTCGCAAGCTTTATATTTTCCGTTATCGCTTTCTTCTTTTTCTTATACCTAAAATCGACTATCTTTGGGTTTTTTTTACTTATAAACAAATTACTTATAACGTTTTATACCGTTTTGAATTTACGTTTTATATACATAACTTCGAAAACATAGTTTTAACTTCTTACGCGATATAATTTAGTTTATTTACTATAAGTTCTATTTTGCAAAAATTTGTAAACGTCGGAATAAATACCACCGTTACCGCAGTAACTAAATTATACCTAAATCGAATTTTATTTTATTTATAAACGTTTATTATAAACTTACGTTTTACGGATTCAAAGTTTATACCGGTATAAATACTTATTTACAGTATATTATATAGTTTTATATCGGTTTTAATGCTTTTATTTCCCGTTTTATCTTTACTTAATACTTACATATCGTTAATATTACTAAATATATTCCGCAACTTATCCGGTTAAACCATGATATAAAAACTGGACTTATAACTATTACATATTATTACTTATAAAAACGTATTAAAAATAAACGATTTCTTTCCAGCTTCGTTTTCTACCGCAAACCTAACTAACCTACCCGATTTATCCACGTTAACGACTTACTAATCCCTTCTAGCGGTAATAACTTTATACCAATTATTTCGGAACCCATTATTACTACGCAAGCTTTAATTAGACGGTTACAATAAAAAAACGTTTAATATTATAAAAAAAGCATTTAAAATTAACGAATCGAAAATTAATAAACTAAATTAGCCGAAAACCGGGTTATATTTTAACAGGTAAATCTAATATACGTTTATACAAATTTATACAAGCTTCTATAAAGTTAATCGCATTTAATTATAAATTTTCTTTAGCCGGCTACAAAATTAAGGCTTATAAAAAGCAACAAAAGCTTTTAACCGTATTACACTAATCTATATATATATGTTTATTTTTCGAAAAAAGTTTCACAACTTTATTTAAACCTAAAACGCTTATTCGATCCGTTCGCAACCTAATCGGCCTCACGTTATTCCTAATATCCCAGATAATTTATACCGGAACCCGGATATTATTAAGGGCTTTATCGATTATAAAATTTTATTAAACCGTAAACAATAAACGGAATTTATAGCTATAACCAAAAAAAAATTAACTTTAATACTTACTTGCTTACAGTAATTATAAATATATATAATAATATTCTAACCAAAATAAGAGATTTTTTATAAAACAATTTAATACCCTTTATAACAAACCTTAGTTTCGTTAATATCTTTATTTAAAAAACAAATTAACTTTTTAAAAGCAAAACGGATATTAACCGTTTTTAAAAAAGTTTCCGAAACTTCGAATTAATAAAAAAACCTATATTTAAGAAACATATCGCAAACTTAAAATAAATTTTAATAAACTAAAAAAGCTTAAATCTAACGAAAAAGTTAACAATATTATATAAGCTAAAATACGGTAAGAACTGGCTATAAAAGCTTATATACATTAATTCGGCTTTATTCTATTCTTTTCAAACTATACCCCCTTTATTTTTTTAAATTTTTTTTGGCATATTATTATAACTTCATTTCCTTTTTGCAGCCCTCGTTATCATTAAAAAAGGTAAATTCTTATATTTTTTACCTATATACGGTAACATATCCTTTAATAAAACTTACTCCGCTTTTTTTAATTTTGCAATAATTTATACGTCTTCATATACGCCTGTATTAAGTACGGCTATTTCGTATTAAACTTATACAAACTTATACGAATTTGTATAAACCTATTTCGGCTTAGATTTATTTAAATCCGCCGCAATAAGTTTTTATTTAATAAAACAAAAAAACGTTTCAACTTTAACCAAGTATTCCAATTTACGTTTAATAACAAACGAAAACGATTAAACTAATACGGCATTAATTAAAAAGATTTCGTTAATATATTTCCTATTCGAACCGTTATAACGATATCCACAATATCGTAATTTTCGTTAAGCTTTATACTAACTTATTAAAAACTTAAATAAAAATTAACTTATATTATAACTTAATTTTAGCTTTACTTTTACCTTTTCTAAATAAATCTTTTTTTCTTTTAACTCCCTAAAAATAAACCTATACAAAAGGTTAACAGTAAACTTATCTTTCGTAACATCTTACCCACTTAAGTACTTAATATTTTAAAGCCGAACGCGCTTAAAAAAATCTAATAAAAAAACTATATAACCTTACCCGTTTTTTAATTAAATTTTACTTACGAATTCCCAACCCGTTTCTTAGCAATACTATTATTTTACGTTCCATTTAACAAATATATACTTAATAAAAGCTTTATAATTATCATAATAAATATTAACAGCTTCAAATAAGGCCGATATAATTTAACTTTTAATAATACTTTTAATTCTTTTAATTTTAAAAGGTATATAATTAATTAAGTACTTTTTATTAATATACAAAACAATAATAACGTCGTTCGAAATTAATTTAAGTTAAAATTTAGCTTTTTTTAACTTCGTACGTTTCCGTTTAATTAATTAAACGGCTTTTACAAAAATAGCTATAATATATTAAGGTCAAATAAGATAATATAAAATAAATAAAGTAAGTAAAAAGGCGGTAAAGTCTACAACCGGCATAAATACCTTTTTACAAACTAAATATATAATAAACTGGAAATATTCGATAACAAACTAGGTATAATTAATCGAATAAGTTATTATAAAAGTAAGTAAAGCTGGGTAAAACGAAAGTTAAATAAATAAAACTTATACGAAATTAATAAATTTGGATGTAATATATATAGATTATTACGAAACTATACAAATCTATATAAGCCTGTATAAGCCTATACGAATTTATATAAGGTCTTTATAAATTAATAATTTTATTAAAATTATTTCGTTTAATCTAATAACGTAATTCCGCTTAATTTATTAAATATGCATTTAATTTTACCCAGGTATATACCTATTTATAATTTTTAGGTTTTATCGCAGTGATCACTGTCGCCAACCGTAGATACCAATATTTCTGCCTTGAGTGGCTAAGACGATTCTGCTAAGGCTAAGGCAGACTGACTTGTTTCTTGGCGGTTCTAATAAACTCTTGTGGCTTCGGGTGACACAATCTACGAGGGGTTTGCCCAATGAAGCCCTGAAAGCTGGATTTAGCAACTTCAATGTGCTCGATACTCTCAAATTGGTTGGATTGCTTAAAGCAATAACATCACCTCGCAGCAATGACGCGTCAAACCAGGCATAAGCGTGCCTGTTTATGAGAGGGACGAACGGGAGGCCTACCTCGGGCCTTTTTCTCTATTTATCTTCGCATCTTCTTAGAGCTCTACCCATACCATCCTCTCGATCATCTTTCTCCTATCTATGAAACGTTCATTCATTCCACCCCACTTGCTGCTATCGTACCTTACAGCATCCAATCTCGACCATAAAAGTCACTTCAACCGAGTAGCCGTCTCCAAACCTGAAAGTGTCGCACTCCAACATGCCATCATGTGTTTCTCCAGTCATGACGGCGAGGGCCTCAATGAACTCGTCGACGTCGTTACTGTCGTGATTAATGGGCACGCCGTCTTTAGCCATGCTTGTATTTGAAGTCGGTCCAGTCCCTGTCTACGGAGATCACCGTGTTGTTATCGGCAACCACGGAGCCATGAGAAATGCCTACGATGGATCAACAAGGTCAACAACGACACGAACCATTGATGCCGTTATACGTACCTACTTTCGTGTCTCCACCATGGTAGACCAAATCCCACATAGGCTCATACATAACCCGACTGTCGCTGCAACAAGGATGGGCGTTGTGCGTGCCGTTCTTGTCCTTGGGCATGCCGTAAGGGAAGCCACAGATTCCGACGCTGATATGGGCCATGTCGGTCGGCATCGTCCGGTATCTCATGGGCTGGATGCAGTCGGGAAGGGCTTCGAGACGCGAATGATAGCAACGTCATGTAGAGTCGAAAACGCATCAGTCCATAGATAATGGACGACGAAAGCCCTAACGCGGCGATCGTGCATGCCTTTGGGGTCCACGCGGTTATCTAAGCGAATAGTTGTGGATACGGTAGGCCCAAATTCACGTTTCCAAGGGGAGGTGGCAAACCGTCAAGACGTGCTGCCCATCAATGACAGTACCCGATCCATGACATGCATTTTGCACTTCGAGTCTACACATTCGGTCTCTACCTTAACGACACCTTCAGAACGTTAGTAATGCTAACGCGCGATGCTAGGGCGAGAGACATACCGCTAGAGACACCATATTTCTGAACCTCGCCCTCCGGCATAACATATCTAGGATTCCGGCCGAGGCAGATCTCGTCGCCGCGACGTCCCCCACATGCTTGCTCTTTCAGTGGGGACGCCACCGCCTGAGGCTGTCGCCCATCGGGCAGCGCACGATCCGGTAGTTGGGTCATGTTCGTGTAGGAGAGGTGACGGTATGGGGTCCTAGGCGTACCACAGAGCCGGGACTGGGTCAACGGAATGGGATTGAAGCTAGCATCGCCGCCGCCGCCGATGAAGTGTCTCCGGGGGCTCGGCGGTCTTTCAATTTGCCTCAAGATAGACAGCTGAGTGCTGGGGCTTCATGATCTTGACGAATGACCACTATGCCTAGATGGGGAGTCGCCGAGAAGACCCAGTTGACGCAGGTAATTCAACGAGGTACCCTCCGTCGTGGACCGTCACTATGATAACCACCCTCGCGTTTTTCGGGGCCCTTTGGGCGCGTGAAGGTCAGCGCCATGTTGAGAAGGGAACTCTTTCCCGTGACTGATCATAGATTATATGACAGGTCTTGACACAATGTTAAACCAGTATTGGCTTGAGGAAGCAGCAGGTTTGTGTTTGGTTGGATTGGATTTAAATATTCAGCTATCTGATACGAGGTGGGAGGCTTGCTTCATTTAGACAATAACGACGAGGCGCCTTGCACTATAGCTGACAGGACGCCCCTGGCTTTCCGCTAGTCTGGAAGCAGAGGCAGAAATGTAGGGTTACGGTCGAACCAAACCGGGGGAGGTTCAGCAGCTATGCGTTACCTTGATGGAATCCATCCTACTTCATCCCCTATTCGGGGCTAGCTCGTGTCATTCCTGCCCCGCCATCTTCTCTCCCGCAACATTCATTCACGCCACCAACCCCGACGCCGCGAATCATCCGTGGGATCTCCAGTTATCCTTGTCAGAGCGAGCGGCTCTGCGTTCTCGTTAACGTCGCTTTGAATGACTTGGTACATACTAGTAACTAACCCTTCTAATCGGAGTATATATGTTCCGTGGCTAGCCTACTTAAGAGCAGTGCGCGTGCCTATAAGCATACGTAATGAGCCGAATACAACTGATGTCCCCTGTATCTAACAGTATTTGAGTAACTTCGAAGAAATCGGAGAACGACCCCAGAAAGAGGCCTGAGCTTGCTAAGGTAACCCAACCCTGGGTAAAGCGAGTACGAATTTTTGACATCACAGTCAGAACGGCCCACGACACTCCCGCCCGTAGTCATTTCCACCGGCGTCGCTTCCTTACAACCATGGCTGGATGCACCACGGAGTTGCCCACACGGCCCGTTGACCAAAATGCCGCCCGTAATTTTGACGATGGCTCCTCTGTGTCGAAACGCGACGAAGCTCAGCAAGTCGACAAGTCTTTCCACAAGAATAAGAGGGTGGCAAGTGTCCCGTATTTTTATGATCATTGGCCGTATGGAATCCTTGTTTGGTCTGACGCTGAGACGGAGAGGCGCAAGAGAAACACGTGTATGGGTAGCGCTGACATGTGTACAGCGCCTAACCCAGCCTTCTGACGCCGCGAAAACATCCCGATTGACCGAGAACAAGCGCCGCTACCGAGCACGCCGGAAAGAGTACGTGTCGGATCTCGAGCGAAGGCTCGCAGAAGCGCGAGAGCAAAGGTTAAAAGCGACGACGGAAGTACAGTTGGCGGCACGGAAGGTCGCCGTAGAGAACGGACGGCTTCGGGAACTCCTCCGGCTGGCTGGCTTCGGTGACGAAGACATTGACGCATGGACCAGGCGCGAAAACTGTGGAGACAACGAAAATGGGGCGGATTACTATCGGAGGCGGGAAATAGAGCAGAGGGCCAGGCTATGTGTGACATTTACAGCTGGCCTCGGAGGGGGTTCCATGGAGGGGGAAAAGACATCCCCGTTGAGCAAGCCCAACGGGAAGGGAGACATGGGCCAGGCTGGAAATATATCGGAGAGCACCGACATCCCATCAAGTACCGAGGAGCCACTGGTTAGCGAGCCGAACCCCTCCAATCGCCCAGACTTCGATACAGCGGTTGCCTGCCCAGCACCCGCAACGAACGAAGCTCCTGGTGCTGCACAGGTAAAGGCTCACACCTGCCATGACAAACAGGCAATGCCATGCAAACTTCTTTCGCGTCTCGCCGAGAATCCTGCTACAGATATTACTCAGGTCCCAGTCCCACCAGGCTCAGTTGATCTTGGGCAGGATGCTGCATACCATGGAGATGTTGAGTGCGGAAAGGCTTATGAGATGCTCATGCGCTACGCGACATCTGAAGAGAAGATGGATGCCGTTGCTCGAGCATTGGAAGGTGGCTGCACTTCCACTGGGAACGGTGGCTGTGCCGTCAAAAAAAATGCTATCTGGGAGGCTCTCGATAGTATGTGTGGGTGAGCTCTCGACACGATCCTGCGTCAGGTAGGGTGAAACTTGACTGTATTGAGAGCACTTTTATATCTCCAGATCGACAAGCTCACTCCTTAAATGCAACAAAGGATATGGCATTCTATTCCCACCTCACCTACTTTCCTTAGCCTACCTCCTAAGCTGAGCTGTTGGTCAATCATACATAGCCAGTTCACTCACCACAATATCTCAAGGCGGCATGGATCGCACAGAGCATCTGACGGCGTTCTCGTCAAGGGAGGAGGTAGTACTGGCTTTTATTCATCGTGCGCATACGCCGTATGCAGGCAATCCTTCTTCGACTATTGCTTTACCAGCACCCAGATGTTCCAAGCAGCCAACCCTCAAGGGAACAAGGTTTAGGCGGCCATTCCCACAAATTCCGAGATCTCTCGCCATTGCGACATAGGGCTCTTTTCCAACGCCAGAATGAATCTCCACATCGATGACAATCTTGATCGGCTATTGAATAGGAACAATAATTAGTCTCAAGTTTTGTTTACGGAGTGCGGTAGGTCTTACACTCATTTCCGCACTGTTCCAAAATGTGAATCCGGCAATCACCTCGAGCGAGTAATCTCCCCGGACAGCACAGGCGGTAAAGCTGGGTGTGACCTTCCGAATAGTGATGTTTAGCAGGGAGAAATATCCGACCCCTCGATCGCCTGAGCATCGGCCACCAGTCTTTTGAGCCTAACCAGACACAAAAGGTTGCGGGCTGACGTCCACGAAATGTGTCGCAGGCGTACGGTGATTGTTATCCTACTTTGGACCTGATGGCTAGGTTCCAAAACTGAATTGGACATAGATATTCGGTTGGAACAGGGGACTTCCGCAGAATGAGACTTAATGGTACTGTCTCCTCTGAATACCGAACTGGGGCGAGGGCAGCGTTGCGTATTGTACTAGTATGTGGATTTGCCCAGATGAGGGCTCTGCTGTTCTTGCCAGTTTGTCCCCACAAAGAATGTTATGGACGTGAAGCGTCCCCGAGCTCGTACGAAATCCCGGACCTGCCATTATCGAAGACAGTGGTGGATCAATGGTAAGAATATGAGTTCCTGCCGAGCCGCGCCTCGATGTAATCTTCCTGGTCTCCTGGCTTTGGCTTCTAAAAAAATACTCGATTTTCGCTGTGCCATGGTGTCTCGAATGTGAGAGGGTATAACCTCCTGGGACTGGAGGACTGACATTCTCAGGGAAGAGAAATTTTGATAGCTCCAAGATCTTTGTGGGTGATCAGCCAGAAGGTAAACTTTGATGCACGGGGTTAGTTGTACACTTCCAGACTTGTGACAGTCATGCGATACTGTATAGTTGTCGTCTGCCAGAGTATACTCGGAATCTCTCTTGACCAGAGATGCCCCGAGCGTCCCTGTAAGATGTGCCAGTCATATCGTATTAATGTCTGCTAAGACATTGTAGAACCTTTGAAAAAGACGATGACTGCTGTTATAGCTGTTGAGCGGTCTAGCTCTAAGCCTACTATGCCACGTACAGTTTGGGGGCTGGTAAGTAATATCTTTGCGGCCCGTAGTTCGTTGATAGTGACGGTAATTCTCATTTTTGCAGTATCGAACGCCTGGAGGCACGTTTCTGGACTTGTATTCAGTCACACTCATTCGTTTGGCACTCTATGTCTTTCTGGGGTTTAAACTGACCATAGCAGCTAGTTCGCTTGTGCGGTCTTGGCACGAGATGAATCCCTTTCCCCGTTGATATTCGCCCGCATAGAGGCACCTTAGTCTTCACCTATGGATATCGCGACTTGAATCAGATGGAACAATATGCACGCGGAAATGGAGGTTGAGTGGAACACGGTCATCATATTCATGGACAGCAACACCGCTATACATTCGCTGCCTACCAATACTCCAAAGTGCCCGTCTGGCAAACACAGTCAAAGGCTGGTCGCTCAACAAGCTGCTCAACCTGTCTAATGGACAGTCAGGAGTCCGTCCCGCTTGGCAGCCAATCGCCATGGTATTTGCCACACAAATACAGCCGAGCTAGCTCGGCGATAATAATGAGGCAAAGATGTTACGGCTTCACGTCGCTTCAGATACCGCATGGGCGTAGCAAGCAGAACCGATCGAGGGATCATGTCAGAGCTTTGATATATGGCGGCTTTTTCCTTCTTGATATGATTGAACATGTCATCCTCCAGGATAACATACTCTTGGTATCCTGTCACCCCTTGACCATGGCCCCCCATGAGTCGGAAATGGAACATCCTTGGTTCGAGGCATATCCGTCGCCGAAGAACCCGAAGTCTGAGACCGTGACAAGAGGGGAGATTCGCCAATGGACCCTCGAGGGTCAGAAACCTGGCAAGGACTTTATTCTTGCCGATGCCCGCTGCGATGATCACGAGGCAATGGGAGGAAATTCCTAGAATTTCATGCTTAGGTCTTGTCATAACGTTTTCTAGGGCGCAACGATAAGAGGCTGTTGCAGAATAGGGGTAAGTTGCTTAGTCATCAAGCCATATTAAACTTGTTGGCCGCGCAATAACGTTGTTTCCGGGGCTCCCACCCTATAGCCACTGCTCTCTAGAGCCCTGATTAATCATGACAATTTACACTTTGCACACTCTATGCAGTTTTTCCTCGCGATCAACCTAACTGTGACAGAGTCGCAATTAATCTCGGCGCAGATACCAGTCAAAGTACTAAGTTGCACCTTTTAATGGGTTAGCCAGGGTTGCTTGGGAAAGTCCGATTAGTCTAGCAACGTCGTGTAAATCTCGGGAAACGATGGAACTGTAGCAACATTCCGGCCTTTTATCCCTTCGAACCCACTTTGAATCGTGCCTCCTCATCAATGGTCACTATCCGTGGCTTAATCATGCGTCCCAGGGACGTAGTTGGTGTGACTGTGTCAGCCAATTAAAGTTGCGGTGTCCGTCTCTTAATCGAACCGTCTCTAACGCCCGGCCGAGCTTCGAGGGCCTGGGCTTGATCAGCGCCCCGCTTTCTGTACATGTAGTCTGCGAATCCGGGATGCTGCAGCTTCAGGAACGACGCCTGCCCTACTGGCCAATCAAAGCACTCCTGTCCGTCCATCCTCTCTCAATATTCCCTGACGAGAGCTGGAATAGCTTGGGAATTTGCCTTTTATAAAAGCCAGGCAATGCGAGCCACCCACAGCAGTCATGGCTCTCACTACGGCCCAGGAGAAAGGGGGACTGGAATTTCCAAGCAATCGCCAACACCTTCTTCCCAATGGCGGCAGAACTTACACCCTCGGAATCAGTTGCAACCAAGTTGCACGACAAGAAAAGGGATGACTCCCTCCAGCCCGACCGCGGAGAACCTGCTTCTGATACACCTTGTTCCGAAGACGACCAGGGACTCGAGGATAACTCCAACGTCCCGAAACTATCATATCCGAAACTTTTCTGGTTCTTCTTCTACAACTTCGGCCTCTTCGCTTGGGGCGGTCCTGTCGCGCAGATTGCCCTGATCAAAGAAAGGCTTGTGGTCCAGGACAAGTGGATCACCCTCCCTCGCTTCCAGCGCGTCTTCTCCGTCTACCAGATCCTCCCTGGGCCTGAGGCCGCCGAATTATGTATGTTCTTCGGTTGCTTGTCTGCCGGCCGGATAGGTGGCATTATTGCGGGGATGGCATTCATCTTGCCTGGGTTTGCGTTGATGCTGCTGGCTAGTTATTTGTATGCTCTGGCTGGTTTTGAGAATACGTACTTCAATGCTTCGTTTCGGGCTTTGCAGCCTATTGTCGCGGCAATGGTAGGGACTTCATCTATGCAAGCACCATGAACACCTTTGGTCATCTGATTCTTACACTAAGTTCCAGATCCTGAGAGCAACTCACAAGATAGCTGAACACTCTGTGAGAAAGCATGGCACGAGGAAAATTGACCCGTTCCTCGTGATTGCAGCCATCTGTACGGCAGTCAACGGTGCACTTCGCATAAACATGTCAGTATTCCCATTCCTCCAAACTAGACACAGCCATATTATAGATGCTTCTTGCCGATGCCCAACTCCGTTTCGGCGCTTTGAGAGAGCACGCTGACTCCATTAACCCCTCATAGTTTCATCTCCCTCGGCCTCTACGGCATAATCTACACTTTCATCGCCCGCCGCCTCTGGATCCCTGCGGCCGCGTTCTTCATCCTACAATACGTCGGTTACGCACTCTATGTCGTCTTCCACGGCGTGCCCTCACCCGTATCGCTGGCCCTCGGTATCGCTCAGACACCGTCGCTGATCAACCTCTTCGTGCTAGGCCTGGTGGCCGGCACACTCTCGTTCGGCGGCGCGTATACGGCTATCCCGTTTGTGCAGGTCGAGGCCGTCTTGATGGGGGCGTGGCTCCCGCAGAGCGTGTTCATTGATGGCATTGCCATCGGGAATATCTTGCCGGCGCCGCTGGTTATTTTTGCAACATTTGTGGGTTTCCAGGGTGCGTACTTGGATGGGTCGATTGGCAACGCGTTTGCGGGAGCTATTATTATTACCCTTGGGATGTTTTCCCCCTGTTTCCTGTTTACTATTGCGGGGCATGATTTGTTGGAGAAGTTGGTTCGAAATAAGGTCAGTGGAGCTCCGACTTACCCAGCTCCCTCGTCACTCTCCTTTCCGTTATGAGCAGCTGTAGCAGTTACCTCGCTGACGGCCGCCTTCTGGTAACCAGTTCCTCGCCAGCTTCTTTGACGGCCTATGCGGTTCGGTCATTGGTGTCATAGCCATCATCGCGGCGCAGATTCTCAAGGCCAGTATCGAGGGCCCCTTGGATAAGGTGAAGGATAGGCCAATTGGTGAGGTGATTGACACAACCGCTCAGGTCGGCCCGGCGGCGGTTCTGTACATCCTTGCCCTGGCGGTTCTCTACAAGTTTACTAACAAGTACACTGCTCTCTTATTAGTTATCATGGGTGCGGTCGCGGGTCAGTTTCTCTTTGTAGACTAGGTGATGGATTCTCCCTGTACTTATCGACAGATTACATGGGACCTGGGGTACCTAGATTTAACGTCTGATCCATCCGTAATTCCAGTGCGCTAATATTCCCCCTCCTGTTTTGTCGGCCTACTTCGCGACTTGTCTCTATGCACCTTCCACTCGGCAAGGCAGACGCAGGTGGATTCAGGAGGGTGAGCCCCATGAGCAAACCCTCTGAGTCAAGGACGGTAAGTCAGAAACAGTAGTCTTTAACCTTAAGGAGAAACCTTTTAAGCGTCTCGCGCAGTTAAGAAGCTTTTGGCGAATTGAGCTGGTTATATTATCCATTTCACCGAGGAGGCCTCAGTTGATGTGTACCTTGGGGAAATGGAGTTTGATCATTGGACAGTCAAACAGGTTCTGGCTCAGGCGTTCAGAGTTTAGACCACGGCTGGAGATATCAGGCATCCATTAATTCGACCAGCCGGCCATTCCACCAAAACTTCTGATAGAGGATTTCGAGCGGATGCTACGGATCTGATTCGCATCGCCACGGAAATGAAGAAATGGATATCAAGGATACGAACGTGGCACTTCTGGAAACGAAATATGCACAAACAGATTATCACAGTTAGGCTGATCACGAGGGAACGTTGCATAGAGTGTGGAAAGCGTAAATTGTCATGATTAATCATGGCTCTAGAGAGTGATGGCTAGAAAGCTCTCTATATACTGTGGGAGCCCCGGAATAACGTTATTGCGGGATGACAAGAGTGCGGATGACTAAGCAGTTACCCCTATTCTGCGACACAGACGAAGATAGAACGAAGCACAAGGCGGGAAGTTCAAGGACAAGGTGCGCTACGCGGTTTCTTGATAGCCGTCAGATGTCAGCTAAGCCCTGCTGACCAGGCACGGCGCTGCTGACAGAAGTGAACTGAACAACGCAGATGAACTGACTTGATAGAACGGACTCATGAAACCCCGCGGTATAATTTATGAGATCTAAGCATGTCAACCATTAAACTTGAGTCCTTGGCGCCAGCCACTCCAATTCGTTACAGAGCACGCTGTAGATTGTCTCAATGAAGTCTCCAGTCCAGACGCATCCGCCGCAAATAAAATCACGCCCCATAGCCAACAAAAACCCGTCAGTGGAGGTAGCCTCCTTGCGTTACGGAAACCTGGTGAATGTGAAGTCAATGGGTGGCCAAGTAGTCCGGATGAGCCACGTAAAACCTGTTCTCATAGAGGAAACGGTTATAAAATAGAGTAGCTCATGACTCATTACACAAACTGATACAAACGAGCAAGTATAACAACACTCTCATGTAAGTATTCTCTCTCCTTCTTATACGCGTTAGGACCTGGAATCACAAGTATATATCTCCAGCAAGGCTCATGGCCTGCATACATTCACAAAGCTTTACCTGTACAGAATCTATACGATGCTAGGTTTAGTGTCTGAAACCGTAACTGAATTCATCTATATACCCTATTCCACAATCGAAATCAATGGGATAACGCTATATAAGCAGGTAAATACTTTAAAGCATCTACAATATTTGAAAAGGGAGAAAAGGTCAGACTGCGAGAATGACAGGTGTGCACCTGGCTTGTCTATTCCCAGGGTCAGGGAGTCCCGGTCAACTTTTCCATCCAGGAAGTCCTAGTGATGGTAACAGGAGAATGAGGTTCCGCCTCGCTTTTTCAATTCCTTTTTTTATCGGCTTTTTTAATAAAAAAACAAGGATTTTACAAATTCCCCGGGTCTCGGTCCACCTCAGCAAAGGTGCCCGTTGCGCATCGCCGCGTTCACCGTTAAGTACGGCAGCGGCCAGGTGCGTACCATCCCGCTCCCACCTACCCTCGGATACATATAAGTCGGACCCCCCCCTCACGCTCCACCCCCCCAACGCGCCACCCATTTTTGAAGCCATCAACAACACAACTCTTCAATATAAATAACAATATCTTAATAACCCTTTATTTAATTATCTCCATACTAACCGCCACGTACAATAATATATTCCGGATCATCCTCGTTATCTTCTTCGTTTTCGGAAAGCTTATCTTTTTATTGATTTCGTTAAGTTACAATAAAACGTTATTTCGGAACGGTCCGTAACCTTACCTTTACCTTCCTAACCGATATTATCCTTACGAAATTTTTATTTGGTTCGGGTTGCATTATTTTACGCTTTTTAGGTTTCGTTTTATTAATAACAGCAATTAACTGATTATTCTGGATTTCGGTAACGTTTAATTTGTTATTTTTTTTATTAAGGGCCTTGCCGATTTTGCAAAACAAAAACCGCGTAGTAGGCCTTCCGAAAACTGGATCGATATTTACCAGGGCTTTTTCGATAACCTTTATATCCCTAAATAATTTAAGCGTTTTAATACCTAAACCAATTATTTACGTATTAAAATCAAAACGTGCGGAAGTAGAATTCGATCTGGGCTTAAGTATTTCCGTTATTTAGGCCCCGGCTTTAACGTATTTATTATTTAACGTTTTTGCCCTGTTAATAAAGCGTAAACCTGTAGTTTTTTTAGCTTTTTATGATATATTTTAAAATTATTATAACTTTCTGCCAAACGTATAAAAACGCTTAAAGGAAGTCCGTTTTATCTGTAATTTCGGAAGCCCGTTTAAAGCAGCGTTTCCGGAACCAGTAACGGAACTTCCGCTTTAAAGTGGAAAAGATATCTATATTAAAAAGCTGGAAAATATAAAAAACGTAAGCAGGTAAAAAAACGATATAAATCTTATTTTGAAAGTACATTTACATAAAGTTTTCGGTAATGTAGCTATTATAGCTATCGATTACTAACAGTCTTTATTTTTCAGGGTCCGCCGGCTTAATATAGGGAATAAAAACCTTACGTAGCTACTTTAGGCCAATTTCGGTACTGGTTTAGCCGTTATCAAAAGTAATAAAGTACCAGTTTTCGTATGCTTTATTATCGGAATTAGGAAATTATTATTATTATACGTCGCCGCCGCTAAAAATTACAAGTGGTAAAAGGGCTTGCCCGTTAACGCTAATATAAGCAATTATAATAACTTACTGCCGTTTAAAAACGTCCTTTAAAAACACGAATTTCTTAAAGGTTTTACCGAAAACGAAAACGTTTTCCTTTATACCTTTTATTATACCGATCTTGTCGGCGTTATATCTATTACGCCATTTAATAACCTTAACAGTAAATAACTCGAAACGGTTAAATAATATGTTAATAAAAGTTGGCGAAGCTTTATTTAGGCGTTTATAATTAATAATTTTGCCTTTAAAGGTTTTAATATCAAGATAACGCCGTAAAAAATAGGTTATTTATTTTTTTCCTAGGTATTAAGGGCTGCCGTTATTAATTAGGAGCCGTTAAACGTAAAGGCGAAATCGGGAATACGGCGGCGCATAGCCTAAATAACTTTGCACAATAACCTAATAAACTAAACTTTCCTCCTGGATTCGTAATAGTTTTTGTTAAACCTTATTAACCTCTTCCCGCGTAGGTACACTATTAATGCGGCGTATGATATATCGCCTGTCAACCTGGTAGCCCTTAGAAACTGAACGCAAAGATCTCCTACGCGTTATTTTCTTAATCGCCTGCGCCGTACGGAATTGAGCTAAAAGCTACATATCGTTTAAAAGCGCAGATTCTGATGAATAAGAGGATAATTTTTTCAATTTTTTAAAGCGTTGTTAAGAAGGCTTTTATAGGGAAAGAAATCAGTAAGTGGATCAACGC
>QJOB01000460.1:0-16242 GCA_004155035.1 Monosporascus sp. 5C6A | reverse complement strand
TAATTGGATGTGTTGTGGTTGAGTTATTTGGATTAGTTGTTATGAGGTGTTAAAAAGTGTACCGCGAGGTGGTATGTACCGCGAGGTGGTGTGAGACGTTAATAATATAAAACAAATTACGAATATTAAAAGGGAAAAAAAAATAAACTATAAAGTCACATATTTTAACCACGTAACAAAAATTACAAAATAATAATAATATACATTAATGCGATAAAAACACGACAAAATCGCTTTACAGCGTTGTTTAAACCTGCCTTTTATTAATGTATAATGTCTAGTTTGGAAATTACTAAATAGCTTTTTTGGGATTTACTACTTATAATTAACCTTAACGTTAAAACGGTGAAGTTACCGATAAAGGCATTAATCTTACGGTTAAAAGTAACCTGTCGGCATTTGGTGCTTTCAGGTGTTGCAGGCTGGAAGGCTTTGTCGGTGTAGGGCTGCAGGATGCAGCCTGCGACATGCCTTGTCCACCGCTTCCCCTTTGACCGCCCAATCATGTACTTTAGAGCGATTGCCCACGGACTAGATTTGTCCATGAGAGCAGATAGAGAGAACCATCGCATATAAGTTACGCCAGCTTACGGCATTTGATCACTGTGGCTGCTGACATAATCTAATTTAACCGGAAAGGAAGGTAAAGTACGAATCGGAAAGATTCGGCATATCGTAGACGTAAAGAAATAAGATATCCCGTTTCTTTATGACGATAAAATTAAAATTTAACACCAAAAGAATTAGTACGCATAAGTATTTACCTTATGCCTAAATACTTAACGATAACAGAAAAAGCTTTAAATTATAATAGTATTAAATTAATAACTATCCTTTAAAAAGACGTAATCGTATATATACTTAAACAAAATGATAGATTGCTACCTGAACTTCTAGCTTTACTATCCCTTTCCGTTTCGTAAATATCTTACTTTAAGGCGACTTCAAATTGCCCAGTCGTGTTCCTATCCACGACGATTCTTTTCGGAATTCTGGAAGTTCCTTACGGTTTTAAACAACCGAATAAATTAACGTTCATAATCTTTTAACGTGTAATGTTTTAACAGCTGGATTTCGGAATTATCTAACTTGTTATTTTTGTTATCCTTATTTCCTTATACCTTCGCCAGTAATCTTTCTGTTAAATCGAAGTTATTTATAATAAATTCGTAAAAAAGCAAATTTTTAATGTCGAAAATAAGGTAATATCCGAAAATCAAAAAGCGCAATTAATTTTCTTTGGAATAACTTTCTAAATCGATAGTTACGTCGACTGCTTTAGATTATGCGGTAATTTTTCTCGAATAGATTATCGTAAATAAGACGGTTTTTGTTAAAACCTCCCTATTCCGGATAACTAATATCTTATATTTATGTAGTATATTATATTGTTTTGCCTCATATTTTGGTTAATAAGAACTTAGGAAAGTGCTATAAAAACGATTAAAGTTAAATTTTTTAATCGTAAAATAACGAAGGCTTGCAAAGTTTTTCATACGCTTTTCATATATTTTTAAGCTTTATTTTTTAAGCTTTACCGTACAAAATTATTCTCTACCTTTAAAAACCCTGCTAAACCGTAGCCAGCGGGTATAAGGTTTACCAGGGCCGAAGCTTGCCGGCAACTACCAGTCGGAATCGGAATGACGTACGGGATTAAGATGTGCAATCTATCCAAACCGTGAAAAACTATTTAAAGAGTTATTATATTTAAGGATACTGGATATAATATTTATCGTGAAAATTAATCGTAACATGATTTTTGTATATTAGCTCAGCCTTGTTTTCCAGGCTTGGACTTATATAGTTACCTTGTATTAAACTAATAACTTTTAATTAAATTTTAAAATGAAATTTCCCTGAGTTTATTAAAAAGCTATTAAAACTTTCAAAAATTATTACCTAAACTAAACGATACGGTGTATTATTAATACCAGAATTTCCTTTTCCAAAACAGAAACTACAATGTAACATTAAACGTAATTATTTAGTATTAATTCATTAATATATAAAAGAAATTAAAGTTAACAAACTTTTTTAATTAATAGGATCGGATTATTAAAACTTATTAAAACTTAAAAAGTTTCTAATATTACTGTTAAAATATTTAAAAAACGAAAAGTTTCCAGAATTTAAGTTTTTTCAAAATTATCTATTAAATTTGCTTGATTTTTACCGCATTTATACTATACGGACTTATTAATTAAACGGAATACTGTTTTCCAATTAACATTATAAACAAAATCGTACCAGTTATAGCTTTTCCGAATTCGTCGGTTTATTTTAACTTTCGTTTTGTACATATCGCAATTGCCGATTAATTTAAAGGCGTTTATACATTATTTAGGGAAATTGAAGCTTATAAAAATTAAAATAATCGCCAAGTTATTTTACTCAATTAATAGCCTGAACGTAAAAAATCGAATAAAAAGTGCAATTAACAAAATAACTAACGTTTTATACAAGTTCGTCGAATATACAAGCTCGTCTAACACTTTTTAACATTACATATCAACAAATTCAAATTAATTAACTATAACCCAATAAATTAATTCAAATTAATCGGATTTTTTGTGGTTAAACGTACAGTTGGGGACCAAAAGTCACGGCGTTTTGCGATTTTGCACCAAAACTCAACGTTTTCAACATACAATATCTTAAGAAGTTTCTATGTAAATAAAAATAGAAAAATAGGTTCTATATATATAATTACTCGCCATATAATATATATAAAGTAAAGATTACTTTAAGTGGAAATGCTTACGTAATGTTTATTTTAGGAAAAGTTAGATTTTTGTAAAAAATGTTTTTCTTTAATATCTTTCCTCTTACGTAATACATTACGTTAAATCCGTCTGATTTACGTTTACTATATTTGATAAGACTAATATTTAAGTTCGGGTAACCAGGTTATGACGTAAGCCGAAAGATATTAAAGAAAAACCTTTTTTGCAAAAATCGACCTTTTCTTAAAAGAGACATTACGTAAGCATCTCCACTTAAAGTAATCTCCACTTGATATATGTTATATAGCGAGTGATTATGCAGGTAGAACCTATTTTCCCATTTTTATTTATATAGTAAGTTCTTAAGATATTTTATGTTGAAAACGTTAAGTTTTGGTGCAAATGGCAAAACGCCGTGAGTTTTGCTTTCCCACTGTATCTACAGCTTTTTTATAAATACGCGCATTATATCCGGGCTTACCCCAAACACGATATTTCCGTTGTTTCGTTTTAACCATTTTATAATGATTATCTTCAGCCGTTATTAACTAAGAATTTTTACTACCCCTTTTTTTCTCGGCTAAAAAAGCCTATCCCTTTATATAATAAGAATTCCTCCTTCTTGAAAACGTTTATTTTTGGTTGTTCGGCGTTTACTAAAAAGATGGTTAATTTCGCGTTTTTTGGCGGTTTTTTCTTTTAAAAAACGTTTTCGTACAAAAATATTAAGTTACTTTTTATTAAAAAATTAGCCGTTTTAATTATCTTTATCAGCAAGCTCCTCTGGTAACTTTTAATCTTTTTCTGTAAGTATCGTTCCTGTTTTTTTGTTTGTTATATATTTCGAAAGGTCTTCGACGGTAAGAAAAAAATGAAACCAGCAAACATAAACGGCGAAACGGTCGGCGTAGGTATAACTAAAGGAATTTCCAAATCGAAAAAAAGGTTACTAAAATCGAATAAAACAAATCCAGTTTTTGCAAAGCCGGATTTAATATTATCGGACGTTATAACGGCTTTAAATACCTTATAAAGACCGGCAAACCCTTTTTCGTAATATAAATATAACAACGTCGTATTAAATCCTTGATATGAAACGCATACGTACGTTTTAAAACGGAAAAATAAAATACGTCAAAAACGAAAATTAAATTTTTTTTTTGCAAAGCGAAATAATGTTAATATTTCCGTAATACTTTTCGAATTTTATCGAATAATAACTTTCGTAACCGTCGAGGATCAAAAAACGTATAGTTTTTTTTCTTACGCGTTCGAATATATTTATCGAAATATTTAATATATTTTAACCTTAATTCGTTTATTATTTAATTATTATAATTAATTTTAACCTTTTAATTAACTGGTAATAATTTATCGTAATATTAAAATTCAAAATAGGGTTTTTTATTAAAATAATAAATAACGATATATCTTATTTTCGCGAATTAATAACTTATATAATTATAACCTATTCTCGATTATTTTATTAAACTTATTTAAGCTTTTTACGTTTTTCTGTACTTATAATTATTATAACGTATATTACTAAAGACTTTATTAAAAACCCTGTTTTATCAAAATTATAAATATTCTTTGTTACAATACCGTATTTTATAATTATAACTCGAACCAGTTCGAATTATTTACGAAATACTTCCGGACTTTTACATAATACCTTTTAATAATCGATTTTTCGATTTAAACGCGTTTTAATTCTTTTTTACCATTAAACAATGTTCGTCGCCTAATTAATCCCGACGCGATCGGCGACACGTTAGGCAAGTAATAAATTGGCCATATCTTTAACGTATTAAAACCGGATAAGAAACGCTCGCATATCTAAACCAAAAATTCGGTCGATGATCGATTTCTTTTCAGTCTGCGTTAATTTTCGCAAATACGGAATAATATCAGTTCGGAAAGGTTTGCCATAAATTCAGTTCTTGATCGTAAATAAAGAAACGTTATATATAAAACCAAGCGGTTTAAAATTAAGTTCCGGGTTTTTTCTTTTAGCTTAAACGACTAAATTCATTCTTAAATCTTTTATAAAATATTCTATAACGTTATTATTAAAAAATAGGTAATAAAAAATAAATGGTTGGTATGTTAAGAAAAGTGTCCGACGAGCTGGTATGTCCGACAAGCTGGTATAGGACGTTAAATAGAATATTATTAGAAATATTATCTTAAAAACGTTTAAGACACAGGATTTCAAGTAAAGCCGGATTGCCAAAATCAACTAAGAATTTTAACAAAACAAACTTAACGTATTATACCTGAATATGTTTATAAATATTGCTTAAAACATCTCCTAAAGATCTGTAACATTTTAGAAAGCATTAAACGTCAAGACCAAACGGTTATTAAAAATATTTACATTAAAAGTTTATTAAAAGGATTTTTTATTAGTTGTTTGAAAAGGGTTTTTGATAATTCCTCTAACAAACTTGAAGATTAATACGCGATATTTTATAATAATATTTATACGTTAAACAGAGATTAGGCCTCTAATAAAGGAACTCTAATGTAATATAAAGGCCGAAGTAAACGATGAAAAAATCCTCTTCGATATTAGCTAAATTAAGAAAAACCGTACGTATTTAACATCGTAAGAAGTAAGCCTTAAACCGAAACAAGTAGTATCAAACTGGTTTAATAAGATATTCAAAATTACGAATATATTGCAAGAATTTAAAATTTTTTAAGACCGATAGATTTAGAATTTAAAGGTTTTTGTTTTAAAAAAAAGATATAAAAACGTTCCCGTTAAAGTTTCCTAATATTATGTTTTGCCAAGTTAGGAATCTTTATAAACTCGTAATTATGGTAATAATCCGTCGATTAATACAGTAAACATCCAGCCGGATAGGTTTAAACGGGATAATTATTACCGAAACCGAAATGGTTATCGGGATAGTTGCCGTGGTGGTCGAAGCGGTTATAAAGGCCGTAAAGGCCGATTAGGTAATTTTAACCGCGGCATTTATTGGTTTTATTTAAAACGTAGTTATTTCATATATAAATACCAGTTGTTTATTAATATGCAAAATATTGGATTATTTTTCTCGACGAAAATAACGCGATTATTTACTTTGAACACCCGGATAATCGTACCAAGATAAGCAAAATACAGTTTCCGAATATTCTTATATATCTAATAATTAATAAAGGAATATCTATTTGGAAAAGGGTATTTAGATGGATTTATAATTTTCTATGGTTTTTTAAATAATATAAAAATATAATACATTAATCGTCGAAACAGTATTTTTAAAAACGCCGATAGCGAAAGAGCTAGTATTAAGTTTAGTATTACGTAAGGGAATGGCTTAAATTCGTTTTATTTACGAAATCTTAAAACGACTAAATGTTAATAATAATTAAAGCCGTATTATTAAAATTAACATACTTTATTTTATCGTAAACAACGGAATATATTTTTCTAAAAAGACGTTTTTTCGTAACTAGTTATGGAATAACTCAATAAAAATTAAAAAAGTTCGATACTTAGAGGAAATCCGGAATTTAAACGTTGATAATATTGATTAACTTATTGTCACTTTCAACGTTTTAATAATTAAATATATTAACGAAAAAAAAGTCGTTAAAATTATTAAAAGTATTAAAGTCGATAATAACGATATTATATAAAAAAGCCTTTGATTTATAAATATGGAAACTCTTATCCAGACCGATAACGAACTACATTACGGCGGTTTAATTAATAAATCCGTTATTAAATTCCAGAAAACGAAAATTAAAGAAAGTGTTAAAAACAAAAATTGAAGATTATTTAATCTAAATTTATTAAAATTTACTTTAATTTTAGTAAGGCTTTTACAAATTTTATGGCTATCGAAACATTTGAGATATTGGGTTGGAGTAGTAAAAGAACAATTAAGATAACCGAAGCCGAAATTCGAGGTTTTAAACCGCTAGCAGTAAAAAATGGTTCCAAAATCCTAATAATAGATGTGTTGGAGTTTGGTGCGTTGATATGCCACCAACTGGGTGGCCCGTACTTAGGTTTACCCTAACGCGTCTGCGAAGGCCCGTGTATCCTATTTGTTTATTTAGCTACAAATGCATAATTTAATTTAATTAAGATAGAACTTAGCAATATTTATTATTACAATACCAATTATTAACAGTACGTTTTCGCGTATTTTTATATAGTAGCAATTTTTGGTATTCTTTTAAAAAAGAACGTACTTAAGCTTTTGTTGTTATTGCAGTATATGCTACGAAACTGTTTATTAAACGCGTTACGAGGTTAATTGAAGTTAATTAATCGGCTTAAAGTTATAAATAGCCGGCAAGTTACGAAAACGAGTTAATTCGATTAGTATATCATAATAGAACTTCAGAACGATTAATTAACGTTTTTAAACGATTATAGCGTTGCCTAAATGGATATTTTCGATTAACATTACCAGGATTTCTTTATTAAATTAAGAAAGTTAATTCTGGAGCAAAAACGTTTTCGAACTGAATTAAAACGCCTGTGCCGTTATGTGGAAGGGTTTATTACAAAGGCAGCTGCTAAAAGAAAGCAGCGGGAGCTGGCCGAATAAGATTAATAAGCCATAAAGAAAAGATTCCTGAAAGTTAACGTTATAAGCGACTTGTTTAAACGTAAGTCGAAATAATTCGACGAACTGTTAATAAGCGAGCTTAACTTTTCGTTCTTAGTAGTAAGCCGTTATTAAAGGCGGGACCGTCGGAACCGTCGTTAGTTTTTTCCGAAATGGCTTTTTAAAGTTGTCCGAAATACCTGGACTGTTAGTACATGGCAGCTTCCAGATAGTTATTAAGAGCCCTTAACGACAGCACATGTCCCTGCTTCCCGGGCCAGTAATTCTTCTTTTTCCTAAGAAGAAGGAAAAGTTACCTTTTAAGATTTTTATCTAGTAAGATTTTTTAATTATTAATTTAAACGGCAGAACCTTGCGAGTAAGATCAATTTCGTTAAAAGCTTTATCGTATCGTTTGTTTTCGTTACTTTTAGGTAGTGACGGCGGCCGCGACGGTAAAGGCGGTGGAAACGGAGGAGGGAGTAGCGATAGTTTTTTATCGTTTAGTTTTTTTTATCGTTTGAAGATTCGGAAAGTAATTCAAACGATTTGGATAACGATTCAAGTAACAATAACCGAAAAAAACGTCGTAAGAAGTACGACGCGAAGAAAGATAAGAAAGAGCGTAAAGAAAAATGTTTAAGAAATCTAAAAAGAAAAAGGACTTAATCTTTTGTTAAAAAGGTTTCGACTTTGCCTTTAATAAGAAAAATTACCTAAAAGGCTTTGAAAATAAGGAACTTGAAAAAATACCTTAAACTTCGTATTCGAAAAGGTAGGCTATAAGGAAGGAATGAAGCTTTTTGCTTGTATTAAGTTTCGCCTAGTAAAAGCGATAATTAAAATTATCTGTCGGGTTTTTTAGGACTAATTACCGGCATTAAAAAAGGTACGAAGATATTAATAACTTTTAATAAGATTTATGTAACGATTGGGAAGATACGTTAACGTTTCTTTTAAGAAAAACTAAATTAATTGCGTTACGACAGAAAGGACCCGGTTTTATTTATTACGAAATTTTAAAAGCTGATTCGAAAAGCTAAGGAATGCGGTAAAAACCTAAGTAAGGATTAGCAGGTTACTATGTTTCTAATTGTTGTCGAAAAGAAAGCAAATAACTGGTATCGGATAATAAGCTTCGTACTTCGAAAAACCGATTACATAATCCACCGCTTAATAGATAATTTCAACAGCAAATTCCATCACCGCGTTAAAAAGGCTAAGGGAAACAGAAACGGCAACGATAAATCGAAAAATCAAAGCCACAACGCGAAAGGCCGAAATAACGGCAATAACAAAGAAAGGAACAATAACAACGGCAACAAGCCGTTATGGAACGCCAAGGGCGAACCTTTTTATTGGAATTATAAGGAGTACGGCCACTTGTTAAAAAACTGCCACAAGCGCAGAAAGGATCAAAATAATCAAAATCGGAATTAAAACGGCCAACACAATAACGTACGAAACAACAATAACAGCAACAGGTCTAATAACAATAACAACAATGGCAACAGCAATAACGCGAATAACCAGCAGCGTTAGATAAAGGCGCATTTTATTCCAGACGGCCTTAAAGACCTGTACAACCTCCTTGCGAAAAGATACCAGATAGGTTATGCCATAGCAGTTAATCAATTAGATATGGCAGAAATCATGCAGTTATTTGACAGGGCGATAAAGAAGTAGCAAAACGTTTCGTTACAGGGTTTACAAGCACCAAAGGACGCCGTTACTTCAAAGGGCGTTGCCTCCGGAGGCACCGCGTCAGAAGGCGCCTCCACCCCCTACAGCACCTTTTCCCAACACCCTGAACACCCTGAAGGTACTGGAAGCACTGGTACGTCAAAAAAAACTTCTTGCTTGCGTTCCGAATAATGCGGCTATCGACGAACTGATGCTACGTTTCAAATACAAGCTTCAAAATATGCCTTAAAACGAGCCCCAAGCTTTAATATTTCAATTATATAACGTATAAAAGGAAACCCGTAATAAAATACTGTAAAATTCAGAAGCTAACGTATTTATTACAAATAACGCCAAGGATTACGTTTTTGTTGCGTATATTTTTCAGTAAGGTTTTTTATGAACGCAGAAAATACCTTAACAAGAACTGCCTAATTGAGAGCAATAAAACGAAATTAACGATAATTAACGTTTTAAAGTAAGGTTTTTTATTTTGGATGTACCGGTGCAAAAAGTCTTTGGTAAAAGGCTTTAATTAATAAAATAAGGCGTTAGGTATAATATACGATAAAATCGACGATGTACTAAAAGTCGTAAAGGCTTTTACGGTAAATAGAGAGGTTTTAATAACAAAAGCCGTTATGTAACGGTTAAACTTTTTGGCACCGGCGATTATGTTACCTTAACGATTAAAGTTGAAATAGGTAATTTGAATAATTACAGAAAAGGATTTAAAGAAAATAAACGTCGAGGCGATTGTTTGTAAGATATGTAATAAAGCCAAAATTGATAAAATACTTTCGAAAAACCTATAAAAGTAAGGAATGTACGTTAAAAAGCTGTTTTAGTATAACATAAGATAAATTAAACCCGTTACTATCGACGGCAACGCATATTACAGCTTTATTATTAACGATATTAACTGTTACCGCGTTTTTAAAGGATACAAAACGAAAGATAAGGTGCAGTAATACTTGTACTTTTATATTACGAACGTAAAAACAAGGCTAACTTTAAGGAATAAAACCGTTAAAACGTTTCGTATTAACGGAGGCAGAGATTTTGGAATAAACTTGTTCGAGATATTTTGTGATACCGAAAAAGTTGATTTGATTAATTCCAGTCCTTATAATCAATACCAGAACGATATCCTAGAAAAAATATTCGTTTCGTTTAGGGTAACGCTTGCGTTGCAGTTATTTAAATACGTATTCCAAGCTGTTTTTTGGATTACGTTATAAAGGTAATAATCTATATACTTAATCGTACAGAGTATTTACAGTCGAAGATATTACGTCCCAGAAATGTTATAACAAAACGTTAAAACTTAAAAATAAAGCAAACAAAGAAAAAAAGCCGGATAACGCATATTTACAAATTATCGGTAGCCGCTATAGCGTGCTAATCGACGAAAATTACCGCATCAAGGCTGAAAAGCTGGAAATACGAAGTACTAAAAAGCTTTTTCTAGGCTATCAAAGTACTTACAATTACAAGGTCTAGCTATTAAAAGGCGGTCGTTTCCTAATCATACCGCATATACGGATTTACGAAAAAACAGGTACAATAAAAAAAAAGGATAAAGCCACCCGAGCGAAGGGAAGTAATAAGGTCTTTACCCCTATACGTACAGCGCAAACTCCGTTACCGACTTAGGAAAAAGGGCGTTAGCGTCCATAATCGAAATAACAACGTTGTTTCGAACGATCAAACGGATAACGAAACGAAAACCGTAAAACGGAAACGTAGCAAACCAAAAAAGGTCAAGCCCGAATTGTACGAATCCGAGCTGTACTGTCAGATATAGGGGATGTCAGTTGCGTTGTTGTATTCAGCTAATTGCGCAGCTTCTCAGCGCGCGTACTGCTTTTGTATAGCCTAGTAACGGAATAATTATTTTCCGATCAGAACGTAACCTTCTGTAGTTAGGGTACTTTGGCACCCTGGCTAGTTGATATACCTCTTTAACGTTTTAAAGAATTCGAAGCGTTAATCGTTACATTTTTATCATTTTTAAAGTTATAGTTTTTTATTTAACCTTTTTTTCGGTAATTATGTCCTTTTAATTACCTAACTTTTTATTAAAAATCGCACTTAACGTTTTTTTCCGCAGGTCCAAGGCTTCTGTAATATCCACCAATCCTAACTGCTTTTTAAAGTACTTAAAAAGTTTTTAAAGTAGGGTTTTAATTAATTTATCAGCTAATATATCGCCTATAAGCGTATAATCTATTTCAATTAAACGATTCTTTATTACCTTTCGTAATTAATAATTATATATATATACCTACCGTTTATGTATTGGCTCAGCCTTGTTTTCCAGGCTTGGACCCATATATTACCTTGCATATTTACATACCGTAACTTTATCCGTAAAAAAACGACGTTAACGTTAATAATCCGTATAATCTGCTAATTATCGCATTATATATTTAAAAATCCTATATTTAGGTTAATTCTTAACTTTTTAATTAGTTGAAAAGCAAATAAGGCTTTTTTAATAACTTACATAAAAAATAACAACTCCGTTTCGGTTCTAAAAATAATTATTAAATTTAACTTCTTCGTTTGGTATTTTATCATTCCTTTAAACAACTTTATAATGTAAACTTAAAAACTTTTTCGATCGATTATATCTTTTACGAAAAAACCGTCGTTTTAGGTATTTATTAAATTTCCGTTGCCGAACTGCAACGTTAACGTTTTGATACCGATTAAGTATAATATAACGCGATTAACTGCTTTATAATATACGTTATTAAGGTTTTGGTTAAATCGGATAAGTTTAAATATTGTAAAAATATATCAAATCGTATATAAACTACGACGTATAAGATAAAACTAATCTTTCTTTAGTATTTGTTAACAAAACTTAAATAAGCCAAATCAGGATTTAGCAATAGCTTTCCGTTTATTATTAGTTTTTTTAGGAAGTTATTTAAACTTTCTTTAAAAACTAAGTTAGCTAACGTATTTATAAAGTTGGATTGGGATAGCCAGATTCTTCTGTTAGGTTTTTTCTAATTATTTCGATTCTAAAAAATTACTAAAAGTCCTTATGTCTTATAAGAATGTACCGTTCTTATAGTTGCTAGATTAACCAATTAACGACGGTTTAGTTCTTTTTACTGTACGCGGCAATAATGTTGGTTGACGTAAAGAAAAAAGCACCCCTTAACGAATAAAGCAACAAGGCTTATAAAAAATGGGATTAAAACCTAAATCCTTAAACGTACTAATAAAGTCTTTTTATTAAAGCAACGGTAATTCTTTTAGGCCGTATAGAGCCTTCCTAATTAAAAATATCCTATTATGTTAAAGGTATTTTAAAACCGTCTTTATATATATTTCGTAAAATAGGTAAGTATTAACAAAAGCGTTTATAGAGTTATATTACTTAAGTTTTAGGTTAAATCTAGCTATAATAATTATTAAGGCTTTAAAAAACCTTCCGGCTAAAGTAAATACGTATATATCGCTATAAACGGTAAGCTATTAATTACCTTATATAACGAAACGTACTTTCTACTTTTAAAGCCAGCTATGCTTATTAAACTTATAAACGTATACCTATATATACCCTAGGACTTATTTACTTTTAGTAACGGACTAATCGACGATCTCCTAGGACTATATATTTCTATAACTTCGTACATAAGCCTCTTTAACCTTTAAAAACATCTTTTTTAACCGGTATGTATTTAGCTTTTTATGGCTTTTCGGCAGTAACGGTAAGTCTCGCCTGTATACCCGGTCTTGTAACCTAGGTAACACCTTTATTCTTAATTTTGTTCTTAGTATATTAAAGCCTTTTTGATTAAAGTAACGTTAATTTCGGGATTCTATTCTCCTTATTTTTCCGTAACTTACTGGCCGATTATTATGCGTATTTACAAAATAAGCTAATTATGCTATATTAAATACGGCTTTCCATATATTGTAATTAACCTTAATAATATTTTTCGAAACGTATAAGGAACTTACGTTTATAACGTGTAAAGTACTTTTGTTTTTTACCGTTATTTTAGGTTAAACAACGTAATAGGAACCTAAGGTTGCTTTTATTTTTTCCGTTGACGTAATAATTGTAACAGTTATTAAAACGAACGCTGGCGGCGGCAACGGTCCAAAGGACGGTAATGGTTCGAATATAGCTATCGTATAAGAGTAATCAGTTTTTTACGAATAAACTTATTTTAACCCTTCCAATACGTTTTTAACGTTTATGTTACTTTAAAGTAATCCTTTTTATCTAGCCGTTAATTAAATTATTCCATTTAGGTATTTATTCTTTTTGTATATATTTATAAAGTAAACGTAAGCCTGATTAAATACGTAGACCCGTCGGAATAAGTTCTATAGCTTATTTTCGGTAACGTAAAAAAGGTTGTTTTTTAAGTTTTTAATATTATCTGAAAAAGTAACCTTTTCGTTAAACTGTACGTCTCGAATAGCAATAACCTTATTTGTCAAAAAGTTCTAAATCTCGTAAATATTCGTTGATTAGTAACTAATAAAAAAGCCTATTTATGCTTTGGGATTTAGCTTTTAAAGCCTTTGTTTTTTTATAATAATAAATGTTATAACATACGCCATATAGCCGTAAGTTTTTAAATAGGCCTGTTAAGGCTTGCGATTAAGTATTATAACGCTATCTTTATACGTTAAGTAAATATAATAAACCTCGTATAAAATTTGCCAAAAAAGAACGTATTTGGAATTACGGTTATATAGGTATATTGCAGCTTTAAGGATATGTACGATCAAAAACACAAGTAACTTAACGCTATTTCGTATAGCAATTGTTTTTTTTAATTACATTTTTTAAACGTTCCGTACCCCCGTTCTGGGCTTAGGTATATAATGTTAAAGGCTTAAGCTTAATAATAATAAAAACCAGCTAAAAATATTTTGAAATTAATGGTTTTTCAAAATCTCGTTATTGCATTTAATTACTTATAGAAAAACCTTATCTTAGTTTTTCAAAACGCCTAAAAGGTATTTAAACGCGGTAATTAGTATATCTTGTTTTTGGTTTTTAAGGTAAATATCCCAAATAAAACCTAAGTATTTGTCGGTTGCAAATATAACATATTTATATTATTCAGAGTTTTCTTCGAAGTTTGTAAAGTCGACGGCGATTTTTTATCTTAATCGGGAAGTTCTTTTTTTAAATTCACTGTGTATTTGCCTTTTAGCCTTTACTTTATTATATGCTTAACATTCGATAATTATAAAGCCTTTTAGCCGGATTTTTTTAATATAGAATTATAACTAAATAATTACTTTAAGGCTTAGGTAGCCTAATTGGAAGTGCCACAAAATACCGTTACCTATATGTATTGGTTTTGATGTTTTTAAGTTAATATTTCGCTTATAAATAGCTAGGGTTGTACGAAATATTATTACGTTAATATTTTCAATAACAAATCAATTAAATTTATTAGTTAAGTAATTACAACTTAATTATACTTATTTCGAATATAGTTGTTAATCCCTTAGTTATTATATTAAAAACTTTTTTTTCGCAATTATCGAAACGATATTAAATTATAGGCGAATTCTTCGTAATAGGTTACGTCGTATAAACGTACCGTTTTCGTACCGTTAAAGTTTTAAAATAATATATTAACTTTTCTGTAACTTTTAATCCGGATAAAGTTATTATTTACGTACATTCCGTTACTTTATATAGGTGGTTTAATATTTAAGAACTTGCTAAAAAGGTTAAAGATATATATCTTAAACTTTAAATCCAGAATAGACGAATTCTTTAAGGGGTAAAACCAAACGTTTATGGCAGCCTGTTAATTAGTAATTAAAAAGTACGCCAGGATTCGCTTTACTTTTTTTAGAAATTAATCCGTTTTTTAGATAGTTATTTTATTTATGGGTTTGGATATACGGTTAATTCTTTCCTTTAAAAATCGGCTAAAAATAATTCGATTCCCCATCAATACTATTACTGGGCCCGTAAATCGGAAGTTTATTGGAGCTTTTTTAAGGAAAGCATAAAAATATTAAGGTAACTTATAGGTAATATTAAAGCATGCTTTATAACAGGTACCTTATACGTTTAATTTTTTACGCTTTCGTTTGCTGGGTTTTCGGTCCGTATGGGAACTTTTACGGTTATTTCGCTTCGAGTTTAATGGCCTGTTTTTCGCTTTATTATTTTCCTAATTAGAACTTTTTTAATTAAAGAAATTTGTCAGGGTTCCTTAAAATATCGGAAACGTTACTTTAATGTTTCGTAATATAAACGGTAAATGGGTTATAACCTAATAATCCATAAAGTTAACAGCTATTTTTTAGTACCTAATCGTACCGTTTTTAATTTTAGCCTTTCGTACTATCTGGAAGGTAGTTATTTAATTTTCTATAAAAGAAACTACTGCTGTATATAAATCGTTAACCTATATAACTGTTAATTTTGTTTCCGGAATTCCGTATCGTTATTTCTGGGTTATTATCTTTTGTTACTTTACGATTTATTCGTTTAGTTTATTATTTAGCTTTCAGGTTTGTTTTAATTTTTTGCGGTATTTTCGTTAAATGATAATTAGGAGCCTGTCGTCGTATACCTTGCCGGATTTAATTAACGTAATGTACCATTTCCGTAAATTCTTTTTTTTTTAAAAGTTCGTTTTTTTAATTGCTAGAAATACCATTTCCAGGATTTAATTTGTAAGGATATTTACATTTTTACGGAATGTATCGTATTTCCGATTTATGTAAGTAAATTCGGTAAAGTTTTAACTATAAGCTTGTTGGTTTCTAGTTATTATTTTAAAAGTACTTGTTAAATAATCCTTATAATCGCTTTTTTCGATAGTTTTTCCTAAAAATAAAAATAAAACTGCTGGGATATTAATGCGCATTATATAGCAAATTCGTTTTTTCGGCTAAGAGGTTATATCGGATTTCGTAAGTTTAGTAAGCTATTAAAGCTTTTAATCAGGATTAATATAATCTTAAAGATTAAAAGCGCGTATTTTAAATTAGAATTCGTTTTTAAAACGGTCCCAGTTTTTAGGTCTTTTGTAAGTAACGGAGGTTAACGGTACGGGTGTTATTATTGTTATTTATAAAGATGCGGTCTCGCAATTCGGGGTACCGTTGTTGTTCTTTGATTTCTACTGCTTCTTTCCTAGAAGTTGTTGCTTTTAAAGGTAGGAGGCAGAAGTTCTAGGCTACGTATATACAAATAGTGGGCCTGACGCGCCCACCCCGCCGTTGCTCTAGTGACCCCCCCC
>QJOB01000459.1:0-16328 GCA_004155035.1 Monosporascus sp. 5C6A | reverse complement strand
GATCTCGATGGTCGACCATTTCGCGACTCCAGGGTTGTCACCGGTCGGATCTTTTGACGACGCCGCGATGGTCAACGAATGCAGCCTGAGGATTGAAACAATACAAACGCTATTCACTTGCATTAGCGAAATTCCGAGACTCGAGCGCAGCACTTTAAGGCAGGGAGTTACGAACAAAAATCCCACAGCAAAGATTAATGAAAGCGCCAGTTTCTGCCGTCTTGGGAGCTGCAAGTTCTTGATGCTCGGCAGCGGCAGGATCAAAATCATGAAGTCTGTCAAAATATTCAGGGCTGCTCCTGCATACCACCTCGGCTTTAGAGGAAGGCATTTCCCCTTGATGGACTTATCCCAAAAGGATGCAACAGGTAGGCAGAACAGCGCCGAGGAGAAAATGGCCCAGAGGCTGGCAAACACCACGATTGTGACGACGACATGCGACACTCGGCGGAGTGTGGAAGAGGCGGATGTGAAGAGGCGCAAGTAAAGAAACAGGATCGAGAGCTTGACGAAGTAGAGGCCGATGTTGTAGCTGATAATGGTGAAGTATACCTCCTATATTCTGGGTTAGGATATCCAGTCACGGACTCCTTGAGGGAAGGGCGAACCTTGAGAAACATCGTCACATCCTCGGGCGTGAGATCCCAGATATGCCGTCCGAGAGCGGTAGTAGCCTCTGAAAACCAACTTAGACAATGGAAACACGGCATTGTGGCGAAGGATCTCCACTTACGCATGCCCATGCCAACCGAATTTCCAACTGAAAACAGCTTTGCAAATCACCCATTGTTAATATTGATATATTATGGGTGAGAAAAGGGTAAAAGAAGATCTTACCAGTGCGACAAGGATGCAGAAATCGTCCTTGCCAAAGGCCCCCAGCAAAGTAAGCCGCGTATAAATCCGCAATGAGACAATGAAGGCAGCTAAAGCAACCATCACCACGGCGCAGGTGATCACTTCCTTCGCCGCTTGGGGCAGTCCGGCAGGACTAGTGTCTCTGATCTCTGCCATGGTAAGTGAATTGAATGGGTCGTTCCACTTGTTCGGCCCAATACCGGTCATATAAAGCAGAGTATGGAAGTCGCAGACATCCCGAACGAGACAAGGAAGTTCGGAAACTCGAATGTTTTAAGGTCTGCATGCATCCGTGTCTTATATCAACGGCCGCCACCACTTTCCAGAGTTATCCCTTTCGGTTCATCATTCGAATTCTGCGATAGATGGCGCTGTTCTGCTTTTCTTCTGTGTCTTATTCATGTCCTCTTTTGAAACGCTTTGCACTGAATCTAGCTGACGACCGCTCTCCAGTGCTAGAATTTCCGGCGTTCGGGCTTCCTGACTCGTGCACGCCATTGTGCGCTAAGTGTGCCTGTCAAATGGTCACCCTTGACAGCCTATTGAACCATGATTGGACCAAGATTTGGATTTTGCAAAGGCATGTCCGGGGTCCTTAGTCGATCTGGGCATTTACTCCTAAGCGTACTTACATATCTTTACCAGTTCCATATTTGGTTAAGTCTTAGTCGTTAGGTTTAAGAAGAGAAATTGAATTCCCGAATCGTGCATAGCTCCTTATGCCTGGGAACTTGTTGCGAACGTATTAATCTATCATTATAAGGGATGCTACGAGGAAAGAAGTGTTAGATATAGAGATCAGCTGCGTTATTGTATTAGGCTAATTACGTATGCTACAACACGCGTAAAACCTTAAGTAACTCAGCCAGGGAATATATTTATGCCAATTAGTAGGTAGCCTTGTCGTAGATAAAATACGCTTTTAAGTATTTACACTGTTGCCTTGTTATAGTTTATGGGTTTGAGAAATTCATAATTTTTTCAAATTTATTTTTTTAAAAAGTTTTTGCCGATTTAGAATTTCGTTAATAAGCGAACGGTGCACATTTCGGCATTTCGTAACAACAAATCTAAATAAGAAAATTTAAATTTAACGGCTTCTATTTCGTTAAACGTGTTTACAGCTTTTTATAAAATATATATTAAGCCCAAGCTTGTTTTAAATGCTATATTTCCGTTGTTTATTTAATCTTTTTATTACAATTATTTTTAACTATTATTAGCTGCAATTCTTTTTTTCTTTTCTTTTTAGCTAACGTAGCTTATCTTTTACATAATAAGATTTTTTTATAAAGTTAAATAAGTCCAAGCTTTATGTTCCAAGCTGAGCCAAATATATAGAAAACCAATATACGATATAATTTATAGGATAAATCTTATATTTAATATTTTTAGATATAATAATTAATTGATAGTTTTTACGGTTATGATAAACTACATATCTTAATCTTCTGCCTTATTCCGATTTCGACTAATACATGGTTTACCCACAAGCTTCGAATCTAATAAACCTTATACTTGCTGGCCAAGGTTTAAAAGGGTGAGATAATATAGCTTTTTGTAATAAACTTTAAATGCATATCCGTTTCTCTTAAAAGGGGTTATTTTTAATCCTTCAAGATCTGTTAAAGATATGGTTAGTGTTACGTAATTAAGCGATTTCTTTTCGAGAAAAAAAAGACTGTATAAAAAAGGTAATGCAAAACTATTTATTAAAAAATTGGCCGATTTAACGATTTTTGTAAACGAGTTTTCCTAGCAATTTTCGATTTTTCTTTATAAATAATCTCATTATATTTTACTTCTTAAATATTTCAAAAGAGTTTAATAAGAAAGTAAAAAAGTATAAACAAAAAAAATCAACAGGAAAACTGTTAACCTAGGTATAATTTCAAAATTCTTATAATTAAAATACAGGTTTATCAAGCTTTAATAAAATAAATCCAGTTTTTTAAAAGCTAGAGTTAATATTATCAGACGTTATAGCGGTTTTTAATACCTTATAAAAACCGAGAAAGAAAATTCTTTATATAATATAAGTATAATAAGATCGTATTGAATTTTTTGATATAAATTAAAGAAATATAATATGTTAAAGGATTAGAACTAATCAAATGGAATTAGTATGCAAAATGAAATAAGAATACAAAACGTAATAATACCTTTATTCGTGTAATACTTTTCGTATTCCATAGAATAATGATTTCTGTGGTCGTCGAAGTAAAAAAGGCTTTTTTTTTGCTCATACATGTAAAAATATTTTTCAAAATATTATATTTATTCTATGATCAGTTTATTTGCTATGTAGTTAGTATGATTTATAACGAATTCTTAATCGACTAGTAACAAATTTTCTCGATTCCGAAAATTAACGTAAGTTTTTAATATTACAATAATAGATAAGAATATCTTCTAGTTTTACAAAATAGCAACTGATATAACTATTACCTATTTCTAATTCTTTTTATATCTTTGGCTCAGATTCCCTATATTTTTAGTATTTATAATTATCATATCCGATATTATAAGAAACTCTATTAAAATATCCTTTTAACTAAGGTTATAAATATTCATTTTACGATAGCGTTTTTTATAATTATAATCAGATCAGACTCGAATTTATTTCTATATATATTTAAATTTGATATCTTATTTTGTATGAATTGATTCCGTTTTAAACAGGTTTAAATTTCGTCAGTTAAAAAGAAAATCGATTCGAATACGATTAACGTTAACTCGCGCTTTTAAGATAATATATATGATATTATATACCAAATTTATTTTTTTATAACTAAGTTTAAGATTTTGTTTTTAATTTAAACTAATAAGTTTTTTTCGCTTTTTTATAAATCGTTTTATAATATAGTTATTAAGAAAAAGTAACTAAAGCTAATTTTTAAAAGATTAATTAACATTTACTATTCGTTTTTATATATAATTCGTTTCTGTAGTATGCTAGTATTGATATTAATTAAATAAAATATAGTTATAATTATTTTATTATTTTCGAGATTTATCTTATAAAGCGTATATAACTTTTAAGTAGCTTAGATATAGAAGATATATCCGCTTAGGGAACACAAGTCGTTAGCGTTAATTTTCCCGATAGTGAGTGGCATGCTTTTTTATTTGCCCATATTAACCTAGTCAACTTCTGTATGAAAAGCTTTAGTAGCCTTCTAAAGGTCTATAGCAAGTTTCAGCGTCGATTTGGTTTCTGTTTTAAACCTAGCACATGCAGGAAATTTGTTAGCGCTGGCCCTAGCGCTAGTGCCTTGTCGTCCTTAAGCCGAGACGTCGACTAGTAAATGGCCTTTCCGTATATAGATTGCGCTTCGCGCATCTAAATAGCTGACATTACAACTTATTGGAGTATTTTGTTTATTAGTTACTTCCACCGCTCCCTCTGTTTCCATTATCAAGTAGCAAGTAAACTTTTATAGAATTTGTATAGAAAATTTACCTGTTTTTATATATCTATAAATTATTAATACCATAGCCTGTATATATCGTTTTATTAACCAAATAGCCTTTATATTAGCTTTAAATCACAGCGGTTTCGTTAACTATAAATAAAACAAAAGGCTAGCTTTAATATATCATAAAAAACAACGCCCTGGCGAAATGGCGTAGTTAAATATAGGTACTAAAATTTTTCAAATATTAAAATAGTTATTTTTAAATAAACTATAACCTTATTATAACTATTGTATTAGATATTTAAAAACCTTTTAGTATAACTATTTTTTATATGTTAAGTTTTTCTTTTATAATACTAATCAACTTAAACACTTTAAATATAATTTTTATTCATTAGAAATAATAATATGGTTATATATAGTAAAGAAAAAACAATATATATATGCTTTAAATAGAAATAATAATAATTATAACGGCTACTAAACGTAAACAAAGTTATAAAAAGCTTGGTATTGCAATTGATTTATCGAATATCTAATAGATTAAAATAAAGCGTTATTTAAAAGTAGTGGGATCTAGTAGAAAAATCAACAGATATATTTTTGCATGTAAATTATAAGATATATACTCGCTAGCCACTTTCGAGAATTTTGTGGTGAGGTGGAGATAACTAAAAAAGAATACCTCTGTAAGTTGCAAGTGCGGTAACGGAAGAGGGTTGGTACAACTAACATAATACGAGCAGTAGTAGCAGCATTACTTATTACGACTATCATATTACTATTAACGCTTGCTTTTCTAAGTCTTTTATTATTCGCTTAATTTAACCTAATTAGCTTCCTCCGGAAAGAGTACCTCTAGAGCTGATTAGCTAATACATTCCGTTTAGTTGACCACAGCAGTTAGCGGTGACCTAAAATTGTTGCTACTGCTGTGAGTTGGCCCTCCGTGAGTACCAGATAAGAAGCCTTTTGCCGGCCCTTCAAACTCCCCGGGCCTTAACTGTTAAGTTCAACTTTAACCCTGACGGTTACGGTAACCAGCTAAATACCTAGGCGCATATATATGCACCAGATAATTAAAAAAGGTAGCAGCCCTGGTAGCCAGATACGGATAATTTTCCGACGGCAAAGTTAATGGACAGTAAGGTTGCCAAGATACGAACTAAATTCGACATGCTCAATCTAAATTAGGGCGTCATTTTCTCCCGCTAGTGAAGAGGCTTGTATCGCTAAGATTGTGGCGTCAAGGTTCCTTGGCAAAAGGGGCACCCAGAACAAAAGGGGGCTTCTAGTCGTCACCCGGATGTGCCGAAAGGCCCCCTTGGTATCGTGGTGGGGAAGCCTCCGCTAGCCTTACCAGTTCCGCGGATCGTTAAAACGCAATCCAGACTTCTTGTCCCCCTGCAGTAGTAGGCTGCTGTTAGCTGTTTCTTCCTGACGCAGACCTTTGGCCAGCCTAGAAATAAGGGTCGTCGCGATATACCTTTATCCTTATCGGGAACAAGCCGCATCAGCTGTGGATATGGCAGCGCCGATACTTTGGTCGCTGGAATAGCCTTTTCTACGTGGCTGAGATGGCGTGACTTGCGCCCTGGCCCTCTTCTGCCTCCTGATCTGTTGGAGTCGCTTGGCTACCACGTTTTCAATTCGAGGCTGAACATCCCAGTAGATCCCTACTGCATGCCTGTTTCTCCCCACGAGCGTATTTGGGGTAGTCACCTGGGTATCAGGCGGAATATTCATATCCTGTCAGGTACCGACTAGCGGCAGCCTAGGACGCTTTCCCACACTAAACTTGGTATAACGCTAGGTTCTAGAATGGGTTAGATGAGTGGGGAATGCCTGGTATTGACATTAAACTTACCATCAGACGTAGTAGATGGTAGGCACTTCCAACGACGGAGCCATAAAATGCGTTAGGAGAGGTATTTTAACTGGAGCCCAGGTGTAGGAAATCAAAGGACTTGGCTGAATCCGGCTGTATAGGGGCTACGGGTACGTCAGGGACAAAAGGAACAGTTAACAAAAACATCTTTATTTTTATTAACATTTTTATTTATCGATTTATACGCATTAAGAAGGCATACAGTATATATCAGGGCTTATCAACCTGTTGCTTGGCTTAAAAATTTCAGATCATCACATATTATCAAGCCTGATTATCTTTATTTATATAAGCACTTATATTCCTGCTGCATTACAACAAGAGTTTACGCTAAAGCAGTATTAAATGTACCCTGCAAAGCTTCCTATAATAAAACGTTACGCGTAGCTTTATTATTATTTCTAAAAGCTTTATATCTTAATGTTTAATATTCGCGCTTGACTTGGACCTAATATTTATCATTATTAGCACTACTTCAAAGATTTTTACATTTTCTAAAGTACGCCACATTCGGTTTTAGTTACACGAGCGCTAGCTTTATCTAAGATATATCCGATATAAAAATATTAGTTATTATAAATTTATACTGAAATAGTAATAAGATCCTATTAACGGCAGAAATTAACGGATAGCTTGTTAAAACACTTTTAATATATTAAAACCCGTAATATTTAGCTTTGATTACATTGTATTATAAGAATAATCGTTGTTCTCTGTTAGAGTGTGTGAGGCTTATAAGGGTTGCAGGAGTGTGGGGATGTCAGGTGTCCCAACTATTTTGTGACGAGCCTGACAGGCTAGGTGCTATAGTGGATCGTGTTGCTCTGCAGTTAGCTTGTCTTCCGGGGACTGTGGACTGCATATCCCTAGCAAGGATATCTTCAGCACATCGCTAACATAAGTCTTAATTAGCCAATAGCAATAATTTTAATCCAACTAAGACCAACTGGTCGGGCCTGGGCCCTTGCCGAAAAATCTATGGAACTTGTATCCGCTTCAACATCTTCAGCTAGAAATCAATCAGCGGATATTGATCTCCTTCCTAAACAACGACAAGGAAAACTCGGGTTCCTTATACGCTTAGGTTCGTAATATAGCGTTCTTTATGTGTATGAAATTAGATTTCTGGTGCATAATTTTGTTAATTCCTAAACCGTTGCAAGGGCTGTAGTACAGTTCCATAAACTCTCTGCCAACGCTGGTGAGATATACCAACAGCTAACTGCTTCAACTACGTATATTTGCTTATTCGTGAAATGGGAAATGTCGACCGCGGTTGTACTCAAAGTTAGGCAGTGCCTCTGCAACAATTTCGCAATGACCAGTTTCTGCAGATGCTAAACTGGGTGTTCCGCTGGCCTCCTTCTTACCCTCCAATACCCGCTTTCAACAATTCACATTTGTGATAGACCTCGTTTTGTCCCTACGCTCCCCTCCTTCCATAGAGGATCCCTGATAGACATGTTGCTTTCCAATGCTTACGTTCGATTGACCGACGTAAGCCACCTTGTATTCCTTGTCTTCACTCTTCTTGTCGGTACAATTGCTCTTTTAGGCTTGGCTTCGGCCCACCTTCACCAGGAGTGATTAGAACCACCTCGCCCGGTGAACGCCACCTGGAATAGAAACATCATGCCCACTAATGCGAGAGCACCCACTGCACCACATAGCAAAACCGCTGCCGATACAGAGTAGACTACTTGAAGCCAAATGCCCGTGTTCGACGAAGCGGGCCACTGACCGAAGAACTTCGCAGTCAAGCGTCATCCAGTCATGGCAACCCAGTATCCCTCAACAAGCTGTAGTGGCCCGAGGATAATGCAAGCGAAAAAAAGTGCGGCTTTCCGACGTCGTGAAGTAATATGAGGGACGAGCCATCGTGACAAGAAAGGTTGTGGCACATTCATGCTGTTAGTTTTCGGCTCTGGCGTCTGCACCGTTGGGGGGGATCTTAGGGAGGAGAATAATTAATGCGGCCCACTAGGCGAATATCAAGGCGCCAACAGCCCAAACGAGCGGTCGCGATGCATATTCCATGACATGCATATCGAGCCCGTGATAGCCACGAGGATAGGGATGTGCATGGACACGACCTCGAATGATTGGGACGGACATGTTCGGGTTTTCGGTTTTGTAGAAATGTAAGTGAATAAAGTTGCTTATGCAGAAAAGAAATCGAGTACAAGACAGAAGTTGAGGGGGTATCGCAGGCTGCCTAGCTGAAATATTCCGCCCTATTTCGTAGTTGGCTGAATTCGACCCGTAAAAGACACGTCTGGGATATCGGGAACGATGAGGTTGCATGGCAGCTCGGTCTACCGCAGTAAGCGGCTTTATGGACCCCGGTTAACACGGAACATTATGTCATCCGTTTGCTATAAGACAGTGCGGTAATATATCTCTTGTTAATGCTCTATATATATATAGAATGCCCTTTGCCACCTAGATAAACAGCTAGCCTGGACCCCAACATATGCTTATTACCCTGTATTTTAGGAGTTGCATCCTCCCTGGTCGCAAGAAGCCTCGTACATAGATTCACTGCAACTGCCACATACCTCAAGTGTAGGAATGGTCGGCCGTGTGCTGTTTGCTGTTTGCCAGGATACCGTCATATACAGCGGTATTCATCGAAAGACGGACAGTCGTCTCTGAATTACATTAACATATTTAGAAACACCTGGCAGATCAGGAGACCAACCAGCACTGGCGCCTTCGATGGCGGCATTGCGCCATGTGACCGCTCGTGGAGGACGCGCGGCTAAGAGGACGTTTGAGTTGGTCGTATTGACATAGACTGTTGGTATCCCTTCGAAACTGACCGTCCGAGAAGAGAAAGTCTCGAAGCCGTTCATCAGAATGATGATTCCGGCTCCAATGCACCCGAGATGCCTAATTATGGACACTGAGTTAGAGTTCTTCCAACCGGAAATAGGAACTGAATCTTATGGCTACGGCAGCCCAATCTCCGGAGCAGATGCAAACTTCCCGCCAATCCTCGCGATGCATCCTCAAACAGCCTGAAGCCCCCTAACCTGGCTTCCTCCTTGCCGCGGCGGTGGCCAAGAGCACCAAATCCAGGCGCCTTGACTGACGCAGGTCTCGACAACATCCCCAATGACGATCCGGTATACCGTCATGACGAAAATAATGACGGTACTCAACTCCAGATTCCGGCCGAGTTGAGGCTCCAACTGGCCGTCAAAGCTTTACATCAGATAGGCCAGCACCCCAGCAGAGCAATGCGCATGGCACAACTCCAGTATTCACCCGACCACCAACCTAGAGTGGAGAGGACAGCACGCTCAACCGCCGTCACCGAGGGAATCGGCATGGTGGTGGAACGGCTCGCGTCTTTCCTCCTCGGCATCCTCGTATTGTTAGACTTCGGGGTAACTGATGTTCTCCGTGTTGGATGGTGTGGACGCATCCTCGGTATGGTATGCAGCTTGTACTTCGGTTGAGACATGGTGGTGGCAATTAGCGATGATGCAGGCTGCCATTTATGCGATCAGGACCAAGGGTTCTAGTGCGTCCAAGTCTTAGAGGGAGAGAGGAGGCCAGGAGCCGAAGTTAACGGGTTGTGATGGAATAGAAAAATAGGATGAGACTAGGAAAGAATGAAGGATAAAACTGTCAGGATAGAAAGGGCAATGTGCAGTGAGTCGAGGTAGAGGGGGTCAGGCAAGTAGAGATGGATGATATATCGATTGAGGATGGGAAGGTGTTGAGGCGAGGATGCAACCGACGATAGGGGTTTGTGGGTAGCGGCGACATACATCGGGCTTGAAATTGAAGTCAACCTCCTTACACTCGTACTTAATGACTATTCGGATGCTCGATGGCGACTTCTCCATATATCAATGTCGGGGTGGGTGGTCTTCTCGAAAGAGACGTCTCATATCGCACCCTTACAGCAACCCTTTAAAGCCGCTATGGAGAGTAATACGTGCTTCAGCCAGCGTATGGAAAACATAAAGGGGACGAACCTCTTTTGGAAAATGGAATTAAAAGCAAGCTTCACTTTCGACTTCGCGACTCGGTATCCGCCGACAACTGGATGAACTCTTTACCATTGACTCAAGCAACACGATATCTGGAGAGCCATGGAAGGAGGATAATGAAAGGGAGTTGCGCGAATGCTGCAGTGCCCCCTGAATTAGAAGGAGGAAATGATTAAACGGGATAGGACTTAAACCGTGTCGAGTTCCTGTGGAGGTATTAGATCTTTATCACCCAGAAACATCAATGTAAGCATCTAATCAGGAGCATCTTGAATGCCTAGTTTGAAGATATTATTCGGGAGGTGCTTGGACAAAGTACGACTCCATTGACACGGGCCTCCAACATCACTGGGAATCTCACATCTTACTTACTGCCGTTTATGGCAGCGGCATGCCAGTCACTAGACTTCCCGTGAGTCAACAAGAATAGCAATGTTTGGAAAGATGAGATGTAGCAACGATACCATTGCTGAGCCGAAGTCTATAAAAGATGCCGATGCGCGCAGCCGGACAAGCCAGGAAAGACACACCCCCATCCTGTACACCAGATTATGACGAACCCACACAATACTACGTCTGAGTATGTAGCTATGAGAAATTCCGACCGGCCGGCCGCTGCAGACTCACATCCACTCTTTATATACACGACCAGAAGACTGCTGCAACGGTCTGTTTACACGCGGTCTAGCTTGCGACGTTCGTTCCGCGTCCGCCTCATGAGCTTCTTGTACTTCTTCTTCTTCATCTTGAGTTTCCTCTGCCGGCGCACGCTGATGGCGTGCATGCCGGGGCTCCGCTTCTGAGCGCCGGCGCGGCGGATCTCGCGCAGGGCCATGCGCTCGAGGAAGGTGCGCGGGACCGCGTCCTCCTCGATGATCTGCGGGCTGTGCGCCACGATGCGGGTCTCGCCGTTCGCGTCCACCGTCTCCTCCAGGGTGAACATCGCCTTGTAGACGCGAACCTCCGGCGCCGGAGCCTCGGCCAATTCCTCGCGGGCGGTCACGGCGGCTTCGGTGGCGGATTCCGGCTGTGGGGCAGGGGGGGGCCGGAATGGCAGGAACTGCCCCGACATGGCGTTGAGCTGGACATAGAGGTTGGACTCTGATCCATCCGCATGGCGAACCTCTATCTTGACGTGATCGCCGTTTGCGTCGGTGGGGATGCCGTTGTCTTGTTGGGAGTCAAGATTCAAGGCCTGCATCGGCTGTTCGAGCTGGTCCACCGTGTTGGAAAGAGTGGACATAACCTCGTCGGCATTGGCGCCCTTCGTCGGAGATGCGAATATTTGGGCGAAGAAGTCATCCGTGACGGTCTTCGGAAAGCTATGCGTCACGGACATGGGCCGATGGAGGGAGAAGAAGGTAGATAAGGCCATGGCTAAGCAAAACAGTCAGTATAGCGGAATCGGCCAAATGAAGTCAACGACGGCATTTCACTGACATTTATGGGGCACATGTTGCGTGCTGGGAACGCTTGGGAGTTTGTGTTGGTTGCTACTCGAGGCGTCTTTGTTCGCCTTGCGTCTTCGCTTTTCGCCGCTTTGTTTCGTCGACGAAGCGGGTGTGGCGGTCACTTGGCCGTCTGAAATACCTTTCGGGGAATCGTTCGGACTGGAAGGTTTGGAGGAGGAATATCGTCTCCGCTGTTGACATAATGGGGCGTATGCGTAGGCGAGGGCAGCACTTGGTGCGCGAGAGCTCGAGGGGGCGAGGTTCGAGAAGAGCGACGACTGAGGTGCGGTCGACACCACCCGCCGCACCGACGTCGGCAACATGATGATATATGCGTCGCAGTCTCTGGGCGCCGGGTATGCAATAAATAAAGGAAAAGCAGGTATGTTCTAGGGATTGCGCGTAAATGCGCTGCCGGTGGATGTGATGAGTGAGGCTTCTCTTGATTGAAGCTGTCATGTCACTTGCCCTGGGGTTTCAACCTGCGCAGGTGACGGCGAAGCGAAAAGGCTAGAAAGCCTTGGCGGACATGGTGACTAAGCATACACTTAGCGGGGCGCTAACTCCGGCACCCGTCGGAACGTTTGGCCGACAATGGGCCCATGGGACACCTAATTATTCTATATGCCGCGCTCTCTATGCAATTATCAGATAGCTGGTCAGCCATCGAATCCGTATCCTTTTGCCAGGCATCACCGCTATCTTGCAATTATTTGGAATATACTTGATCCGCGACAGCTCTTTGCACGAAATGGGCTAATCTTGGGTCAACGTGACTTTGCTGACTCAGCTTTTGAATACCTGGTAGGCAAGAGTACCGCCGCCCTCTTCTCGACTCCTCTGGATGTTCTGTGGGAGACCGGAGTCTGGGCTTGGCTGTTTCTTGCGATACAGGGCTTCTGCACTTCAGCCCCCGCCTCTATCAAGTCTTACTTTGAGCGAGCTATGATGCTTAACGATGGTTAGACGTACGTCAACTATCTTGGAGGGCCCCGGCGGCCCCAAAAACGCAGCCTTCGCCGAAGCGAGCGACCAACGAGTCGAGTGTTGCAAGCTGGCAGCGCCTGCCCTTGGTGCACCTCTCTCGGAAGCAGACTACCTGGAACGAGTAACTCGGGCAGCGCCCGCTTACCCGCAATAAGGGGTGGCGATTTCGGTGTCTCTCCCCTGGCTGAAGACCCGAGTCAAGTCCTCGCAACCTGCAAGACGATGCGCAGAGACCTGCTTACCCAGGACGCGTCTGCAACTCGTGAGGGGCAAGGCTACTGTATCGCAAGCGTTGTGACCAGCCCCCACTATAGGCGGCATGGGCTCGCCTTCTTGCTATTGAAGCACGTCGCGGATGGATGGGCGGACCTGGCCGTGTGATCGCCAGCATGTTGTACACAAGTATAGGAACTGTGAGGAGTGCTAGGGGCCTGCAGGGCACATCCGCCCCTTCATAACGTTTCTAACGTCCTTGCAGTTCTATGGCAGTCGGGGCTGGAACATGTTGTCCGTGCCCCAGTCCATCCTCTCGTGGCCTCCGAGCCTTATTTGTCGCGAAGGAACAGGAGAAAGTCCCGGGCACTCGACTCCTAAGGAGCGAAGATATTCCAGACCTCTGTGCTCGCGACATAGAAGATATCAAGGCTAGATTTGAGACTGATATAGTCGGGCCGGATGGAGTTCACATGGCCGTTCTTCCAACCGCAAGCATCGTAGGCTGGCTGCATGATCGAGCCAATTTCATCGCCCGGAAGATGCACAACAGGGTACCGCAGAACCAAGGCTCAGCCGGAGACTCTGCGGACAACTAGCTTTATCGGTATCACGATTTTGAAAAGAAGCAGCTGGCTATACTGAGGGTACGGGTCCCTGAACAACGGACTCAGGGACCTGTAGAAGCGACGGCGGGTCTCTTCACAGATGCTCTGGATGAAGCCAGTCTGTGGAACCTACCTCAAGTGATAGTGTGGGATCCAAACCCTTGTCTGCATCGTGCCATGCAGATCCCTCACAACAAAGTTTGGGATTGAAGTGAAAAGCGCGGAAAGGGTTTGTAGAATGGTTCCTTTACTGAGATGGAGGAGTTCGGACGTAATGAAAAACGGCGCGGTCCACTTAAATGAGTTTTACACCTGGATTTGATAAACATGTTTCTGGAGAGATCCTTCATGCTACCTTTGTTAGTGAAAAACCGAGGCGTCCCTCAGTCATATTGACGAAAGGCTCGACCTGCTGGCCTCAAACAGTGGCCTAGAAGCCCCTTCGCCTAGTCTTCCTATCCAACGATTTGGCGTCAGGGGTTTTACCTAGCATCCTTGAAACCCGCGATCCCTTGCGGGTGTTTTTGGATGAGTCTACGCATTCCGCTTTAATCCTGGTGTTCGATTAATTCTAAGTAGCCCACGACATACGAAGTGGCCTTATTAACTCTTCACGCAAAAAGTCCGACTTCTCCTCGTCCCAATGCCGGCCAGAAGAGATGATATCATCACGCCTAGAGGGGTGGCTTGTTAGAAAGCACATCGCACATCGCTTTTTTCGACATGAGCTCACTCACATGGCATATATAGCATTTCTAACGTCAAAGTCCTCTACGGGTTCCGATGGCCTTCTCACTTCCAGGTATTTCCGCACATGTTCGCGGCTAAAACGGAATTCCGGCCGTCTCATCATGGCAAGATCGACTGAGGGCTATGTATCAGAAGAAAGGCAACACATGGAGAGTGATGTTCTCCATTCACATTCGTTATGCCCATAGCAACAGCAGGAGTGAAACAGAATGACGCGTTGGGTGATCATATGGATCTCCACCCTCATGTCAATGTGTCGCAGTCATCTCAGCGAAACCTGATTTTCTTTTGACGTCTTCCGTTTTGTGAACCACACCAAATACCAATTAGGTTCCTCTCTTTTGCTTCTTTTACCAAGCAGGTAAAACAGCACTGCCTATTCTGCATCACACATTTCAACCTTGCGAAGCCAAGAACGATATTCTGCTTAATGACAGAGTCCCCAACCAGGGCGACATGCGGCCATTCACCCGCTAGTTCACCATGACGAGTCCAGCACTGAATAACAGCGTCGAGAGACCATGGATAGATAGTCATGGCCGTCGCGTTCTCGTGTGAGCAGGTAGGTCTCACGGCTAGCATCGCCGCGTGGTACACGTCAGTGGGGTTCAAGGCGCACATTGCATTATTGGTGGTGACGATCATCATGAGACGGTAAGTCGAGCCATCAGTTGGGAATATGCCGCACTTTACGTCTACTTCGGCACTGTCAACTCCTTCTTCGACGGTTGCTGGGGTGGGCACTCTTTTGTCCCTTCCGTACATCGTTGCTTGTCCTTGGATGAGAGCGTGTTCGGCCTCCACGCCATTGATGCTTCCTGAAAGGACCCGAACGCCCCAAGAGGATTCTAGCTGTATCTCGCTGTCAAAGTCGTACCAGAGTGGGGCTACGGTCATTGAGCCCGCAACGCAGCATAGATACTCTGAGAAAGTTGTGCCGGTGTAGTCCATCACCTCCTTTTCGTTGCACGGCAGTCCAGTTATCGCACACGCGGCGAGCTTAAACCAAGTATTCCATCGAATCTGGCCTTCAGATGCAATCTGACCCAACAGCGCCCCCACGGCTTCGATTAAGTGGGTAGAAGACTGGACTCCATGCAGGTGTGATATGTCTGACGCACCAGCCGCTTCTGCCATAGCATGACCCAAGACTAGCATAATTTCGGCAAACATGAGCGCTATTAGGCAGCCACTATCCAATGGACGTTTTATAGTCTCCTCGAAAATTTCCCTTTTGCAGCCACATTCACATCTCTCTCTGGTTAGTTTCATTACGGATCCGATTTCAGGATACCACTCGACAAGTTCGTCGCTCCCGTAGTTGGTCGTATCAAAACTCTCCATGTCTTCATCCTCTTGCTGTCGAACACCAGTATAGAGCAGCCTAGTCGTGGTGTTCTCACTGAGATTTAATTGCAGGATTGTGGGGGTCTTCTTGAGCCACCATTGGAACTTCCTCGCTGAACTTTTGTCTATGTCAAGACTTAATGGGTAGGTCCCCGGTCGGACAGGGAGGGCCAAAATGGACCGGCAGATCTCTTGTGCATTGCGTCGAGCAGCGTTTTCCTCTTTAATTGACAATGAGAAATCGAGCTCAGCAAACGGATTACGGAATGAATACAGTTTTGATCTGTACAACCCTTCATTGCCGGTAATTCTTGGATCTGTTTCGCCTTTGTATGATGGTGTGGTGACGTTGAAGGTGTCATCTGATGATCTTCCTATCTCGAAGTGACCTGCATGTGAACGGTGGTTGCAGTCAGTGTCGCTTCTGCAATCAGCCTGTAATTATCAAGATTTTTAAGCAATGGAGGGCTTGCGTGTCATGTTCGAGGTGTTCATCCAAGATAACCGAGTTCGCCACGCTGACCAGTAAGTCAAACACCCCCTTCACGCACCACCCCCTTCACGCCCCACCTTTTTCCGAAAGGTTATATATCAATAATTAATTAATGAAAATAAGTATTAAATAAATATAAATACGCTGTAATCCAGTTTGCGTAACGAATATATCGCGGAGTTTTATAAGCTGAATATTACGTAATATATAATATATTTAAATTTAGAAACAATATAGAAAAGTTTTTGAAATATACATATTACGTCATTGTTAAAAGTTGATATTAATATATTTTAAATACAAAGAAATT
>QJOB01000458.1:0-16528 GCA_004155035.1 Monosporascus sp. 5C6A | reverse complement strand
CCCCCCCCCCCCCCCCCCCCCCCCCCCCCCCCCCCCCCCCCCCCCCCCCCCCCCCCCCCCCCCCCCCCCCCCCCCCCCCCCCCCCCCCCCCCCCGACTTAACACGTCGCTGGCGATCTTATGCTTCCGATCAAAAGTGGATGCTGTCACTGGCGTGTCGGCTGCCATGTGCAAAGTTTATTTGAACATCGGCGAAGCTGACAGCCAATGAGGATCAGGGGGTGTCGGCCATGAGCGCCACGATCTTTCTCCGCTCCGTGTGGCTTTTCTTCCATCTCTTGATGTCCTGAAGGAGGGCCTAGTAACGAAAAAGCTTGCCTTATCCATCCCCATCTGCTCGAATCTAACTGAACCGCCCATGGACGACTTAAAACCTAAGCGACTGATTGCAGACCCCAGCTACCTTCTGAAAGCGGAACTCATCAATTTAAAGTCTCTTCCCTGTAAAGAAACGGCACAGCCAGAGGACCCCTAACAGGGAATGTCCTAGCTGCTTACTGCGTGAGTCTTACTAAACCTGTGCGCTCAGTCCACCACGACAGACCCAAAGCAATACCCGAGATGGTTCCTGAATATTCACCCATAGGGACGGAACCGAAAAAGCAAAATCAAAGAGATAGCTATCCAGCTCCTGAAAGCCACGAAGATAGGTATTTATATCCACTTTGTCCTTGTTTGTCTTTCGGTATATCGCACAAGCCAGCGACTGTGTCGTTTGCTCAAGTCATAATTACTAAGCGTCATCCATGCAAATCAACCCTGGCATGACTGAGATCGTCTCACCGTAACTGAGATCTCGGCATGACTCGTTCGTCACATTCCAGGTTATATAGAGCACTGTAAATCCAATAAGTTGCTTCAAGCCATCCTTTGAACTCCGGCTTAATGCCATGAACGGAGTCCTAAGATTTAGTCGCCGCCCCCTTTCTTACGTACGAGTTGCTGTTGACTTGTATTTTCTTCCTCAAAAATAGCAATTTTAGGCCTGAAGACTTACCGTTGACATTAGTACATAAATGTCGTGGTTCTATCATACACACCTTTTAGAGCCCATCGATATGCCCTATTGCCTACTCCGTGGCACGCACATGGGCTCCTGCAGGGATTAGCCCTGATTATTAGACTAATCCGGAAGGAAGATCAACTTCTTCATCCCTGGTATGGCTTAGCGGACGATATGAATATGGAGGATCGACAAACCCGGCAGCCAACAGACATGATTCCGCAATACTTTTGCATGCTCAGTGGTCTGGGTTGCCTAAAATGGATGAGTTATACCAACTTGAGGTCACAGGCAACCGCACGATGAGCGAATCACCGTTGTTACCATCATATCATAGATGCTGACCAGCCAGCTGGAGCGACGCCGAATATACAGATGAAACAGAACGCCCCCTCCGTCGCTCATCTCATCAGCTAGTATGCAAGACCGGGTACATTTAAGCTCAACTATGCTGAAACCGACATCCTGCGTGAGCAGTTGCAACATCGTTTACCCCCACGTGCTCTACCAACATCTTACCAAAGCTGCAGGAACGGTTTCTATTTTTAGAGATAAGGCTGCTCCTAACAGGCAGAGCATTCCGGTCATGGCCTTCCGAAAACAGACCTACCCTTCAACTAAGCCATCCTCCGCAGGGCAGCTCAGGGAGGCAAGCAGGAGATACAATTCATGGCGATTAGGCGTCCGCGAAGCACTGCTTTGCCGAGTGTTTATCAACTTAATACGGGGCAGTGTAGCAAACCAGTTTAACTGCCTCTTCTGTCCGTAACCAACATGTTAGATTGGTATCCCTTGAGGTAGACTTCGGTCTCGACCCCCCAGGGAGATATATAATGGCCCACCGTCCGCTGATCTCCCTGGAGGTTCGTGTGATCGGCAAGTGCTGGGCCACGGCGACAACTGTCCACAGTCATTCCTTTATCTCTTTCCCCACGGGAGCTGTACACGATGTACATCACCAAGTCACTCCTTTTTACATACCTGGCCTCGTCGGCCGCCGCGGCCCCTCTCTTATCCGCGACGTCGGCAGCCTACTGGACGGCGACGGCCGAGAAGCCGTTCAACGAAAGACTGTTCAAGGCGGCCGGGGGCACCTTCGCCGTGCTGCGCTTCAACCATCTGCCTGGCAGGTTCTCTGCAGAGGGGCGGATGGACCCCATCGTGAGCCCCGGCACGAATTCCAGCCACTCGCACGGGATAATGGGCGGGAACGCCTTCGATTTGACCGTCAACGGCAACCAGCTTTTGAGCTCCACTTGTACTAATACGAAAGTCACGAACGACAAGAGCAACTACTGGGTCCCTCAGATATGGTTCCACTCGCCGGAAACCGGGAAGTTCAAGCAAGTCCCGCTGTACTACATGAACGTGGTATTATTTGTAAGATGATGCCCGACTCCTGATCCTGCATGCACATGCTAACGAAAACTCGCAGCTTCGACCCCACGAACGACGAGATTATGCCTTTCCCCCCGGGCTTGAAGATGGTCAGCGGCGACGCGATGAAGAGAACTCCTCCGTCCTCCGGAACCGGCGCGCTTCAGCTTGACCCGTCCAAAGGCGAGATCCAAGCGGTACAGTGGACGTGCCCGGCCAACGGGAACCCGGATCGATATCCCGTGGGTTCCGACGGCTCGAAAGCGGGCATCGCAGACCCGGTTAACAAGGGCGCTGGGGCGGGCTTCCCCTCGATAAACTGCGATGGTCTGTATTCGCCATTAAGGCAGGATATTCACAGTAAGTCTTTCTCGACTTAATGTTAAACATCGTTCTCCCGACCCAGGGGCGCGATTTCTTCAGCAATATGGCTTGGTGCCACAGCCCTGAAACGGCGCCATAAGAATCCCATAGTAGCATCGCATTTACCTAGAAATTAATTAGTAATGCTGACCGAGAATATCTAATTAGTGCCGTCCTGCTACAACCCGGAAGTCGGTCTCGACGACTACATGAACAACATGGCCTTCCCCACCACGGGGCGGGACGGCATGCAGGACTGCCCCCCGGGCTGGATCCACGTACCGCACATGTTCTACGAGGTGTACTATGACACGCAACAGTTCACTGACCAGTGGACGCCGAACGGCTGGGACCAGCCTTTCGTGCTCGCCAACGGGGACCGCACAGGCTTCAGCTCGCACGCCGACTTCATCGCCGGCTGGGACGAGGAGACCCTGAAGACCATCATCGACACCTGCAACGCCGGGCACAACGGCATGGAGCACTGCCCCATCCTCCCCGGCGGCGCCAACACCGACACGTGCGGCATCGAGCCGGCCTACCCGAACCCGACCGACGAGTGGCTTGACCAGCTTCCTGGCGATAACCCCCTTCACGGCTGGGGATACTGACAGGCCCGTATTGGGCCGCTACATTCGCTGTACATCTTCGTCTACCAACGTTATCTCAGGGAGATTTCATGTATATACTTACATCTTATGTTCTATGAGGCCTTGGCATCACACATTGAAGCATACACAACTGAAGAATAAATTATCAGGTTGACCTTCAAAAGATCCTAGCTAGCCAGAGGTAGTAGTGAAGCCTCCTTTAATACACATCAAGCAGCTATAACTGACAGAAGGCCGGAGATGCTAAAAGCAATCTCCACTAGAGCTGATCTAGCTAAGCCAAGGCCCAGCTAATGCACCTAGCCTTAGCTAGGGCCTGACATATTCATCTGTATATAGTTTTGTTGCAAGGCGATTATTTTCACGTGATGGAGTCACTTTGGATAGCACAGCAGCCCATACGTGTGACATTTCGTGCTTCATCGCTGGCAACCATTACTTTGTCGCGCGTGTCTTCTTTTATTTATTTATTTTATCACGGCAGGTTTCCCATGACTTTGCCACCGCCGTAGTGTATTCTTGAGGGAAATGACCAGACTAGACGGCTCTAAATCTGCGGTAATACTGGTCGTATAGCCCCTACCAATGACTGGCCATGATCCAGCCATGGTTATCTAGGCGTAAGAAATACTAACCAGGTCCATAAGCAAAAACATCGCATGGAGGATATTTACTTTGTGTTGACTGAGGTGCATTGCTAACTACGGATGACTGTAGCCTGAACCGTCCTGACTTCACACGCCTCTTCGCAAATCCTCCCTGACCTTTCTTTCTGGATAAGCCGCCTGAGAAACAAACTTGAAAGTCTAACGAAATTGTAGAAGGCACGTGTAGTCCAACCTAAGTTACCCCGCTCCTCTTATTTATCGAAACATCCGGAATGAGTGGGAAAGTGAACTTGGCGAGAGATATCTTAGGGGATGCCCTCACCGACCCCCTGGGAAGGAGCGCCCTGACCGCCTTGACCATCCTCGTCGTCGGATTTCTCCTTCTTGATGACCTTCTTGGCGGGAGTTTTGCGTTGCTTCTTGGTAGGAGTTTCCTCAACGTCGTCATCGTCGCCCTTGGCCTTGCGGCCGCGCTTGGCAGAACCGGGCGTCTTAGGGGCGGGAGTGCCGGGCTGGGCAGCAGCGCCGCCATCACCGGTCGTCTCGCGCGACTCGCGAAAATCTTTATAAATCTTCTTCGACCAGCGTTGACTGTGATGAGGACAGATTAATTAACATGGCACATTTAATATAATATGATGAAATATAGTCAGAGGTTCCGCGACGGCGACATGAGTGAAACTTACTTCATTGCATCGCGAGTGAACTCGGTATGGCCCCACTCCTTCATGAGTCTCTCGGTATCATCCCACTTGACGTTGGACACCTTGCCTCCATTCATGGAAAGCAGGATGGCAAAGATCAAGTCCCGATCGGCTTTCTCAGACCAGGCAGGCATGTTGGCAGTAGCGAAAGATGAGGATGATGGTATCTAGAGAAAACGTGGTGGAGGCAGTATACTGCAGTCTTATATCGTAGTGATTAGGGACTGTTGGTGTTGCGGCGTGGTAGTGTTATAGTGTTGAAGCGGGAGGGGATGTTTATGGTGTACTGTGAAATAGAAAAGCTAGGAAGTTGGACGGGAGTTGCTACGCCACCAAGTATAGCCAGAAACGACATTCGGGTTAGCGCTCGGGCCACTGAAACCTCTTCCTTCTTCACAGAATTCACAAACTCCTACACTTTAGAATAGGTCTGGTTGCCTGCTGATAACGGGCGTTTAAGGGCAACAGTGTATTCAAGTACGATACTCAGCTAGCCTATAACCCAGGACTTGAAGCCTCTTGTTACAGACTATAACGCCATGTGCGAACCCTTCTAGTCCTTTCCATGCTTACTCTCCACCCTATATCGCCGCCCCAGAAGAGGGATCCCTAAAGATTATGCGGTACCAAGGTAGTACGATCATAAGATCACAGGCATATCAGGAAATCTACAGTCCGGTATTGGAATGTAAATTAAACGACACCATATATAACTTTACCAAGACAGGATGGTATTATCATGATCACCTTTGATCCGTCGGCAAGACGACTCATGCAAGACAATGCATAGGAAGCAATGGTCTTGCCTCGTTACATATTTATCGGAATCGTTACGGGAAAGAACTATGACATATCGATACACAATGCGCCCAGGGGAACCTTGCTGTAATCAAGTGATATTGTATAATGCGAGTATTTGGAACTAGTATTGGTACGAAGGGATCGGCAAGCATTGGGAAAATGCCTTGGGCAGGGTATGGAGTCACAAGTGCCGGGTCAGTAAACAGCGGCGTGTATGCTTGGAAATCTTACAAAGTCAACAACTGCCGTACTACTTCGCGCGAGCCCGGAATGTCATATCGTTGCAACACAGTCCGAATAAAGCGTCCCCATTTCGGTGCCGCCGAGGTCGGGGGCGGACTCCGTGAATCTGAAGATGAGTCAGGCAGGCAGGGACGGTGTGGCGGGGACAATACCAACGTGCCGTCATGATTCGTAGTAAGAATTAAACGCTAGTGCCTATCTGGATGCTGGTTTCTATCGAAGATGCTTTGTTCTCTATCTAGTATATCGAATAGATATACGCCAAGACCTAGGCAAAATCTTTAGTCTAATCTTTGTAATCTGGCGAATCGATGATAATTACTTCACCTAAAACCGCCCTACTTCAACATTTAACTTTGAGGTTGTAACCTCCCCTAAAAGCTCTAGCTAGAGTGAGGAGCACCATGGCTATAGCAGTCATGCCTGCTGCCCACGCTTGAGGAACGACGAATTTGCCACCGTTGGCGCCTTGTAAAGCTCCGCCAATGGGCGGCCCTGTAAGCGATGCAAAAGAAACAATGGTGAAAGCCACTAGAGAGCTCGATATTAGCAATTTGTTAGAGGCAGAATCAAGGAAAATCACCAAGACCCGATAATATCCGAGAGAGAGAGAGCAGGCGCCAAGCGTGGCATGGGATGACTTACTGCCTAATCTTGTGCCGACCATATCCAGCCTCTTCGTGATATTGGCTATCGCTGTTGCGATCAAGCTCTGGAAACTGCCTGAAACGATGCCGTAAAAGCACGTGAAAATATAGTACCCAGTCGTATTTGTAACAGCTAGCCAGCAAAAAGCGACGATGCACCACGCGTAGATTAGCGGCACAATGACATTGAGCACACCAAGGCGATCAGCGATAAGAGCAGGTATCACTCTGAATGGCAATGCAACTCCGTTCAGGACGATGATTAGAATAGAGGCGCTCGAGTAGGAGAGACCTAGAGCCTGCGTCCCAAATGATGCAATCTGCACTTTTAATGTAAGCAGAGCGTTGGAATGAATCTCTGGATAGACGCGGAAAATTGTGAGACGAGAAGGGCGTACGTAGTAGAATGTGTAGTAATTTCCCAACATGGAGACGAATAACCCCGACACAAACGCAAGATAGACGGGCTCTCTAAAGCCGGCCAATTCAATGATGGGACCTGATTTTCTCGGAGGTAACCGCGGCCGCATGAAAGCCAAAACTGTCGCAAGGCAAGCCAGGTTGATGAAGGCAAGCACCCTGGCCGTCCAGGCAAAACCTATCTGCGGAATGAGCTGCCTGACAACAAGAGGATATATCATGCCGCCTGCCGAGTTGCCCGTGGTTGCGATACCCACCGCAAGTGCACGCTTTGACTGGAAATAGGTGCTTATCAGGGCGAGCGATGGGGTAAAAAAGATTCCACCGCCAATGCCGGTAAGAACGCCCTGGGTCAACATGAGATGCCAATACTCCGTTGAGATACTCATGAGGAACATGCCGAGGACCTGAAGCACGGAGCCCACAAGGAAGGTAGGCACGAAGAGCCCCGCGTCTAGTAGCCGACCTGAGAATGCCCCAATCAATAAAGTCAACCAAGTTTGCAGCGAGCCGATCCATGATATCGTGGATGGGGCCTGGGACATGGTGGTAGTGTAGTATGTCTGGAAACTGCCGAACGAGTTGACATCTGCCACGTGTTAATATAGGTCTCCTGGAATCGCAAGTCGAGTCCGCGGTTCTTCCATTTGTATGAAGCCACCAGAAGACGGCAAACGGCAATCAAGCCGTTGAATGGGTTTGTTACGTACACCCCCAAGTAGTAAATCTGTCACAATTAGTTTCTGCAACGCCTTGTATCTGGACGGTATCATCAAATCGCGGGCAGTTGAGAAGAGCATGGTACATACTACCGAAAGGTTAGCTGACTTCCAAGGCTTCAAGTCGGGATGGTTTCGAACATACCATTACAAGCCAAGCCATTGCGACTTGCGTCCATGCCTTCACGCCCCCATCTGGAGGAGGCGCAGGTTCAGGCAATGATCTCGTGGTCATGCGAGACGCGACTCGGGAGAGGACATTGCTAGTGGTTCTCCTAACCTCGCCGGATGGCCGCATGCCAGTCATCTCCTTTGTGGCGGTTCCTTTTCGCTCAACCTCATGTGAAGCTCGTTCAATGGCTTCGGTGTCCCGATCCGTACTATCTGTAGGTGCTCTGGCATCCTCGACATGACCTGACCCCGGCTCTGCCATTCCATTCCGGTTGTCACCGCGACACTGATTGGGAAGTGTCATATTGGGCGGCGGTTGGCTAAGGACGAAACTCAAACAGATGTAAGTTATTGGATTCAAAGCCAACATTTAAAGTGCGAATGCGCGGCACATTGGTCAGTGAATTAAGCATAGTAGTCATGCTAGCTCCGTCTTCGGCCCGCTTGAAGCTGCGAACCCGCGTATTAGTGGGACGGTTGTGGGGAAGAAGTAGTCTTCCACCAACAACACCTAAGGGCTTACATAGTGTGACCGTATACGGAGGATGCGTTGCTGGGTTATTGGTCCTACTAAATGATAATCAACTGGAATTACGCCTATGGGAAGACTGGGGAAGGGAGATATCTGACCAACTGCATACACATGGGGGCAAATTAGGTATATGCCATCAGTTATGCGTCACTAGCAGTAGCTTACTGTACTAGGCCTGGATAATCGGTCTGAGGCAGCTCTTTAAGCTAGGAACCACGGAGGCCTATCGTGTCTCTGTCGTCCAAAAGAACAGCGCCACACCTGATTAAATTGTATACCTAGATCACTCCATGCTGAACTGCAGTTATGGTTATGCCTACCTTTTGAGAACCAGGCAATACGATATCTCAAATCCGAATCTAGACTCACTCTCTAAAGGGGGCTATCATTAGATGCTATGTTATCACCATACAGACTCCATCTGCGTACAAGGCCTTGGTGGGAGGCGAATAGCCTCGGTAGAATATACCGGGGCTTTCCCGTCCAAGCGCAGATGAATATAGCCCCACGTTCTAGTGAAGGCGTTGTGCCGCGACGAGGACGGGCTGTTTTAAGCAGGGTATGCCAGAGAAAGTCTGATGTCACGGTGGGAAAACAAAACAGCTTCAGGCTTCAAGGGCGGTGCACCATCGGGAACTTCCAGGTGCTGAAGAGAATGGCTCACCATTATATTAAGGAAGACTGAGACCTCACTGCAATGAACCGTAGATATAACTTCTGTATTTGGGAACTGTTTCAGAAAAGGGGTGGCTTGGTTAGTCACCGAGGCCCAACATCCGGGAGGTGCTCCGGAATAACGTCGTCCTCCCATACTCTATATGGAACTTTCTAGCCACTGCTCCCTGGAGCTCAATCGATTAAGGCATTTACAATTTCCACACCTTATACAGCCTTTTCTCCCCATCAGCTTAACTGTGACAGGACCTGAGTACATGTATGAAACTACATTTATACATTTTCGTTCGTATGGTATTTGTGATTGTCAACCACTGCCCTTAACTCCCCGCCCTTTATGGCCAGCCACCAAGAATAAGAGGGCGGACGGTGTTTCTGGAAAAGGGGCTTCAAGTAATGATATCGCAGTTGTGGTCTATCGTCGGAAGCTCCAAGCAATTGGAACTGAGGACTTTACTACCTTGGCGTTGTAATCCTAAAGCCACCTAGTGACCGTAAAGATCCTCGTCTGCGCCGTTCGCCAGGTCGAAGCATGGGGACTAGTGACTTTGATGACATTCTTGAGTCTCGCCAGGGTGAGGTTATGACCATTGTGGTCACACCGCAGGTTCACCCCCTTGACGGCCGTCTTAATTCCCCTTTCGTTAAGTCGCCACTGGGCTAACTAATGAACATCAGGATTGGTAATATCGAGTGCGTGAGATTTTCACTCTGCCGCTCCAGGTTTGGGTGATTCCTCGATTACGGGCGCGGATCGTCTTCCCGGGAACCTGCCCGGGAACTTCGGCCATATGAGCACGCGGGCGCCAGGCGTGAGGGACTCGACCAGCAGGTGCAGGCTGACGCGAGCGGAAGGCCGTGTGGATAGTCGGGTACATGTTCATCGTCAAGAAGATGATCGAACGCGTGTACTCTGGCTCTCTTAGGAAGGAGGAGACGAGTTTGATACGGGCAATGTCGTGCGGGTTTCGCTCTGCCATGAAGGCGTCCGCTTCACTGAGCCGGATCACCTCGTTCCATTCGGCTGCCATCTCGCAGACCACCTTAATATTAGCTCCAATTGTCTTAGGGCCTACGTAGGGGTCTTTAGCATAAAAATAAAACAGGGGGCCAGGGGTGCGGTCAGCGACTGCGAAAGATAATTAATTATAGCTCCTTCAAGCCACCGAGTAGATAGACGTACCGGCCTCGGCAGTCAAAGTGTTTCCAATCCCGGATGGTCTTCAGGAGAATCGCAAATCTTAGCGTATAGGTTCTCATCAGTCAATGCCATACAAACAGCAACCACTAGCAACAATACATTTGCCTATAGTAACGTCATCTAACTGCTGTTTGTTGCTAGGGTCATCGGTCTGGTCAAATAAGAGCAAAACCTTTTGCTTTTTGTCATAAACAAGGTGCCTAAAAGCATCATCATTCATGACATGGGGCTGATGCCATTGAAAATGAAGGCGACTAGAGTGGATATAAGAATGACATTCTAGGCGCGCCAACTTGTATCGAACTTATACCACATCTTATACTTCGCACAACAGCCCTGTACGAGGGGTGCAGTGAACTTTAGATCCTCTGGACAGTCCAGCCTAGCGTCTTTCTTCCTCCACCCTGCTTCCGTGCTTAGTCGGTTTGTCCCCCTGAGCTGCTTGGAGGTTGAGGGAAACTCGCATCCATATTTTGCGTATAAATGATGCCTACGTCGTATAGAAGGCTCCAAGACTGGAGGTTTTGGGATCCAAAATGGCGTCCTCCATACCACGCGCAACCCACAAAATAAGAGCTGCCTTATTCGGGCTATAGTTTATTTTTCCTAAGCACCTTAACAGCTCTCAGCTTCCTAGTAACCTGCATAAGACCCACCTATACCCCGATAATGCCTGTACCAACTGAATACGTCTGATTTTGTATGTGTTTTGCAGCGTTCTCAATTAATACTAACATTAAAACAATATATCTGCTATACTTTAAGATTACATAAAGTGCGACGTATTACAACAATATATAGCATAATATCGAATATCGTATACTTGATTTTAATAAGGTTTTCTTTAAGTCTGGTTATTTACTTAAAGTATTTACTATTCCGTTTTTTAAGTTTTTTTAACGGATAATAATAAAGTTATAACTAGCAAATTTTTTTATGAAACGTATTTGCCATTCTACTAGTTTCTTTATTATTGTAAATCGTATAAGGTTTTTGTAATTTATGTAAATTTTCATTTAGTGTTTTTTTTTGTAATATATATTTGAACTTTCGAAATGCGTACATAATAACTATGAACTTTTTATTAAGATAGCGTAGTTTAGTTTTGCCTTTTTTAGTTTATAAGAATAAAACGCGATAAGGTATTATAATGTTAAGTTTTTTTTATTCGATAACCGTTTTTAAAGTATACTTTGAAACGTCAGTTTCGAGTTCGATAGGTTGTTGTAAGTTATATAATTTTAATACTGGTTATTTTAACATGGCTTTTTTATTTCTTTAAGAAGCTTGTTTTGCTGCTTTTATTACTGGAATTTTTGTCCTTCTTTTATAAGGTTAGTTAATAGTATAGTAAGTTTACTAAAACGTTTAATATATTTTCGATAGTAATTAACGAATCTGGGAAAAAGTTTATATATTTTTGTTTAATAATATTGAATTTTGCTTACTTTTTGGTAATTGCGATTCTTTTAAGGTTCATTATAATAAGTCTTATCGTAATAATATAACTTAGGCTTTTTTTTGTATATGGAATTAATTTTCTTTATACGTTAACGAGTAGATTAAGGTTTGTAAGGCTTGTAAAATTATATATACATGTTTTATATGTTATATTGTTGTTTTTGAAAAGATTAAAATGTTATCGAAATAATAAACGATAAAAACGTTTAGATGTTTTCGTAATATATAGTTTATTATTTATTGGAATATTATCCAAACGTTTATAAGTTATATAGATATTAGTAAATAATTCTATAATTTATATTTTTTCTAATACGAATAATATTATAACCGTTTTATAATTTTAAAAAGTAAATCTTTTAGCTTCTTATAAGCGATTGTGTATTCCGGTAATTATTAGTAAAGGTATTTTATTCTTTTAAGATAATGTTATTTAATTATCGATAATCGATAACGAATTATAATTCATCTTTTTTATATAAAAAGTATTATTAACGGTATTAATTAACGTATTTATCCTTTTTATAAATAATTATTAAATAGATTTTAAAGTATATAGTTCTATTTTATTAAAGTTATAAATACGGTAAAACTTATATACGGTGCGTCTTTTAAGGATTCTTTTGTAGTTTTATTTTTTATGTTTGCATAACTTCGTATCGAATGCTTTTCGAAATAATCGTTTATATTTACGATATTGTAGTAATATATTTGTTAGATAATGGGTAGAGAAGTAAGGTAATGGCCGAATAATAGCAGATTATTACAAAAAGTAGATATATTAATACATTTCTATCTGGGTTATATATAAAATATATTATTATAGTGTTTTTTAATAGTTTTTAATATATGTAGGTCGGCGATTAATCGCCGATATTCCGCCGTATTTTTTATTTTCTTATATTGTTTCCCCTTTTTTTGCATTGCTGTTTTTTAATTATTAATATTAGTTATATACCCGATATGTTGGTTTGGTTTTGAATATAAAGCGCGTACGTTCCGGTACGGCCCAGTTATTTTATGCGTTTTGTTACCCCAGACGCTGCGTATATAGGGCCGTTTCCGAACGTTTTTCGATTGTGCTGTTATTTGTTTCATTTTGTTAATTTCCTTTTTAAATATTTCGAATCTTAAAATTTGCTTGCAATTGCCGTTTCTTTTCCAAACTGTCGGCTTTTTGTTTTTTAGTTAATTGTTTAATTTTGGACCTTTTTTAAATTTCGATTATTTATTGTAATTATGGGTTTTTCGTTAGCATCCTTTCGATAAGTATAAGTATTATTTGCTTTTAGTTTGGAATAATTATTTTTACAACATCGAAGACTATTCGGTAATAGTCGGAAAGTTATGTTAATATTATATTGGCTTTTTTTATTTCGAGTTAAATATCGTTTATATTGTCAATCTCACTCGATATGTCGCTAACATTTATACGTATTATAGTTAGGATAAAATAAAATATTTTCGGATAATTATTTATTTATTTACTTATTAGACGACGTTTAAACGTTAACTAAATTCCAACCGGTTTGCTAATATTATTTAAAAGACTTTTATTCATATTTTCGAAATTGCTTAGCAAATAATTAAGTTTGTAAATACCAAGAAGCTGTTTATAAACGAATTAACCTAATTTAATTAATATATCGGATTTTTCGCAAATATTTATTTTGTCTTTCGTGAGATTTGCGTTAAGCAAGATTATATAATCTTTAGTATTAAAAACGTTATATACGCGATGATTACCGTTGTAAAAACGTAATTTTTACGTTTTTTAATCATTTCTTTTCGAATATAAGTTATTAAGTTATTAGTTTTTGTTCGTTTTTTCCCGATTATTTGCCGTTATTAATTTATTAATTTTTATAAAAAACGAAATATGTTTATAAACCTTAACGAGGTTAGTTTTCTAATAAACGTTGTTTTTTCATTATACGAGCGGGATGGCTTTCTTTATAGTATTCTTAATACTATGCCATTGCTTTCTTAAAAAACGTTTATTCCTTACCGTTTGGTAATAATATAAACAAGGATTAATTTAAGTTGTTTTAATGTAATAAGTTTATTTGCAAAACCCGGAATTACTAAAAGTTATTTAACAGGTTAATTATAATAATAGTAATGTTTTAATCAACTTAATTAGCTGTAACGTATAAAGTATGCCGAAAGTTTGCCGATAACGTGCTGTTTCGTTGTTTTATAAGCAAGTTTGTACGAAGCAGTTTTTCGGTATTCCGGTTTTTGCAACGTTTTTTGTTACGTCGTTTTTTGATATGTCGTTTTCTACGGGTTCCGGCGTTCGTTTTTCGAATGTTATACCGTAAGGCTTATTTTTCGATTCCGTTTCGTCGATTCCGCCGTTTTAAATTACTTTTGCCGATTTTTTTTAAATCAATTGCCGAACGTTTGCTTGTCGTTAATTAAAAAATATAGAGTTTTGATTTTCAGATAATCGGTTTGGATTTTATTATGAACCTTTGTTATTGTTGTTATCTGGTTGGCGAGTTTTTTGCTGGTTGTGGTTCGTTGTTGCTGTTTTTACGTCTATGTTTTGACGTCCTGTCGGTGCGCTGACGCCGTTCAGTCTTATCCGATTTACGATAGGTTGTAGCCACTAAAGTACTTAAAGCGTTTTTTTATATTTATCTTATTTTTTGTATGTTCGTTTTAGCTTTTTTTCGTATCTAGCGAAAATTTGCTATATGTTTGCCAAATGCTTTTTCGGTTTTTAGGTGTTATATTTAACGGGTTACCTTTTTAATTTAATAAAGAACTTCTTTCTAACGCTATCGTTTTTTACCTAATAATATTCTTAACGATTTATTTTTATAATTCGTTTTTTAGGTCGGGAAGTGGCATATAGTTGGCAGCTTTTTTCCGGTTATGTTAAGATTTTAACGAAAATATTGAGAATATATTATAAAACCGTTGGTATTTTGTAAATAAGTCAATATAATAAGCTTATGATTTTATTTGTTTAGCGATTTTTTACCCGTATATACGTTAACGTTAAATTAAGGTTTTCTTTAAATTCAAAGCTTTTCGTAAATAACATTATAATTTGATTCATTTCGAGAATTATTAGTTAATCTTTTTCGATTATAATATATCTTTGAGTTAATTACGGTTTTTTCCTAATGCTTATATGTCCGTTAGCGAACTTACGCCGTATGTTTAAGCTGTTTCCGTATTTCTGGATTATAATATGGAATTTGTTGGGTATTTATTTTATTATACGAGAGTAATAATAGTATAAAACTCTAAACAGCGAACATTTATTGGATTTATTTCGATAGTTATTATAAGCAAATTGGATTTCGTATAATAACCGCGTTTAGTTTATTTAGTTTTCTTCGTAATAGCTTTGGAAATATCTTTTTAACGTTTAATTTATACGTTTAATTTGGTTACTAGTTTAAAGATAATAAGTAGTGAATAATCGGCGTTTAATTCTTTTCGGTTTATAAAAGTTAACTAGAATAAACTAGTAAATAGTTTGTTTTAGTTATTAAAGATTTTTAATAAAAAGTTAACATAAAATTAATTTTGTAAACATCTTAATAATTAATAAAATAGTATCGTAAGTACGTTTCTTGCTTTTTAGGTTAAGAGGTAACTTTATAATAAAATCTATATTTATCTTTTACAACGGTGGTTTTAATAAACGGAATGATTATCATATTTTATAAGGTTTCTATCTGGGTTTCCGCGTATTTTGGTATATAAGGTAGCGTTTAACATATTTTCGGACGTCGTTTGTTATGCTTTTCTAGTAGAATCTCCGGTTAATTAATTTAATAGTTGTATATTTTTTTATGTATTTTGCTCGGGGATTGTTATAGTATTGGTTAATTAAATTATTGAACGTAATGCGTATTACGAAAATATAACAAGTTTATATCGATTAAACAATATATTATTTGAGTTTATATAATATTCTTTTATTTCAAAGTTTTTTGGATTAATATTATAAGTTTTTAAATGTTTATATTTTTAATTTATAATTTGTGAATTTTACTGTAAAACTGTCCTAAAGCTTTAAGAATAGACGTTATTTTGTTCTGGGTTAACCTTTTTGTTATTGGACGTAAAACATATTATTTCGGTATAATAGTCTTAGCGTTTTCCTTTTTGATTCCGCCGATCTTTCTGTATTAGAACGGTACGTTTCTTTTGTGTCGAGTTTTAATTCTTTTAGTGCGGCCCGGGTGACGGCTGTTATTTGGGTTTTTTTTACCGTACGTATTTTATGTAAGGCGTACCGGTATACGGTTTCTTTTTGAAAGCAATTTCCGATTATATATTAGGGGTTCCGCGTTATTTTAATGCGAATTTCGGTTATTTAGACTTGTTTAATTTTGTACTTGTTAAGGAATCCGGTTATTAAGAAATTTTAGATAACTTTAATAAATTATCGTATTTGCTTTACGTACTATACAAGCTTGTTACGCATATAAACTCGTCGCGCGTTTTTTAGCACTTCTCGGTAACAAATTTAAATAAAGCAATTATAACGTTATAACTCAATTTTAATTAATTAGATTCTTTTTTACTAAACGTATTTATAGCTTTTTTATAAGTACGCATATTATGTCCGGCTTGCCATAAACGTTACATTTCCGTTTTTTCGTTTTAACTTTCTTATAACGATTATTTTTAGTTACTGTTAGCTGCGTTTTTTTACCACCCCTTTTTTTGGGCAAAAAAAACTTATCTTTTTTGTATAGTAAATGTTTCTTTTTTTTTTAAAAAAACGTTTATTTTGGTTTTTCGGTATTTACTAAAAGAAATGGTTAGTTTCGCGTAATTTAACGGTTTTTTTTAAGAAAAACGTTTTTATACAAAAATATCAAGTTATATTTCATTTTAAAAATTAACCGATTTAATTATCTTTATCGGCGAGTTCTTTTAGTAATTTTTAATCTTTTTCTGTAAATATCGTTTCCGTTTTTTTATTTTTTGTATATTTCGGGAGGTTTTTGACCGGGGGGAG
>QJOB01000050.1:0-336284 GCA_004155035.1 Monosporascus sp. 5C6A | reverse complement strand
CAATGATCCTTGGATCATTGCACGTGATGACACGTGACTCGGAATTGGAGAACCCCTGCTTCTGACCGTTTGTGGAGGCCAAGAGGTGTTGGGTCATAACATAACTATATTTTCGATTTTCCTTTTTCTTTCCTTTTTAGTTAGAAAATAAATCCCCTTTAGGTAACTGGTTGCACATCGTATAAATCAAGCCTTTCACAATATATAATTATTTAAATAGCGGTATTATAGTTTAAAAATGGAATATTATATATATTTTTATTACATAAAAAAATATAACACCTTGAAAAAAAAAACGTACAGCTAAGCTAATTAACCAACTATTAAACCTAGTTGTACAGGTTTATGTTGGCAGTAGCGCTATAGAAAACTAAGCAATAAAAGATAATTAGTTACGTTTAATAATAACAAATGTGAAAAGTAATTTGGGTAACCAAGTTATATTATAAACTGATATTATTTAAATTATAAGAAATTAACGAATATATATATATTATTAATAACTTAAAGTATTTACACGGCTTAATGTCTTTTTTATATATTAAACTTTTTTAAATCTGTTAAATTATTAAATTGGTTTGGTCGGTTTAAGCGTTAAGTTTTTATAAACTCGTTAAACCTTTTTAAACCAGTTACGTAACCTGTTAGCTAGCCAGGTGTACTATAGCACACCAACTATAGAAGGCTACGTTTTGATCGGAAGATAATTATTCCGTTGCTAGGTTATACAAAAGCTGTACGCGTACTAAGAAGCCGCACAATTAGCTAAATATAATAACATAACTAACATCCCTTATATTCGATAATTAAAAGTTTTATTTGCTTAATTTAAGCAATTATTAATTAATTAGCTATTATTAAAACTATACAAGTTATATATCAGTAGCAATTATTTCAATATATTTTAATAACAACAATAGCGACCGTATCGTTTACGTTTTTAATTATCTATAAGGTACCTAAAGATTAAAACCGCTTCAAAAACGAATTCTAATCTAAAACATACGCGCTTAATATTTGAGACTTTATCGATTTTAATTAATCATTTTAATAACCTGTTAAACCTATAAAACCCGATATAACTTTTTATCCGGAAAAACGAATTCGTTATACGACGCGGACTAATACCCCAGCAGCGTTATTTTTATTTTTAAAAAGAACTTTCGAAAAAATCGATTATACGGGTTATTTAACAAATACCTTAAAGATAATAACCGAAAATAAACAAGCCTACAATTAAGACTTTACAGCGTATACTTACAAAAATCGCAAATACGATACCTTCCGAAAAAATATCAACAATCTTACAAAATAAATCCTAGAGTTTATATTTTTAATAATTAAAATGATAAGTTTTTTTCTAAGGAAAAACCTCTGAAAGTAATACGTTAAAATAGCCGAATCCGGCAAAGTGTACGACAGCAAACTTTTAATTAATACTTAACGAAAATACCGAGAAAAGCTAAAATAAACCGCGAAATTAAGTAAAAGGTTAAACGAATAAATTATAAAATAACACGAAATAATGGCCTAAAAATAACGATACGGCGTTTCAAAAACGAAAATAACAATTATATAGGTTAACGATTTATATATAACTTTAGCTTCTGTTATGGAAACCTAGATAATTACCTTCCAAATAAAAAAAAAAGCTGAAATCGACAGCGGAATAATTAGTTACTAAAAAGTAACGGCTAACCTTTTGAATTACTAAACCATAACCTATCTTTCCTTTATATCACGAAATATAAAACTATCGTTTCCGACTTTCCACGAGGTTTTTACAAACCCTGTGAATTAGAATAATTCTAATTAAGAAAATAACAAACCTTTTAACCGTTAACCGCAAAGTAAAACCGCTAAATAAGGTCCGAAACGAAATAACCGTAAAGGTTCCAATACGGACAGAAATATTAATAAGTAAAAACGTAAAAAGTTAAACGCTTAAAAAACGCGCTATAAAACGTATTTAAAGCTCTTTTATAAGTTGCTTTAATATTATTACGTATTTCCAAATAAAGTTTCGTTAAGGTTTATCTTTAACGTAACTTTAATTAACCTAATTAGAGAAAGAATTAATTCTAATTAATTGTAAAAGAGGAAATTAACCGAATATCTAAATTTATAGATAACATAACCATATAAAAAACAAATTAATTCTTAAAAAAAGTAAAACGAATCCTGGCATACTTTTTAATTATTAATTAACGGGTTGTTATAAGCTTATTGTTTTACTTTTTACGGAATTTGTTAATATTAGATTTAAAGTTTATACTATACGTCTTTAACTTTATTAACAAATTCCTAAACTTTAAACCAACCGTATAAAACGACGGGGTATACACAAATAACAACTTTATTCCGAAACCTTAATGGTACGATAACATTACGGTTATATAACGTAACTTATTGTAAGTAATTCGCTTATAGTTTGGTATTATTTCGATAGTTTCGAAAAAAAACTATTAATAAAATAATCAAAGGATTAATAATTATATTCGAAATAAATATAACCAAGTTATGGTTACTTTAATAAGTAAATTTAATTAGTTTGTTATCGAAAATATTAACATAATAACGTTTTCTATAACTTTAATTACTTATAAACGAAACGTTAATTTTTAAATAACGAAATTATCGCATACAGGTAACGGTATTTTATAACACTTACAATTAAAACATCCAGGCCTTAAAGTAATTACGTAACTATAATTCTATACTAAATAAATTAAGTTAAAAAGTCCTATAATTATCGAATACTAGGTATATAACAAAGCGAAAGCTAAAAAGTATATACGCCGCAAACCTAAGGAAAAAAATCTCCCGATCAGGATAAAAAATAATCATTAACTTTATTAATTTCGAAAAAAGCCTTAAAAATACAAATACGTTATATTTGCTACCGACAAATACTTAAGGTTTATTTAAGATATTTACCTTAAAAACCGAAAGCAAGATATATTAATTATGACGTTTCGATACTTACTAAGCAGTTTGAAAAATTAAAACAAAGTTTTCCCATAAATAATTAAATACAATAACGAAATTTTAAAGAATTACCTATTTCGAAATATTTTATAATCGCTTCCTTTTAATATTAAGCTTAAACCCTTAATACTATATGCCTAGGTCCAAAACGGGGGTACGAAACGTTTAAAAGGTATAATTAAGGAAAAAACGATTATTATACCAAATAACGTCAAGTTACTTACGTTTTTAATCGTATACATCTTTAAAGTTACAATATACCTATATAACCGTACCTTTAAATACGCTTTCTATTAATAAACCCTATACCAAATTTACTATATTTATTTAATATATACAAACGGCGTCCTAATACTTAATCGTAAACTTTAACAGGCTTATTTGCAAGTTTACGGCTATATAGCTTACGTTATAACGACCGTTATTTAAAAAAAACTTTAAAAACTAAATCCAAAAACGTAAATAAACTTTCTTATCGGTTACCGATTAATAAATATTTACGAAATTTGGAACCTTTTAACGAATAAGGTTATTATTATTTAAAACGTATAATTTAACAAAAATCTACTTTTTAAGTAATATTAAAAACTTAGAAAACGACCTTTTTTACATTATCGAAATCGAGTTATAGAACTTATTCCGACAGGTCCACGTACTTAATCAGGCTTACGGCTATCTTATACATATATAAAACAAAGATAAAAACTTTAATAGAACAATTTAATTACCAGCTGAGCAGGAAAAATAACATTAAAGTAATATAAACGTCCAAAATAACGTACGGGATAAAAAAAACAAACCTGTTCGTAAAAAATTAATTATCTTTATATAACTATTATATTTCAATTATTTCTGTCACCTAAATTATTACCGCCGTTAACGTTTACCATAATAACTGTTACGATCATTACGTTAACGGAAAAAATAAAAAAAACTTTAAGTCCTTATTACGTTATTTAACTTAAAATAATGGTAAAAACGAAAGCGTTTTACAGATTGTAAACGTAGGCTTTTCGTACATTCCGTATTAAGAAAATAATTATCGGTACGATTATAAAATATAAGAAATTATATTTAACGTAAAACGTTTAGTTTATTTTATTAATACGATCAATAATCGGCCGGTAAACTGCGGAAATTTAAAAACAACATTAACCTGACATACGCGTTACCTTAATCGGAAAAGCTTTAATATACTAAAAACAAAATTAAAAATAAAAGTATTACCTAAATCGCATAACCGGGTATATAGGCGAAACTTATCGCTACTAATGAAAAACCATAAATAACTAAGTACATACTCATTAAAAAAGATATTTCTAAAGGTTAAAAAGGCCCATTTACAAAGTCATCAAAATATGCAATTCTGGGAGATCGTCGATTAGTCCGTTGCTAAAAAAAACAAATCTTAGGATATATGTAAATATACGTTTATAAGTTTAATAAATATAACTAGCTTTAATCTTCCTCGAGGAGACGTAACCGTATATGCACTTGGATAAAATAATAGATTATTACTTAACTTCTAGCTTCACTACCCCCTTCCGTCTCGCAGGTGTCTTACTCCAACGCGACTTTAAACTACCTAGTCGTGCTTTTATCTACGTCGATTCCTGTCCGAATCCTGGAAGCCCTTTGCTGCCTTATATAACTTAGCAAACTACCGCTTATATTGCTTTAACGTATATTATTTTAACAATTACATTTCGGAATTTTTTAACATTTCGTTATTATCCGCCTGCCGTTTTATTAATAATGCTTTTACCGAAATAAAATTGCAATATATAAACTATTCGGAAAATCGGTTATTTTTGTTTTGGAAATTTATGTGATATCTGAAAATAAAAAGCCGAATTCGATTTTTTTATAAAAGTTTTTCCAAGTCGACAGTAACGTCGACGGCCTTGGAAAATCCGCTATTTTTATCGGGATTAATTGTTATAACCGTAATGGTTTTTGCGTAAGTTTTTTTATTACAGAAAACCGGTATCGTATATTAAGGGTTACGTAACATATTGTATTCGGTTATTATCTTGGTAAATAGGAATTTAAAAAGCTATAAAAGCAATCGAGGTTAGAATTCCTAGCCGTAAAACTGGCGAAGGTTTGCAAAGCTTTTTATGCGTTTTTAAGGTTTATTTTTAAAATTTACCGTATAAAGTTATTATTTGCCTTTAAGGACCTTACTAAACCGTAACCAGCGGGTATAAGGTTTATTAAGGCCGAAGCTTATCGGCAACTACTAGTCGGAATCGGAATAAAACGGGACTAAAGTATGCAATTTATCTAAACCGTAAAAAACTATTTGAAAGGTTATCGTATTTAAAGATATTAGGTATAGTATTTATCGTGAAAATTAATCGTGGCATGATTTTTGTATATTGGCTCAGCCTTGTTTTCCAGGCTTGGACCTATATATTACCTTGCATAACTAGCTTTAAAAATTTCAAAGCCCGTTTCGTAATATAAAGTAATTAACAACTTATTGCTTATAACGATATATACGCATCTACCTTCGCCGGAAAGTCCTTTAAAGCCTTAATGACTATTATAGTTAAGTTTAACCTAAAATCTAAGTAATATAACGTTATAAATACCTTTATTTACGCGAATTTACCTTATGAAATATATATAAAAACGCCCCGGGAATACCTTTAACATAACAAGATACTTCTAATTAAAAAGGCCTTATACAGCCTGAAAGAATCGCCGTTACTTTAGCAGAAAAACTTTATTAGCATATTTAAAAACTTAGGACTTAACCCCGTTTTTTATAAACCTTATTGCTTTTTTCGTTAAAAAGTGCTATTTTTCTGTTACGTCGACAATATTATCGCCGCGTATAGCAAGAAAAACCAAGCTTTTGTTAATTGGTTAATTTAACAAATATAAAAACGGTATATCCTTATAAAAAATAAGGACTTACAGTAATTTCTAAATATCGAAGTAATTAAAAACAAACCTAATAAAAAAATCTAGTTATCTCAATTTAACTTTATAAATAAACTAGCTAACTTAATTCTTAAAAAAAATCTAAATAACTTCTTAAAAACGCCTATAGCAAATGCCGAATTATTGCCAAATCCTAATTTAGCCTATCTAGGTTTTATTAATAAATACCAAAAAGAAATCGGTTTTATTTTTTATATTACGGTTTATATGCGGCCCGATATATCCTTTATAATATCCAAACTTACCCGATTTAACTTAAATCTTAATAATGCGTATTATAAAGCTATTAATTGCGTTATATTATATTTAATCGGTACTAAAACGTTAACGTTGCAATACGGCGGCACAAATTCGTTAAATACCTAAAATAACCTTTTTTTGTAAATAATATATTCTATTAAAAAAACTTTTAAGTTTACGTTAGAAAACTATTTTAAAAAGCTATAAGATAACGTACGAATAAATAAAATATAATAAATATTTCTATAACCGAAACGGAGTTATTACTTTTTGCGTAAGTTATTAAAAAAACCTTATTTACTTTTCGATTAATTAAGAAATTAAAAATTAACCTAAATATTAAATCGTTAAATATATGGTACGATAATTAGCATATTATACGGCTTATTAACGCCGACGTTGCCCTTTTAAAAATAAAATTACGGCATATAAATATATATAATTATTAATTACGAAAGATAATAAAAAAAGCTTAATTAAAGTAAATTATACGTTTATAAACGATATGTTAATTAATAAATTAACTAAAGCCTTATTACGAAAAGCTTTTAAGCATTTTAAAAAATAATTAGGATTAAAAAATATTATAAAGGCTTTAGATTACCGAAAAAAACGTTAAAAATAATTTCTGATAAAAGATTAACTAATTAAAAAATACAATTACCGGAGAAAAAGTTAAATAAAAAGCTGTAGCTTTAGAAAATAATAAAAGTATGGCGATTAACGTCACGAATTCTTTAAGGCGTTAAAGAGGTATATCAACTAGCCAGAGAGTTAAAGCATCCTAGCTACGCTTTGATCGGAAAATAATTGTTCCGTTGCTAGGCTACACAAAAGCTGTACGCGTACTGAGAAACTGCACAATTAGCTGAATACAACAACATAACTGACATTCCCTATATCCGACAAAACTCCTATATAGTTTTTTCATCCGGCCCGTTTGTGGGTACGGTTTTTAAAGGGTGCTCCCCGGTTGCATCGTATAACTAGTCGTATATGTATATAGTAAACCGGCGTCAGCTTATACATAGCTACATATCTAATAGCCCTTAACCTTGTATATATACGAAGAAAATAAAAACTTAAATAAAATAATTTAATTAACGGTTAAATAAAAAGAGTAGGTTTAAAATAATATTAATGTCAAAAACGAATAAGAAAAGGCAGAATAAGCCTGTACGTAAAGGATTAATTACCTTTATACGATAGTTATCTTTAAGTTATTTTTTTTTTAGATTATTATTTCCGTTAACATCCGTTTTAATAATTGTTACGATTATTACGTCGACGAAAAAAGCAAAGGTAATTTTAGGTTTTTAATACGTTGTTTAATTTAAAGTAACGGTAAAAAACCAGAGTATTTTACGGGTTATAAATGTAAATTTTCCGTATATTTCGAAAAATATTATTAAAATCGATTACAAAATATGGAAAGCCGTATTTAATGTAAAATAATTAATTTATTCCGTACATACGCGTAATAATCGGCCGGTAAATTACGGAAGGTTAAGAGAAATTTCCGAAATTAACGTTACTTTAATTAAAAACGTTTTAATACAAAGATAAAAACTTTATTTAAGTTTTTAAAACGGATATATTAGCGAAACTTACCGTTATTAGCGCGAAACCATAAAAAGCTAAGAATATATCCGTTAAAGAAAAATGTTTTTAAACGTTAAAAAGGCTTATTTATGAAATTATAAAATAATATAATTCTAGAAAGTTGTCGATTAATTCGTTATTAAAGGGAAATAGATCTTAAGATATATAGAGGTATACGTTTATAAGTTTAATAAACATAGTTAATTTTAGCAATATAAAATACGTTTCGCCGTATAAAGTAATTAATAATTTACCGTTTATAATAATATATACATATTTACTTTAACCGGAAAGTTTTTTAAAGCTTTAATAATTATTGTAGTTAAATTCAATTTAAAATTTAAGTAATATAACGTTATAAACGTTTTTGTTAATACTTATTTACTTTACGAAATATATATAAAAACGGTTTTAAGATACCTTTAATGTAATAAGATATTTTTAATTAAAAAGGCTTTATACGCCTTAAAAGATTAAAAGAATTACTGTTATTTTAACAAAAAGATTTTATTAATAACTTTAAAAATTTAAGTTTTAATCCCGTTGTTTATAAGCCTTGTTGTTTTATCCGTTAAAGGGTGTTTTTTTTTACGTTAACGATATTATCGCTACGTATAACAAAAAAAGCTAAGCTTTCGTTAATTAATTAATTTAGCAAATATAACAACAGCATATTTTCATAAAGGGTAAGGACTTTTAATAATTCCTTGGAATCGAAAGAATTAAAATTAAAATTAATAAAAGAAAATCTAATGATCTTATTCCGATTTTATAAATAAATTAGTTAACTTAATTTTAAAACAAATGTTTAAATAATTTCCCAGAAATTTTAATAATAAGTAAAAAGTTATTATCGAATTTTGATCTGGCTTATTTAAGTTTTATTAATAGAGATTAAAAAAATCGGTTTTATTTTATACGTTACAATTTATATACGACTTAATATATCCTTTGTAATATTTAAATTAATCCGATTTAATTAAAACTTTAATAACGTATATTATACGGTAATTAATTACGTTATACGGGACTTAATTAATATTAAAACGGTAACGTTGCAATTCGGTAATAAAGATTTAATAAATATTTAAAACGACGTTTTTTTCGTAAATAATATAATCGATCGAAAAAATTTCCAAATTTATATTATAAAATTATTTAAAAAGTGATAAAATATTAAGCGAATTAATAAAATATAATAATTATTTTTATAACTAAAACAAAGTCGTTATTCCTTACGTAAGTCATTAAAAAAGCTATATTTGCATTTTAATTAATTAAAAGATTAAAAGTTTATTTAAATATAAAACTTTTAAATATATAGTACATTAATTAATAAATTATACGGCTTATTAACGCTAACGTTACTTTTTTATTAATAAAATTACGGTACGTAGATATATATAATTATTAACTACAAAAAGCAGTAAAAAGCGTTTAATTAAAATAGATTATATATTTATAAGTAATATGGTAATTAATAAATTAATTGAAACCTTATTTTAAAAACTTTTTAAGGATTTTAAAAAATAATTAGGATTAATGGATATTCCAGAAATTTTAAACCTGCGGAGGAAGATTTTAAGAGCGATTTTTAATAAAAAATTAGCTGATTAAGAAGGATATAATTACCGGAGGAGAGGTTAAATAAAAAGCTGTAATTCTAGAGAGTAATGAAAGTGTAGCGATTAACACCCCGAATTCTTCAAGGCGTTAAAGGGGTATGTTAGCTACAGTAAGGGGCCAAAATAATCCGGCCCAAGTTGAAAATCGCACCAAAAACAGCGATTTTGCTACTTTTTCAATTAGCCATAACTTTGCAAAGAAAAACCTTAAAAATAAGCGGATTAAAACATTTTATAGATAATTACAAACGGGCTAGGGTTTACTTAGACGGAATTCCAAAATCTTTTAAACTGCAAAAGTTGCATAACGTTAAACGCAAATTTAAGTTGAAATTCTTTGTTCCCCATACAAATGTGGTCTATTTTGTATGGGAAGCAAGGAATTTTAACGATCTTATACGTATACCTTAATGTAACTTTTGCAGTTTAAAAGATTTTATAATTCCATTTAAGTAAACCCTAGCCCGTTTGTAATTATCTATAAAATGTTTTAATCCGCTTATTTTTAAGGTTTTTCTTTGCGAAGTTATGGCTAATTGAAAAAGTAGCAAAATCGCTGTTTTTGGTGCGATTTTCAACTTGGGCCGGATTATTTTGGCCCCTTACTGTAGCCAGGATGCCAAAGCACCCTAGCTACAGAAGGCTACGTTCTGATCGGAGGATAATTGTTCCGTTACTAGGCTACACAAAAGCAGTACGCGCACTGAGAAGCTGCGCAATTAGCTGAATAAAACAACGCAACTGACATCCCCTATATCTGACAGAAATCACCAACAGCACAACTATCCTTCCCCCCTTAAATATTTTCCTGTCTTGCTATCCATCTTGCTGTACAATTTGGGCATGGCCCGCCATGGCCTCGCCACGCTCACCGGCCTGCGCTGCGGACCCATCACGAATACTGTCCCGAGCCCACTCGTTCTCAGATTCCATGTCAGACTCGAGGGAGCGGTGTCACTACCTTTGCCGTTATTTGGATCATATGCGCGCCAAGCTTGAGCAACCTCTAGCTGAAGATGTCCGCGAACATCTAGGTCAAGGAGACCTCCTGCGAAACGATCCTCACAGGCTCAGCGACGCATGCAGCCACTACTACCAAGCACTCAACTCACCCGGCGCCAACGGCATGGCAATCACTGATGCGCTCAGTGGAGTCCTTACAGCCAGCGAATTCATTTCTCGTCCACATCTCTCCGACTTCGAGCGCGTCCTTTCCGGCTACCACTATCTGTTCGGTGCGGAAGATACAGACTACCTAGAGCTCGCGGTGGAGGTCTGCGAAGTGGCTTCGTCCACAGACCGAGCAGCGGAATTTCTTCCGTTGTTCAGACGAGTAGTGCCGAAGCTGTTGAGCAGAGAGACAGAAGTGGGACAAGCCATTTTATTTGCCGGAATAGGGTATATGAAATCTCGATTATTGTCCGTGGAAGAAATGCAAAGATTGATGACAGATATCCTGGCTTACATGGACTCCCACGGCCAGTTTGCTCGCGGTTACGAGATGTTATTTGAGCTCACTTATGTTTATGAAACCGATATGGAGTTGTACGATGAGGCTGACAAGTGTCTGGTGCAGGCCCTCGATGTCGCCTGTACCCGCGGGGATTTCTTCAAGTCTGCGAGCCATGACCGGTTATTCCTTTACCTTTCCCTAAATGATTGGAGCGAATTCCATCCGTCATTATTGCACCCGAAATTTTGTTGTATAGAGAAAAGTCTAAGAGCTCATCAGAATGATGTTGGCATTGGGGAGTCGGAGGTCTCATGTTGGATCCACCTTGCCACAATGTTTGCAAGAATTTGCAGTACCGACGATGCTATGCGCGTATTAGAGGACGTCAGAACAGCTCTGCGGATATCACCTGCTAAGGTCATGGGAGATATCTGGAGTATAAGTCGGCCATACCGTGGGCTGAGACTTATGTGGGACGTTTGCACGGAAACTGGTCATGTGACTGACGGGAAGGCAGATCTTGCAGAGGCTGTCATGTCTATCATTTTGGAGGCTCTCACCAAGTGGCATGGATCGAGCTGTCCAGAGGCTGAAGATGCCGTAGCTGCCCTAGAGACTCTGCGGTCTAAATGTGACGGTTGAAGCTTCAAGCCGTATCCCGCCAAGCAATCTCGAAGAGTGATATGTCCCGGGGCCTTTCCAGAGGCAAAGGCAGGCGCCGCTCCGCATCTTCATTTCCGAACACAAGTGGAAAGACGGCGAGACGACGGAGGAAGCCCTAATGATGCTGAGCCAAGGGGACGACAGCGCCATCCCGGTACCTGCAGTCTTGTTCGTTCCGGGCATGCCCGTCGTCGTGAACCAGAACACCCACCAAGGTCTGAAGCTGGTAAACGGTGCTAGTTACACGGCATTAGCGAATCGTATCGTTGCCCGGACGGCTTTCAAGTCTGGGGTCTAGAACTTGTCGTCCGTTGCTGTCTTCCCTCCTAAGTAGAAGGATATATTGCTTCTGTGTGTAGCCGTACCTTGTAACATCTCCGTTCGGTATGTCGTCCAATTTCTGCATCGGAAGAGGAAGTGCTCTACCGTCTCTCTCGCTTGACCGCATGTGCACTAATCTGTTGGTACTGCTTTGATTCGGTGGGGATAGCCGTTCAGTCTTGCCATGCCTGTCCTAAGTTGAGCAAGCACACTCGCTTCCTTCCATGAAAGTTCATCGTATAGCCGTCTTGTGTGTTTGCCTGATAGCGCTATGTCGACACGCTTAGAGTGCTTTCCGACCTTTTCCGGCAGGCCCGAAGTGGTGCCTCGTGTGGACCGCGCAGCATTAAGCATTGTTGACTTCATCCCAGGTGGTTGTTCTTGCGGGACGGATCCTGGGCGCGTTGCCTCTTGTGCCTTTTCCTTGGCAATCTTCTTGAGCTCGTTTTCGTCGTCCGATGGGATCCACATGACGGTTACCATGTCGTCGTCTTTCCGTAGCCGTCTGATAGAGTCGTAAATACAGTGGATGTACTCTTGACCGGATTGTTGACGTGGATGTCTCAGTGAAAGTACCGCCGCCTTATTGCTTGTTAGCAGTACAATGTTGCGAATTCTGAGCTCTGGTAGGATGCACGTGCGACCACAGTTCAAGCACCAAGCGACCTTCCCGAATCCGTGGAGAACGTCACCGCAAGGTTGTCAATCGAGCCGGCGCCCGTCGAGTCAAGTCCAGAGGCCGTCCCCCCGCTTCAGATCTGGGCCAAGGAGGTGGCTGCGTATCGGAACCTTCATTAGCAGTCGCCATGGACTCGGGGTATCACAGGGTTCATGAAAACGACACTAGCGGCGAAGACAGAACCTCGGGTAGCCCCGCCCATCTCCAAGGCTTTGAGGCCCGGCGGAGCAAGATTGAGTCTGGAGACGGAAGCGGTGATGACGTCCACTCCCAAGAAAGGTCATCCCTGGCAGAACAGACCGGCCCTGCCAGCCGCCAGATTTTGGAGACCCAGCAAAGCAAGACGGATTTTTGGGGTGGAAGCAATGGTGATGAGGTTGTCTTCGTCCGCTCCCAAAAAAGAAAAAGGCTATCTTCGGCGGAACAGAATCGTCCCACCAGTTCTGAAATTTTCGAGGCCCAGCAAAGTAAGTTTGAGTCTGAAGATAGAAGCGGTGATCCTGAGGTTGTCTTCCTCTACGAAAGGGTATCTCTGAAGAGAGCTTGTCGTCACGTGGTGAATGGGAGAGGAACTCCTTAAGGCACTCTAATCACACCAAGAACCCAGGAGGTGTGTTTCAATTGCTTGACTTTCGGCACCTACTAATGCTAGCTAAGGGAAAAAAGGTCAGATTTCTGGATGATGACGGAGAAATTATCTTTCCTGGCTTGGACGAACTCATAAAGATGACACAGAGGATCACGAAGAATGGAAGCGAGCATATAATGCTTCAGATGGGACTTAGACCGCCGACAAACACGAGTTGCCACGAGGTTAAGGCAGAGCCCGATCATATCTTTCCAACTCAGCCACGGGCAGGCCGAAAGCCGAATCAAGCACGATACGGCCGGGCAACGGAGGGGGCGAAGTAACGTAGCCCGGTCACAGTTCATGGCGATGGCTTCGGAAGAAGCACGATTCACGGTAGCTGTACGAAGGGCCGGCTTCATAGTTTTGTATCAATGTTGGTACTGTATATATAACCTCCACCCTGTACTGCTCCACACGGTAGATATTGTCCCCCATCAGATAGGGTACGAGAACTAAACGAAGGTGATGACTACTGCTCTGAATTGAGACGCTGCTCAATTCTACGTACACCGTGGGCTCGCCGGCTGCATATGACTGCGTGGGGTCGCCCTGCAGACGTTGGTCACGTTAAAAAAAAATTCAACTTGGCTCTGATAGTGAATTGGCCAGCAAAGCTGGACGGTGCAGGAAAGAAACTCCACAGAACAGAACTCCTTCCCGTCCAGCGTTGTCTAAGATTGACATTGGGTCCTAATCGAGGTCCTTCCTTTTCAGAGAAGGCACGGAACTGTCAAGGATGGCCTCCTTCACTGCCCTAATGTCCTAGGAATTTAGACAAACTTCGGCGCCATGCGTGCGAACATCAGATATGCATGACATAGCGACCAGTCAACAAGAATGAAGACAGCCAACCGATGTCGGAACTCGCATCCCTATATTGTGGACCAATAGTCGATCCCCGTTCGTTTCAGCAAGCAGTTTAACATCAGGTACCAGATTATGGCTGGACGCTGCGCGCACTAATTGCTGCGAATAAGACGCCTTTGGGATTCGGCCTTTATATATTGGTACATGGACCGAGAGTAGGTTTGCAGGTCCATCGGTTGTGATGGCGGAACCATAAAAGATACGGATCTGCCGATCAGGAAGACGTAGGAATTATCGTAAAATTCTTCCATTGCGAAGTGCCTTAATTTTGCGGGCTTCCATCTCTAACCCATAGGCATCGCATCCCTCAATGTTGGACCAAGGTTGCCTTTCTGCTGACCATATGGCGTGACACGATTCAGGCCTGGAGACCGCGTCGTTACAAACAGCGCCGGCCCTATACGAAACGACCATCAATTTAGCGCATATCAGCGCTTCTCACTGACCACGCAGGAGCTGACATCTAAGGTACGTAATAGCTTGTGGACTTGGTATGGGTCGAACACTTAGGCCACTTACTTGAGCTGACATCTGCTGACCATATTCTGGACCAGGCCATGCCTGGAGACCGCAAGATTTGGCGTTCCGCGTGATTACTGTACGATAAATAATTTAAAAGTTTGTTCGTTAAAAGGATTTGCGGATTTTTTCTATAAAAAAATTAGTTTTTTAGTTATAGGCTTAGATTAATAACTAAAAAGCGAAACTAAAAAAATGGTTATTTATATAAGAATTTAATTTATTATATATCCATTTTTTAAATAAATATGTTGTAAATTTATATAATTTATGTAATTTGCTTTTAGATCGTTTAGATTATCCAGATTATATTTGGGATGCTAAACTTTAGATCCGAAACTTAGCCGCAGATAAGGTCTTTGTTTGCGCTAGGCCCGGAAAATAAGTTTTTCGTCTTAAAATATTTTAATTTCGTAATATTACTATTTTTTTAAAAAGAAATCCTTGTTTTAAAGATAAAAAGTAAGTGGTTTTTTTATTAACCAGGGTTTAAAGCCTTTTTTGGTTAACTTTAATATGTCAGGTTGCATTAAAAAATAAAAGGAAATATTTCGTCGGAGCTTGCGGGATTTTCGCGATAATCGTGTTAATTCGATCAAAAAGTTTAGGATTAAGGCGTTTCCGTATTTTAATTATGTCTATTTTAGCGAACATACTTGCTTTTATCGTTTTGACTTTTTAAGTTGTAGTTGTTATACTTGTCGTTAACGTTTTTCCTATCATGTTTTAATTATAAATTTTTTGAAAAAGGTGAACGAGACGTAAAAACGTTTTAAAAAAAGCAACGTAATATTGAAGATAGCTTTTTGGCATACCAGGAAGCTGTAAAGAAGGAACTGGAAGAACTACGGCGTTGGTAGAATGAAAAATTAAGGGAAGTTGTCGGGAAATTAAGGCGCTTGCGCTTTTAACAGGATTTTTTCAAAAAGAAAGTCTTAGAAATATTAAAAGATGGTTTGGAATTGGGTTTATTGGAGGAATAAAAAAGAATGGAGGAAGAGTAATAGCGCGTAGAAACGGAGTAAGCTTAGCTTGCTTTTGAAATTGACGTTATGGTGGAGGCGTTTACTTTTTTCGATTAGGACGCTGTAGGGTTGGATTTAGGGGTTGGGCCCTTGTCGCTTACGACTTTGGCAGCGTTGGAGACGGTCGGTTAGTGTCAGCTAGCCAAGGTGCTAAAGCACCCTAGCTAGGCTCTAATCGGAGGATAATTGTTCCGTTACTAGGTTACACAAAAGCTATACGCGTATTGAGAAGTTGCATAATTAGCTGAATATAACAACGTAACTGATATTCCCTATATCTAATAATGAAAAGTCTTATTCGTTTAATTTAAGCAATTATTAATTAATTAGTTGTTATTAAAACGATATTGACCGGATATTAATAATAATAATAGCGATCATATCGTCGACGTCTTCTATTATTTATAAAAAACTTAAGGACTGGAATTGCTTTAAAGACGAATTTTAATTTAAAACGTATGCGTTTAATATATGGAACTTTATCGATTTTAATTAATTATTTCCGTAGTTTGTTAGATTTATAAAACCTGTTATAATTTCCTATGCAAAAAGACGAATTTGCTACTTAATGCGGATTAATACTTTATTTTTTTTCTTTATTTTTAAAAAGAATTACCAAAAAATCGACTTTATAAAATACTTAATCAAGATTTTTAAAATAACAATAAAAAGTAAATAAGCGTATAATTAAGATTTTACGGCCTATATTTATAAAAATCGCAAGTACGCTATTTTTCGAAAAAATATTAACAACTTTACGAAGTAAGTTTTACAATTGGTATTTCTAATAATTAAAGAAATAAATCTTTTTTAAGGAAAGATTTCCGGGAATAATATGCTAAAATGGCCGAATCCGGCAGGGTATATAATAATAAATTCCTAGTTAATACTTAACAAAAATACCGAAAGAAACTAAAGTAAATTACGAAGTTAGGCAAAAGATTAAACGAGTAAATTATGAAATGGTAAATATAATGGCTTAAAGATAACGATATAGCGTTTCAAAAATGAAAATAATAATTATATAGGTTAACGATTTATGTATTGTTTTGGCTTTTATTATAAAAACCTGGATAATTACTTTTTAAATAATAGAAAATGTTAAAATCAATAACGGAACGATTAGCTATTAAGAAGTAAAGGTTAATTTTTTAGATTATTGGACCATAACCTATTTTTTTATATTACGAAATATAAAGGTATTGTTTCCGACCTTTTACGGGGTTTTTAGGGACTTTATTAATCAGAATAATTCTGATTAAAAAGATAGTAAACCTTTTAACCGTTAGCCGCAAGAGAGGACCCTTAAACGAAGCCCGAAACGAAATAGTTATAAAGGTGTTCGTACAGACCGAAGCCTTAATAAACAAAAACGTAACGAATTGGGCGTTTAAGGAATTTGCTGTAAAACGTGCTTAAATTTATTATATTTACTGCCTGATTGTTATTATGCGTTCCTTAATAAGGCTTTAACAGAATTTATACTTAGTAAAATAACCGAAAATTTAATCCGAAATCGAATAATTTGCAATTAATGTTTTTTAAAAAGAATTAACCGAATATTCAAATTTATAGATAAGTTAATTATATAAAAGACAAATTAATTTTTAAAAGAAGTTTAACGAATCTTGGCATATTTTCTAATTATTAATTAACGGGCTGCTATAAGCTTATCGTTTTACCTTTTACAGAATTCGTTTATTTTAGACTTAAGGTTTATAATATACGTTTTTAACTTTATTAACAAGTTTTTAAATTTTAAATTAACCGTATAGGGTAACGGAATATATATAAATAACAGTTTTGTTTTAATTAAAAGGTATAAAAAGATTAATATGTCATTTCGAAGCTTTAACAGTACGAAAGCGTTACGGTTATATAACGTAACTTATTACGAATAATTCGCTTATAATTTGGTATTGTTTCGATAGTTTCGAAAAAAAGGTTTTTAATAGGATAGATAAAGGGATGAATAATTGCATTTGAAATAAATACAATTAAGTTGTAATTATTTTGATAAATATATTTATTTAATTTATCATCGAAAATATTAACATACTTATATTTTACGTAACCTTAATTATTTATAAATAAAATATTAACTTATTAACGTCTAAACCGCTATATACAGGTAACAGTACTTTATAGTATTTGTAATTAAGATATTTAGGCCTTAAAATAATTACGTAACTATAGTTTTATACCAAGGGAATTAGGTTAAAGGGTTTTATAACTATCGAATGCTAAGTATGTGGCAAAGCGAAAACTAAAAGATAAATACGCCGCAAACTTAAAGATGGAACTTTCTGATTAAAACAAAAATAGTTATTAATTTTATTAATTTCGAAAAAACCCTAAAAAATATAAATACGTTATATTTGTTACTGATAAATATTTAGGCTTTATTTAGTATATTTATCTTGAGAATCGAAAGCAGGATACGTTAATTATTGCGTTTTGATACCTGCTAAACGCTTTAAAAAAATAAAGATAAGGTTTTGTTATAAGTGATTAAATGCGATAACGAAATTTAAAAAATTACCTGTTTCGAAATATCTTTCAATCTTTTTTTAGTAGTAAGTTTAAGCTTTTAGTATTACATACTTAGGCCCAGAATGGGGGTATAAAGCGTTTAAGGGGTATAATTAAGGAAAAAAACGATTGTTATACGAAATAACATTAAGTTATCTGCGTTTTTAATCGTATATATTTTTAAAGCTGCAGTATATTTATATAACCGTATTTTTAAATACGTTCTTTTTTGGTAAACCTTATACGAAATTTATTTCATTTATTTGGTATATCAAAACGGCGTTTTAATATTTAATAGTAAGCTTTAATAAGCTTATTTGCTAGCTTAAGGCTATATGGCCTACGTTGTGACAACCGTTACCATAAAAAAAAACAGAGATTTTAAAAGTTAAATTTTAAAGTGTAAATAGGTTTTTTCGTCGGTTACCGATTAACAAATATTTACGAAATTTGGAATCCTTTAACAAATAAAATATTTATTATTCGAAACGTATAGTTTAACGAAAAGGTTATTTTTTTAAGGAATATCAAAAGTTTAAAAGATAACCTTTTTTTACGTTACCGAAAATAAGTTATAGAATTTATTCCGATAGGTTTATGTATTTAATTAGATTTATAGTTATTTTATATATCTATAAAAAAACTTAAATGGAATAATTTAGTTACTGGTTAGATAAAAGAAATAATTTTAAAATAATATAGGCGTTTAAAGTAACGTACGGGATAAGGAAAAATAAGCCTATTTGTAAAGAACTGATTATTTTTATACAACTGTTATATTTAAATTATTTCCATCCTTTAACTTATTACTGCCGTTAGCGTCTGTTTTAATAGTTATTACGATTATTGCGTTAACGGAAAAAAATAAAAGAAACCTTAAGTTTTTCTTACCTTATTTAACTTAAAGTAACAGTAGAAAATAAAGGTTTTTTACGGATTGTAAACGTAAGTTTCCCGTACGTTTCGTACCGAAAGAATAGTTATCGGTACGATTATAAGGTATAAAAAGTTACGTTTAACGTTAAATAATTAGTTTATTTTATTAATACGATCAATAATCGGCCTGTAAGTTACGGAAGTTTAAAGAAAAAGATAACCCGAAATTTGCGTTACTTTAATCGGAAAGTCTTTAATATATGAAGAACAAAGTTAAAAATAAAGGTATTATTTAAGTTGCAGGGCCGGGTATATAAACGAGACCTACTGTTATTGCCGCGAAGTTGTAAAACACTAAATATATACCCGTTAAGGAAATTATTTTTAAAAATTAAAAAGGTTTATTTGTAAAGTTATAGAGATATGCAGTTTTGAGAAATCGTTAATTAGTTTACTGTTAAAAAAAACAGGTTTTAAGATATATATAGATATACGTTTACAAGTTTAATAAATAGAGTTAGTTATAAAAATGCAAAGTTCGTTTTGTTATACGAAGCAATTAATAGTTAAAAAATGTTTGTGGCGATATATACGTATTTACTTTAGCCGAAAGGTTTTTTAAAGTCTTAATAGTTATTATAGTTAAGTTCGATTTAAAGCTTAACTAATATAACGTTATAAATGCTTTCGTTAATGCGAACTTACTTTTTTTAAAGATTATTTCGTAATTTTATTCGCTATATTTTAATAATTTCGTTTCGAACTTTGTTTAAAATAATCGCCTATATTTACGGTATTATAATAATATATTAATTATATTTCCTTTTAACTTTTTGGGTTGGTATTTTAAGATTTCGTTTATATCCTATAATTATACCTGGATAATAACTATAATATGTCGTATGCGTTTATTATACTTTTCTTTTTTTATGTCTTGTTTTTAAATAATAAAAACTTTATTATATCCTTATGCTTGCATTCGTCGTTTTTTTTAAATCGAATATAAAAATTTCGTTCGCTTTTTTTGTTTATCGATAAGGTATAAAATAAATCTTACTTAATTAATATTTTAATTAATTGAAGGGTTATATTAATATAATTATAATCTTTCTAAGCTTCTATCGTAATTCCCTAACGGAACGATATCGAAATTAATTATTCAAATCCGTTTTTTAATAAAAACCTCGAAATAATTAATTTCGCGTATAAATTTTCCGTTATCGTAGGCGAATACATAATCTTTTGCGTTTTCGTCGCTGTAAAGGTTCTTTTTATTTTTTCATAACAACCTAAGTTAATGTATCAACTTCGAGATAATATAATTAATGTTTAAAGCTCCGCAATCCACGATTACAGTATATCAAAATGTCCCAATTCGTATTTTTACGGTAATAAGGTTATTATTAATTCCTATCGACGTATTTAAAATTATTTTGAGAAATTGTCGCTGCTGCTCCCGGCTTTCGTTATCTTAAGGCTTTTTTATAAGTAACGTCCTTTTTTAGAAACTTTGTAAATTATTGGATTTATCCTGTAAATCGCTCGTATATTTTTTATATTTGCTTTATTTGGCTTTTTTAATAATGCAGTTAATTTTCGCATTAAAAAATCTTTTCCTTTTATTAATATAGCCGGTTTGCTATATCGTAAATGTTATTTTTTAATTTTCCGATAACCTTCCATCTTGCATAAAAAGCTAGTTAGCTTTAGTTAAAAAACTTTATTAACTTTTCTTGTAACTTTGTTTATTTTCGAAAGTTTGTTTCGAAAACTAACTGTAACTAAATCTTGGTAATGACTTTTTAATAATATTTATCGATAAACCTTTAAATTAGTTTTTTTAGGTTTAATAATCGTATTATTTAAAATAATACGTAAGGTTTTTTTAAAAGTACTTTTCGCTTTCTGGCTATGTTAATATTGGTATTATGTTTTTAACTTTTTTTATATGGTAAAAGTTTGTAATTTCCGGTACCATTATTAGTCTTTCTTGTTATATTCCGTCTGGGTATAATAATCGAAACTGTCATTTTACATACGGGTAATTCGTTTATAAATTCGTTGTTCTTTTTTACGTCAGCAGGGTATTAAAATTAATTATAATTAATACGGTAAAAATCCGTATACCGGGCTTTCTGTATTTATCTTTTTATTGTTACTTATAAAAAAAGCCTTAAGCGTTTTAATCCTTATCGTAATTTTTTTATTCGTTTTTATAGCGAATATAAATTATATTAACTTATTTGTTATTATTTTGATCCTTTAGCGGTGTTTCGGGTATTAGGGCTTAATGTACCTTTTTGGCGGTTTTTTTAGCGTTTTATATCATTAAGTAATATATCCCATTTTGCTATAATTATAATACTGTACTTAATTTATATTTCGTTGTTAAGTAATACCAAGTTTTATAGGGTTTAAAGCTGTTTTATAAAAAGTAAAAAGTGCTTTGCGCTTTTTTTCTTAATTAACCTTAAAATATCTTATCTATAAAATAAAATATCTTCCTTTTTTTATTATCTTTTAAACTGTCAATTATCGATTTTAATTATTTTTATGATATACTTATCCAATATCGTAAGTCGTAAAAGTTTAATCATTTTATTTTTAACATTTTCTTTAAACCTTTATAAAATACGTCGATTAAGGTATCGTTTTTGTAAATTTTTTTATCCTGTTTTTGCCATAAGGTTCTTAAACTTCACAGCGTACGTAAAGGTTGATCTTTTTTAACGTAATTAAAAAAAGTTTTAAGTTATAACCTATTTTTTATCCGGGTTTTTAAAGTTGTTTTTAAGCTTATTTTCGAAGTTAACGTAACTGGAAAAAACCTTCCGAGTAATTTCTTCTTAATCACACTTTCCGTTTTCTAAAAGATCCTTTATGGTAAGTTTAAGTTAATTATGGGCATCCTTTTCCAAATAAGTAATGATAGCGAAGATTTGATCAGTTAGGTCGGTAAGCCTTTTGAAAGGAAAGTAAACCCGAATTTAAATTAGAAAGTTTTGTATATTTCCTTTCCCGTCGTAAAGCCAAAGTTTCTTAAGCTTTATCTTACGAAAACCCACTTACTGGGCTGTTATTATTTCGTTAGTAAGTTGCTAAACCGTAAATTCCGAAATAATTATTACCTGCGTATTAATCGATATATTGCTTAAAGTCTAACTGTACCATTAAATAAAAGCTTATAACGTATAACAGCTAGGTTAGTTAATTAATTATTAAATCTAATCGTACGGGTTTATATTAACAATACTATTGTAAACAACTAAACAATAACGGGTAAATTAATTACGTTTAATAATAGCAAATAATTAAAAATAATTTAAGTAATCAAGTTATATTACAAACGAATATTATTTAAAATTATAAAAAATAATAAACCTTTCTATCTTTTTTATTAATCTATAATAAATATTATTAATTACTTTAAATTACGATTAATTACTATCGCTGTCGTAATTATTAGTAATCCTTTTTACTGTAATTATTCCTAATTACCGGATCTATTATAATTACAAATTACGTAACCGCGCTTCTAGTCGGAACTTGTCTTCCTTGTAACGGCTGGGCTAATTAATTAATTATTAAACCTAGTTATGCGGGTTTATGTTAACAGTAGTACTATGGAAAACTAAGCAATAATAGGTAAATTAATTACGTTTAGAAATAATAAATAATTAAAAGTAATTTAAGTAATTAAGTTATATTATAAACTGGTTTATTTAAAACTTTAGGGAAATAATAAACGTATATATTTTATTTTTGGCTTAAGATATTTTAAATAATTTTAAATTGTTTTGTTATATTTTATGCTTAAGTTTTTTTAAGCCCAAAACGGTTTAAGTATTAAGTTTTTATAACACGCATTAAGCTTTTTTAAGTTAATTACGTAATCTAGTTTTACTGTCGGATTTTATTTTTATGAAATTCCGATTGTTTTTAGAAAAGTTAAGTTTTATTAGGTTATAATACGATTTTCCTTTTTTTAAGATTTTGTTTTTAAAGATTAATTATTTATTTATCGGGGTTTAAATAGGTAACTTTTTATTTTTATTTTTTATTATTAAGTACGTTTTTGGGTTGATTAATATATCTGGTCGGATTAAAAAAGTTTTTTTTCGTAAGCGTATTAATGTTTTTATTTTTTTAAAACAGATTAGCCGTTTTGGTTTTATTATGTTATCGGATAATTTTTGTTTTCGTTGCAAGTTCGAAGATAAATTTTATAAGCCTTATTATAACTTTAGGAATTATGCGCGTTATATTAAATACGGGGGCTTTTGTAATTTTTTTTTTAGTTTTTTCGAATTTAAATATCGGAAATTTATTATTGGAAAAGACCGTTTAAAATTAAAAAAACGTGTTATTAAGGAAAAATTACTGAAACACATTAACGTTTAATTAAATTATTTAAACGTTGGGATCGTTTAAGAAAATAGAAGAAACTTTTTCGTTATTGCGGAATAAAAATATTCCATTGTAATGTAAAAGGTGTAAAGGTAATGAAGGAATTTAAATGTTTGGAAAAAAAACAGAAACGACTGTTTACCGAAATAATTATATCGGTATAGGCCGTAACCCCGACCGATTAGTTTAGTATTAGTATTATTAATTGGTTTAATTTTGATAACGTAAACTGGGGTGCGTTTATGGCGGGTTCCGGCACTGTTAATAAAAGTTTTTTAGAAGGTGCTAGGCGTTTATGAGATTTTTAGGTGTTTAGGTATTTTCGAAATTTGGGTAATTTCTTTATTTAATTAAGTATTTAGTAAACTTGTTTTTTTTTGCGTATATTTAGAACCTTCTTTAATTTATATATTAGTACCTTTTTTTAATTTTATCTTTTTGTTTCATATTAATTTTAATAATATTTATTATTAATTCGAACGGAGAAATATAAAAGATTAAATGGAGTTTAATTTTTGAGGGTATTTTTAATTCGTAATTATTTTTTTGAAATTCTTTTGGTAATTTTATATGCGCCGATATATTTAAAGTTAAGTTTTTAATTTAAACGTTTGGTTTTGATGTTTTTAATAATTAGGTAGTCCATATTTCTTTTTAAAAAAGTTAATTTCTTTAATTATATATAAAGTTAAGTTTTATTTTTATTTTTGCGTTTAACTGTTTAAGTTATTTTGGCGTTAGAATATTTTTAATATTAATTAAGCCGTTATTACGTATTTCTTTATAAACTTTTAATATTCAACCGAAACTAATATTTATTAAAGTTATTTTAATATTTTTATTATAGTTAGTATTATAAATTAGCTGGATTATTAGTAATTTTTTAAATTAATTATTTTGTTTATTTATTTGTTTAAAATTAAAAAGTATTAAATAATTTATAATTTAAGCCGATTTATATTATAAAATCTTATTAAAATTTAAAAATAAACGTAATGCCTTTATTTGAAATTATTTCCGTTAATAATTTGTATATGTTAAAGATATGTCGAAAAAAAATGTATATTATTTATTTTGCGTTTATATTTTCGTAATAAGGTAGGAAATAAACGAATTTCGTAAATCGATCGACGATTACAAAAATGTTATCGTAGTGCAGTTTTGGCGTTGGATTTTCGGATAAAGGTAATTTAATAATAAAATTTATGGTAATCGAATTTTATGGTTGTTATGAAATTGGAAATGGTTATAGTTTTCTATACGGTTTATGCTTTAAGGTTTTGGTTTTGACGTAAACGTTACATTTTCTTTTACTTTTTTATATTATTATTTTTATTTTAAGAAAGTAATAGATATGTTGTAAACGTTTTAAAGTTTTGTAAATTTTTGTATATTTATGAAGTAGATATTAATATATATCCCATATTAAGTTTTATTAATATTTTTAGAACTTAATTTTTATTTATGTTTTAGTTATTAAGTAAATTATCGTTATATTATTAATTCTTTTGGTATAAATTAAAAAGCATTACTTTTATTATTGTAAGTTATTATAATTTTAAATATTTTTTAAGGTAATATTAAAGATTTTATACTTAACTTTAATTAAATTTTTAAGTTAAGTTATTTATTAAAAATATTTATTTTATCGGTTTTAAATTTCTTTTGGTAAATAATAATTTAATTATCGTTCTGTAAATTTTCATACAGTAATAAAACGGATAAGATTTTTATAATCGGTATAAATTTTAATTTAATAAAGGTTTCCTTTAAGTATATGCCTATATTTTCAAAAGGCCTTAACGATACCCATCAATCCTTTTATCGGGAATAATATAATTTTATTTTATTTTCTTTAATTTATAGAAATAAAAAGTAATCGGGTAAAGTATTTTTTAATCGTTTCGATATTCCATTATTGCATTTAATCCGTAATTTAAAAAGTCGGTTTTTAATTTAACTGGACGTTTTAAGTCGTATATAATTAATATTAGTTTATTAATAATTGCGTTTTTAATTTGTTAAAAAGCTTTTTTTGTTTCTGTTATTTTTTAAAATTCGCTTTCTTTTGGTAAGATTAAATAAAGGTATTGCAATGTCATTAAAGTATTTAATAAACTTCCGGTATTAATTTGCGAATTCAATAAATACTTATATTTCCGTAATGATAGTAAATGTAAATTATTTAATACTTGTTGCGATCTTTTTTTAAATTTATTTTAACGTATCCGGAAATAATGATATGTTTTAGATATTTTACCTTTTGCATATAAAACTGACTCTTTTGGCGTTAATTAATAAATTAACGTTGTGTAAAGCTTAAAGGATTTGATAAACGTATTTTGTATATGTATTTCTTAATTTTAAAAAGGTTAAAATGTTATTTAAATAGTATATAACGAAAATATCCAGGTACTTTCGAAATACGTAATTAATTATTTACTAAAAGGTTACTGGTACGTTCGTAAGTTTTATTAATATAATTAAATATTTATATAATCCGTATTTCGTTTTAAAAACTGTTTTTTATTCGTATTTTAATTTAATTCGAATTAAATTATATCCGGTTTTAAAGTTTAAAGTAGTAAATTATTTAATTCTTTATAAGCGACTTTTTATTTTAATAATTAATAATAAAAGCGTTTTATTTTTGATAATAATATTATTAAAGTATCGATAATTTATTATTAATCGTAATTTATTATTTCTTTCAATACGAAAAATATAGGATATTCCGTTAAAAACGTAAATTGTTAAATTCATTTTTAAACCTTTTTTTTAAGTACATACGTAAGATATATAGTTCTATTTCGTTTAAGTTCTAAATAAGATAAAACTTAAGTAAGTCTTTTTTAAGGATTATTTTATAATTTTATTTACTATATTTTAGTAATTTAATTTTAAGTTCTTTTCAAAATAATCGCTTATATTTACGACATTATAATAATATATTAATTATATTTCTTTTCTGGTTTTTCGAGTTGATATTTTAAATTTTCGCTTATGTCGCAAAGTTATACCCGGATAATAGTTATGATACGTCGAATACCTTTATTATGGCTTTTTCCCTTTTTACGTTTCGTTTTTTTAAATAATATAGTTCTTGTTATATTTTTATGTTTATATTCGTTATTTCTTTTAATTAATTAAATATAAAGACTTCGTTTGTTTTTTATTTATTAATAAGATATTAAATAAACTTTACCTTGTTAATATTTTAATCGATTAAAGGGTTATAATAATATAAACATGGTTTCTTTAGGATTATGTTATAATTCCTTAACGGAACAATATCGAAATTAATTATTTAAATTCGGTTTTTAATAGAAATTTCGAAATAATAAATTTCGCATATAGTTTTTCCGTTATCGTAAGCAAATATTTAACTTCTGGCGTTTTTAGCGATATAGAGGTTTTTATAATTTCTTTATAACAATTTAAGTTAATTTATTAATTTCGGGATAATATAACTAACGTTTAAAGTTCTGTAATTTATTATTACGCTATATTAATATATTTTAATTATATTTTTAAGGTAGTAAAATTATTATTAATTTTTATTATCGTATTTAAAGTTATTTTCGGGAATTCCTGTTATTATTTCCGATTTTTGTTATTTTAAGATTCTTTTATAAGTAACGTTTTTTTAGAAATTTTGTGAGTTATTGGATTTGTTCCGTAAATTGTTCGTATATTATCTATATTTACTTTATTTAAATCTTTTGGTAGCGTAGTTAAGTTTTAAATTGGAAAACTGTTTTTTTGTTAATATAGCCGATCTGCTAAATTGCAAATATTATCTTTTAATTCTTTAATGGCTTTTTATTTTATATAAAAGATTAGTTAATTTTGATTAAAAAACTTTATTATTTTTTTTTCGTAATTTCTTTCGTTTTTTGAGATTTATTTTAAAAGTTAATTGTAATTGGATTTTCATAATAGCTTTTTGATAATATTGATCGATAAATGTTTAGATTAGTTTTTTTGGGATTTAATAATTATATTATTCGAAATAATATAACGTACCACATAAGCGAACCGCCGATACAAGTAAACCGCTTGTTTATTCTTGGCATTTAGCACCTTATAACAAGAAATTCGAATAACTTAATTATAATATATTTAATTAATTTAATTAATTTATATTAACCGTATATTTTATTATAAACCGTATTTACAGTTTTTGAACAAATATACGCATTATATTAAAACTTGTTACGAACGTTATTTTGTTTTTTAGTTTTTTTAAGCCGTACGCGACCGATTATTTCTTAACGTATTTAAGCTAATAGATTCCTATTTCGAAAGTATTAAAGCCGACCTATAAAAAAACGATTACCGACCGAATTCTTAATTCATATATGCGAACGTTTTTTATCCGGCTTTAATACGTGGAAGATATTCGCAAAATACGTCGTATTAAAAGGTTATAGGGCTTTGTTATAGGGCGCGTTGTAAGGCTGTGGTGTAAGGTTGTAGAGCTTATTATGAGGTACGTTTTAGTGCCCGTCGTACGGCGTATTGCGGTATCGTAAGATTTGTTGGAGTAATAATTCGGTTTTGCGTATTTTAAATTATTAAAATAAACGTTTTTAATACAAAATAGTACTTATTATATAAGATAAATAAGTAGTTTTGGTTAATAGCAAAAATAGTAATAAAAATGTTATTAATAGTTGTTAAAAATAATCGGTCGTAATACGGCTGGAAGAAAAGAACAAAAATATACGTCCGTAATAAACCTTACTATAATGCGTATATTTGTTTTGAAGCTGTAAATACGGCTAATGACAGACAATACTTTCGATTGGAATGGATTTATTAAGTTGTGGGTAAGTTATTTGGATTAATTATTGCGAGGTGCTAAATGCCAAGACAAAATAAGCGGTTCGCTTGTGTGCTACGTTATAGAGTTTTTTTAAAGGCATTTTTTTGTTTTCCGGTTATGTTAAGTTAAACGTTATATTTTCGATTTTTTTTGTCTGGTAAAGGTTCGCAATTTTCGGTATTATTATTACTTTTTCTTATTATACTTTATCCGGATATAAAAATCGAAATCTTTTTTTATATACAAATAATTTATTTATAAATCCGTTATTTCTTTTTTGCGTAAAAAAGGTATTAGGATTAATTATAATAAATAGGATGGAAATCCGTATATCGGGTTTTTTAAATTTACTTATTTATAGTTGTTTATAAAAAAGCTTTAACCGTTTTTAGTTTTTATTATATTTTTTTGTTTATCGTTATTGCGAATATGGATTATATTATTTTATTTGTTACCGTTTTAACTTTTTAATAATTCTTTTGGTATTAAGATTTAATATACTTTTTTGTCGGTTTTTTACGGTAATTTATATCGTTTAGTAACATATTCCATCTTGCTGTAATTATAATATTATATTTAGTTTATGTTTCGTTGTTAGGTAATATTAAACTTTATATATCCTGGAATTATTTTTAAAAGAAATAAAAGGTATTTTACGTTTTTTTTAATTAGTCTTAAAATATTTACCCCGTAAAATAAGATAGTTTCGTTTTTTTATCGTTTTTCGAATTATCGGTTATCGGTTTTTATTATTTCCGTAATATATTTATTAAATATCGTTTGTTATAAGATTTTAATAATTTTATTTTTAACGTTTTTTAAAACTTTTATAAAATATATTCATTAAAGTATCGTTGTTTTTATCCGTTTACTTTGTTTTTATTTTAAAGTTTTTAAATTTTATAACGTATTTAGAAGTTGGTTTTTTTGGCGTAATTAAAGGATTTATTAAGTTGTAATTCTTTTTTTATCCGGGTTTTCGAAGTTACTTTTAAATTTATTTTTGAAGTTTACGTAATTGGAAAAAACCTTTCGAATACTTTTTTTAATTAAATTTCCTATTTTCTAAAAAGTTCTTTATAGTAAATTTAAATTAATTAAAGGCATTTTTTTAGATACATAGCGAGAGTAAGAATTTGATCCGTTAAATCGGAAAATCGCTTAAAACGAAAATAAACCTGCGTTTGGGTTAGGAAATTTTAAACGTTTTCTTTTTTATTATAAAGCTAAGGTTTTTTTAACTTAGTGTTATGAGGATTCTTTTGTTAAGTTGTTATTATTTCGTTAATAAATTATTAAATAATAATTTCGAATTCTTTAATTTTATTTTAAAGTTATTAAACCGTAAGTTCCGGAATAACGATTGCTTGCGTATTAAGTAATATAATAACAATTCGAATTATTACTTAAAGTTTAACTATATCATTAAATAAAAGTTTATAACGTATAACAGCTAAATTAATTATTTAATTATTAAACTTAATCGTACGGATTTATATTAATAATAATATTATAGAAAATTAAGTAATAATAAGTAAAGTAATTATGTTTAGTAATAATAAATAATTAAAGGTAATTTAGATAACTAAGTTATATTACAAGTTAATATTATTTAAAATTCTATACAATTAATAAATATATATATGTTATTCCTAATATAAGAGGTATTAAACGGCTTAAAATTGTTTTGTTATATTAATATATTTAAGTCTTTTTAAGCTCGAAACGATTTAAGCGTTAAGCCTTTATAAAACCTATTAAATCCCTTTAAGCCAGTTATATAACCTGGTTCCACCGTTAGATTTTATCCTTATAAGACTCCGATTGTTCTTGGAAAAGCTAAGCCTTGTTGGGTTATAACATTCCTGCAGCTTCCGGCCGTTTTGGAGAGGCCAAGCCTTGCTAGGCCATAATAATAAGTTTTTCGGGTTCGGTTAAACGGTAATTCATTAAGTAAATGGTAAATCCCTTAAAAATACTTATTTCAAGCCCTTAAAACGGTTAGTGTCAGATATAAGGGATGTCCGTTGTGTTGTTGTATTCCGCTAATTGCGCAGTTTCTCAGTACGCGTACAGCTTTTGTGTAGCCTAGCAACGGAATAATTATCCTCCGATCAAAGCGTAGCTAAGGTGCTTTAGCACCCTGGCTAGCTGACATACCCCCTTAACGCCTTGAAGAATTCAGGGCGTTAATCGCTACATTTTCATCACTTTCTAGAGCTACAGATTTCCATTTAACCTCTCTTCCGGTAATTGTATCCTCTTAATTAGTTAATTCCTTATTAATAATAGCCTTTAAAGTCTTTTTCCGCAAATCTAAGGCTTCTGTAATATTTACCAATCCTAGCTATTTTTTGAAATGCCTAAAAGGTTTTTGGGGTAAGGCTTTAGTTAATCTATTAGCTAACATATTTCCTATAAACGTATAATCTACTTTAATTAAACGCTTTTTTGTTACTTTTCGCAGCCAGTAGTTATATATATTTACGTACCGTAGTTTTGTCCGTAAAAAGGCAACGTTAACGTTGATAAGCCGTATAGTTTGCTAATTATCGCATTATATATTTAAAAGTCCTACATCTAAGCTAACTTTTAGTTTTTTAATTAATCGAAAAACGAATAAAGTTTTTTTAATAACCTACGTAAAAGATAACAATTCCGTTTCGGTTATAAAAGTAATTACTATATCTTACTTATTCGTTCGTTATCTTATCACTTTTTTAAATAACTTTATAACGTAAACTTAAAAGTTTTTTCGATCGATTATATTATTTGCGAAAAAGGCGTCGTTTCAGGTATTTATTAAATCCTTATTACCGAACTGTAACGTTAACATTTTAATGCCGATTAAATATCGTATAACGCGATTAGCTACCTTATAGTATACGTTGTTAAGGTTTTAGTTAAATCGGGTAAACCTAAATATTAAAAAAAAATATATCAGGTTGCGTATAGACTGCGACGTATAAAATAAAACCGATTTCTTTTTGGTATTTATTAACAAAGCCTGGATAAGCTAAATTAAAATTCGGTAATAACTTTTTCTTTGTTATTAGCATCTTTAGGAAGTTATTTAATTTTTCTTTAAGGATTAAGTTAACCAGTTTGTTTATAAAGTCGGATTGGAATAATTAGATTTTTCTGTTAAGTTTGTTTTTAATTATTTCGATTTTAAGGAATTATTAAAAGTTCTTACCCCTTATAAGGGTATACCGTTCCTGTATTTATTAAATTAACCGATTAACGAAAGCTTGGTTTTTCTTATTATACGCGGCGACAATGTCGTCGACGAAGAAAAAAAAGCACCTTTTAACGAATAAAGCAATAAGGCTTATGAAAAACGGGGCTAAGTCTTAAGTTTTTAAACGTATTAATGAAGTTTTTCTATCAAAATAACGGTAATTTTTTTAAGCCATATAAGGCCTTCCTAATTAGAAATATCTTGTTACGTTAAGGGTATCTTAAAAACGTTTTTATGTATATTTCGTAAGGTAAATTCGCGTTAACGAAAGCATTTATAACGTTATACTGCTTAAATTTTAGGTCGAACTTAGCCGTAATAACTATTAAGGCTTTAAAGGACTTTTCGGCTAAAATAAATACGTATATATCGCCATAAGTAATAAGCTATTAATTATTTCGTACGACGAAACGTACTTTATATTTTTAAAGCCAGTTATGTTTATCAAACTTATAAACGTATACCTATATATACCTTAAGACCTGTTTCCTTTTAATAACGGACTAATCGACGACCTCCCAGGACTATATGTCCTTATAACTTTGCAAATAAGCCTTTTTGGTTTCCAGGAACAATTTCCTTAACGGGTATGTACTTAGTTTTTTATGGCTTTTCGGTAATAACGGTAAGTTTCGCCTGTATATCCGGCCTTGTAACTTAAGTAATACCTTTACTTTTAACTTTGTTTTTAGTATATTAAAACTTTTCCGATTAAGGTAACGTAAATTTTGGGTTATTTTTTTTAAATTTCCGTAATTTACTAGTTAATTATCGATCGTATTAATAAAGTAAGCTAATCGTTTAGCGTTAAACGCGGCTTTTTATACCTTATAATCATACCGATAATTATTTTTTTAATACGGAACGTACGGGAAGTTTACGTTTATAACCCGTAAGGTACTTTCGTTTTTTACCGTTACTTTAGGTTAAATAATATAATAAAAGCTTAAGGCTGCCTTTATTTCTTTTATTAGCGTAATAATTGTAAGTTATTAAAACGGACGTTAACGGAAGTAACGGTTTAAGGAATGGTAATGGTTTAAATATAGCTGTCGTATAAAGGTAATTAATCCTTTACGTACAGCTTTGTTCTACCCCTTCCCGTACGTCTTTAACGTTAATGCCATTTTGAAGCCATCTTTCCTATCTAGCCGTTAATTAAATTATTTTATTTAAGTTTTCATTTTTTTCGTATATATATATAAGGTAGCCGTAAGCCTAATTAAATACGTAAACCTATCGAAGTAAATTCTATAGCTCGTTTTCGGTAACGTAAAAAAGGTTATTTTTTAAGTTTTTAATATTACCTGAAAAAGTAGCCTTTTCGATAAATTATACGTTTCGAATAATAATAACCTTATTTGTTAAAAAGTTCCAAATTTCGTAAATATTCGTCGATTGGTAACCGATAAGAAAGTTAATTTATGTTTTGGGATTTAATTTTTAAAACCTTTATTTTTTCTTTATAGCAATGGACGTTATAACGTAAGCCATATAGCCGTAAGCTCTTAAATAGGCCTATTAGAACTTGCAATCGGGTATCATAACGCCGTTTTTATACGTTAAGTAAATGTAATAAACTTTATATAAGATCTGCTAAAAAAACGTATTTGGGGATACGGTTATATAGGTATACTGCAGCTTTAAAAATGTATATAATTAAAAACCTAGGTAATTTAACGTTATTTTATATAATAATCGCTTTTTTCTTAATTATACCCCCTAAACGTTCCCTATCCCCGTTCTGGGCTTAGGTATGTAATGCTAAGGGCTTAAGCCTAATATTGAAAAAAAAACGATTAGAAAATATTTCGAAACAGGTAATTTTTTAAAATTTCGTTATCGCATTCGATTACCTGTAAAAAAACCTTATTTTAATTTTTCAAAACGTTTAGCAAATATCGGAACGTAATAATTAATATATCCTGTTTTCGGTTTTTAAGATAAATATCCCAAATAAAACCTAAATATTTATTAGTTATAAACATAACGTATTTATATCTTTTAAGGTCCTTTTCGAAATCTGTAAAGTCGACGGCAATTCTTTATCTTAATCGGAAAGCTCCCTTTTTAGACTTGCGGCATATTTGCCATTTAACCTTCTACTTGCTATATGCTTGGTATTCGACAGTTATAAAACCCTTTAGCTGGATTTTCTTGGTATAGGACTGTAACTAAGCAATTATTTCAGGGCTTAGGTAGTCTAATCGAAGGTATTACAAGGTACCGTTACTTATACGTAATAGCTTTGACGTTTTTAAGTTAATATTTCGTTTGTAAGTAACCAAAGCTACGCGAAACGTTATTACGTTAATGTTTTCGATAACAAATTAATTAAATTTATTTATTAAAGTAACTATAATTTAATCATACTTATTTCGAATGCAATTATTAATCGTTCGGTTATTTTACCAGAAACCTTTTTTTCGGAGCTGTCGAAACGATACCAAATTACAGGCGAATTTTTTGTAATAAGTTACGTCGTACAAACGTAACGTTTTCGTACCGTTAGGACTTTAAAATAATACATTAACCTTTCCGTAACCTTTAATTAAAACGAAGCTATTACCCGCGTACACCCCGTTATCTTATATAATAAGCCTAAAATTTAAAAACTTACTAAAAAGGTTAAAGATATATATTGTAAACCCTAAGTTTAAAATAAACGAACTTTTTAAAAAATAAAACGAAACGTTTATGGCAACCTATTAATTAGTAATTAGGAAGTACGTTAGGATTTGCCTTATTCCCTTTAGAAGTTAATCCGTTTTTTAGGTAATTATCTTATTTATGGATTTAGATATACGGTTAATCTTTTCTTTTAAAAATTAATTAAAAGTAATTCGATTTTTAATTAATAATTCCATTAGGCCCGCAAATCGGAAATCTGTTGGAGCTTTTTTAAGGAAGGCATAAAAGCATTAAGGTAACTTATAAGTAATATTAAAGTACGCTTTATAACGGGTACCTTATACGTTTAATTCCTTACGTTTTCGTTTGCTAAAATTTCGGCCTACATAAAAACTTTTACGGCTACTTCGTTTCGAACCTGATGGCCTGCCTTTCGGCCTGTTATTTTTTTAATTAAAACCTTTTTAATTAAAAGAATCAGTAAAGGTCTCTTGGAATGTCGGAAACGTTATTTTAATGCTTCGTAATACAGACGGTAGATAAGTTATAACCTAATAATTTAAAAGGTTAACAGCTATTTCTTAGTAACTAATCGTACCGTTTTTAATCTTAACTTTCCGTATTATTTAAAAGGTAATTATCTAATCCTCCATAAAAGAAACTATAACTATATATAAATCGTTAACCTATATAACTGTGAATTTCGTTTCTGAGATTCCGTATCGTTATCTCTAAACCATTATCTTTTGCTATTTTACAACTTATTCGTTTAATTTCTTACCTAATTTCGAGGTTTATTGTAACTTTTCGCGGTATTTTCGTTAAGTGTTAATTAGGAGCCTGTCGTCGTATACCTTGCCGGATTTAACTAACGTAACATATTACTTCCGTAAATTCTTTTTAAAAAAAGGTTCGTTTTTCTAATTACTGAAAATACCGTTTCCAGAACTTAATTTATAAAGATATTTACATATTTCCGGAATATATCGTATTTCCGATCCATGTAAGTAAATTCGGTAAAGTCCTAATTATAGGCTTATCGGCTTTCGGTCGTTATCTTAAGGGTATTTGTTGGGTAACCCGTATAATCGATTTTTTCGATGGTTCCTTTTGGAAGTGAGGATAAAACTATTAAGGTATTAATCCCCGTTATATGGCGAATTCGTTTTTTCGGATAAAAGGTTATATCGGGTTTCGTAGGTTTAGTAAGCCACTAAAGCTCTTAATTAGGATTAATATAATCCCAGAAATTAAAAACGCGTGCTTTAAATTAAAATTCGCTTTTAAAACGGTCCTAGTCTTTGGGTCCCTTATAAATAACGGAGGTCGACGGTACGGTCGCTATTATTGTTATTAAAATATATGGAGATAATTTCTACTGAAATACAGCTTATATTGTTTCAGCAACAGCTAATCAATTGATAAATTACTCGAATTAAGCAAATAAGACTTTTAATTGTTAGATATAAGAGATGTCCGTTGCGTTGTTGTATTCCGCTAATTGCGCAGTTTCTCAGTACGCGTATAGCTTTTATGTAGCCTAGCAACGGAACAATTATCTTCCGATTAGAACGTAGCTAGGGTGCTTTAGCACCCTGGCTAGCTGACAGTTAGCTTTAATAATAATTATAAAACAATAGTTATTTTTATATATATTAAACCGTTTTATATTATAGCTTTTATTTAGGTATACGGTACCGCGGTTGTAATAAACGTAATATTTAGTATATATATTCTATTACGAAAATTCGTTTTGTTACGTTTTACGAATTAATATTTGTAAACGAACGCGAAACGATTTAATAAAGTTATTAGTTTATTAATAATATCGCAAAGTGCGTTATTATCGGAACTATTTTCGAGCGGTAAAAAGAAGTATATTATGTTATATTAGTTAATAAAAACGCGTAGCTTAAAACGGGAGCCCGTAGACGCGGCGGTATAATGTTGTTATTATTGTTGTTATTACGATATACCGGGTTGTAGGTAAATGTAAAAAAAACGGAATATGCTGATTATGAAAATTAATTTAAAATCGCACTTAAAACGTTAGCTTTTGGCATGTGGATGATAGGGTGGGGCTTATACAGGTTACCAGGAAGTTGGCAGCGGTCAAATTAGCTAGGAAAAATAAAATATAGCCCGAATAGGGCAGCTCATAATAATATACCTAGGTAACCGGAAGCGTTAAGCTTCTATGACGTATTAATTTACGTTGTGGGTAGTGAAAGGGTACCTATTGGCTACCTATTGCAAACCCTAGGCAATGTTGCCCAATTGACGGCAGAAGGCGACCTGTCTTGATGTCCTGTCAGTGAGCGGTGAGAAGTAGAGTGTAGTGACATTAAGGTGTGGTCAGTGTGCTCACTCGGCCTGTCGGGCCCGTAGGTTCCCTATGCGGATGTCGCGTCCGGATTCCGGCTTATTGAGAGTCCGTCGATATCGTGACGTGTGACATTCGGTAGGAGGTAGGTTCCCTTGAGGCGCATCAGCTATTAGGTCGATCCAACTGGCTATTCACCTTGATCCATATGCCTTATCTGTAGTTTGGCCGCCTAGGTTCACCTATTTCGCCGCCCCAAGATTGTTCCGGTCTCTCTTTGATGCACGCTTCGGCTGCTGTAGAAGATTGGTTACAGGAGGTTCGGTCTTCTCATTACAGAATGCCCATGAAGAATAGTGATAGAGAATGTTCACCATATTGGTAGATGTAACTCGTATGCCGACCAGATATCTATGGGCGTGGTGGTTGGGTTGAAGTTATTAATTACGCCTTTAGGCGATGATGAATTTCCGTTTCGGGAAGTAGCGACTTTAGCCGCGGTGCTCAAAAACGAGGTTCCGGGGCTATATCGCAAGGCCCACCATACCTAGCTTACCGCCGCTCAGGTAGGAGCAGCAACAACTTAGGTTGGAGCAGCAACAGCTTAGGATCCGTAGAATCCATGAAGTCCAGATTCGCCTTATATAATGGATTATTATGATAATCGAGGTTGTTATTACATGTATATAGTACCTGGTAAGTAAGGTACCATAGGTCAGAGACCACATCCACGTCCATGATCAGCCGGTCTGAACCTCCTAGTATAACAGAAAGAAAAAAAATTGGCCACCAGGTCCCCATATCTCAACTTTCCCTAATTCAAGTGAGGTACATACTGAGACCAAGCTGGCGTTTCAAAAACAGACGCCGGAAGACGCGGAATGCTGATGAAGCACTCGACAACAAGATAGACCCTCGACAGCGCGTAAAGGAGTGTCGCCACGGTTATAGAAAGACATAAAATAAAAATCAAAACAACAATTATAAGTTCTCCAATCCATTCAACCCATGCGACAGTGATGACAGAAGTGTAAAAGGCCCCGGCGCGCTTTCGCAGTTGAAGTATCGTCGAATGCGAACTGCTCTTGGTGTTCCTCGCCAGACAACTTTGCTTGTATATCGCCTTGCACCAGCTGCCAAACAGCAGAACCAGCCCCAGCAGCAGTGGGAGGGTGCCGCATACGATGAGGGCAATGCCCGAAACCCGCCACATCAGCGTCTCGGCAAATGTTCGCACTGGCGGACTCCAAGCGAGAAGGTGAAGCCCCCCGTAGGCCAGGCTGGCCAGTTGGAGGGTGAAAAAGACCGACTCCCCGCTGGTTTGCGCGCAGTGACCTTCTACCCCGGGCCAGTCGGAGCTTCTGTCAGCGACAAATGTTTCGAACCAGTCCTTAGAGAATGCCTCCGTAGCAGCAGGATACTTCATGTAACACATTTGAGCAAGTCGGAGGAGGACGATGTCGGTTGGAGAGAGCTCGATGTAGGGCCGTTGGAGATGCAGGGCTCCCGCGGATGGGGGATGCTTATTTGGCCACATGTAACGTGGGAGGCCGAACCCGAACAGGCTCTGTCCCATGTATATGCGTAGGGGCTCTGTCGAGGTCACTGGAGTACGTTGCTCTAATGCGTCGATCGGGTCCGCTTCTGGCACAGAAATCTTGAAATATCTGGTTTTAGACGTTATCAGTCTTTCTGGCTCCAGCAGAGATCTCGCCGCACGTGGTCTCTGCGGCCTGAGGTTCTCAGGAATCCCGGAAGTGTCTCGGCTTAGTGTGGTGGAGGGGTGGTGTCCTAGCGAGAATCCAGCATACTGAAACTTCGTCATCATCTTGGTCCTCATGCATACTCCCGCGCACACCAGATCCGCGTCTGTGCCCTCGATCAAAGTCGGCTCCTCTACGTCGAGGGGTTTGAGCCACCAATAGGCATAGGCGATGAGGGCGCAGATGGCGTGGGCGAGAGTATTCAATTCCAGCAAGCTGATGGTCATGCCGACAGCCATCCTTGAGATGCATTGCGCTGCAAACCATGACGCCTGGATCGCAATGATGGTCTTGGCTAATTGATTCGCCTTGCTTTTGTCATTGATCAAGGACACCGAGATGTCGGGCAGTAAGTGAGGAGCGATTTCTGTCAGAGCCAGCACGCCATTGCTAGTCAGCGTAATACGCTGCCGTCCCCCTGTGAGAAAGTCTCTGCCGGTGCCGATGATACTGGTGTCGAACGCAAATCCACCCATGATGGCGTAATGGCTGTGCGTCATCGTCCACTCGTTCTTTCTCTCTTTCGCAGTGTTCCCACTCGGAGGCGCCGTTGTATCGGCGGATGGAACATCTTCGAGGAGCTTTTCCTCGTCGTTCATTTCCCTCCGGCCTCTTCCAAGATTCTTGAACCAGGATCTCAACCTCTCCCTCCGAGAACATGGCGGCGTTTCCTTCAGAAGCTTCTTCATCCGCTGATGTAGCACTTTCGCTTCCCTGTGCTGCTCAAAGGCAGTCCATGACACCAGTTCAGGGGCGAACAGGCCGATCAACAACCATCCCAGTTTTCTGCATATCTGATACTCAGGGAGGTATTTGTAGCCGTGCCCCTTATGCTCCGGAAGATGGAGATGAACCGCCGTCCAGACACACAGAATCATTGTGATGAGGCAAGATGAAAGCAGCCCATAGGTCCCTCGGATTTCCGGTTCCGGCTGCCATACCGTCTCGTTACTTGCCGTCCCAAACTCGATGGCCATCTGTAATAGAGAGTTAAAGTTGTCTCCAACTATAGGTAAATCTTCGACCGATGAGCGCCTTGGAGGGGAAAAACCACAACGCGCCGTGACGGTGCGAGAAGTTAATTGATAAGACGAACGCATACATGGCTCTGAGTCTCAACCTCCAAGTTTAAGTTCCATTGGGCACCAATACCGCTGACATGCCCAGTTTTTGCTACAGTCGGGGCGGTCCGATCCCAGACGTGGCGTCCAACTGGCTGTCCAAGGCATAAAAGGCGTAAAGCTAGTTAACAGCACAGCCTCAACCTGTCGGTGCCCGCGGTGTATAAGGAAGCCACGTCGCGAACACGCCGAGAAGCTGCGCCATGGGGTCAAACTTTCGTACCATCTAACTGGAATCTCTTGATAGGCATCTACGGCCCCAACGGGCAATAGCCAGACCCATGTTTACCCCCGAAGTTGACGTCGACATGATGAAGTCCAATTTAGGGTATGCACTACCCATCTACCCACGTTAGAAATTCCATCACCCACGGGTGCCTGTTGGTAGGTAAAAATTAACGTAGGTAGGTAAAAAGGGTATGGGTAAAATGGACTTAACTACGGATTAACTACTCGTAGATACCTAAAGCATTAAATAAATAATTACTTACGGATATCTATTTTAACCTTAAATATATATTATATAATGTGAAGAAACGGGTCGCAATTCGGGGTACGAATGTTGCTGTGATTCATCTGGGTTACGTCTGTTGCTTCTAATGTTGGAAATGCGGAGTTCTAGGCTACGTTACATACAAATACCTCGGTTGTATGTCTTTCGCGCCCAGACTATTGTTACTTTAGTAACCCCTAGCAACAAATGCCCTCGTTTTAACGTACTGAGCTTGCGAAGGGAGTGGAACTCCGCTCCCTTAGAATCGATTTCCTAAATTGGAATTGTAGCGCGTCCTAATTAGGAAAGTACGGGTAAGCGCACCATGTTTATCGATATGGGCCGATCTCCAAGACCCCTGCCAATTTGTATGGCCCGTGCGAGACGCGGCAATGCCCTGAAGCCCTGAAGCCCTGGAGCACTGGAAACCGCCCTTAAAACGAGGGCAATTGTGCTGCGACGCCCTCGAAGCAGAGGCGCACGACGCGCGCGATCCAATGCGCCACTCGCCGGTCCAGACAAACTATTTAGGACGAAAGCAACCCTAGACGACATGGTGACAGCCGTGCCTACCGAGCTAGTTATTACTGCCAACGACATAAAGGCATTGGCCAAGCTTTACAGAAGCTTTGCCAAAAAGCCAGAGGTAAGGCCCTTAATTTAATAATTGCAGTAATCGAAATATTAGTTAACTAAATCTTAAAGTAAATCGATTAGGGGAAGCTCGCGTTCCGGGTTTGCGTGTTCATGGATTAAGAGGTATAGGACAGCTGATATTGTCTCGAGATTAGCACGAACAACGATGTATGAGCTCTCGCCATGGCCAAGGGCCAAGTTCTAATATGGGAAATAATGGCACTTTAAAGGGCTAATTAAAGGGTTGTTTGGAAAGGGGGGGAGAGAGGGCGACTTACTAAAGGCTGTGCAGGATTAAAGACTCCCTGCATTTCCATCCGTCATCAGCAGATAGGACGGATTTAACCCGGTTACGATGGGAGGTTCCATTTATACCTAATACTGCAGGGATGGGAATCAGAGTATTTATTCAGACCATGCCTGACATATTGTTTACAAGCCCTCGAAAACCATATGTTTCTTTTGTCTGTAACGTGATAAGGTTGCAAGTCCTCTTTATGGTGACGGGTATTAGGTTTGTCTCTTCAATCCACAGGTTTTTGCTGCTACTTCACTTGCCTCGTAATTGCATTAAAAAGTCAGAAGGCAGCTTCACGCCCGGCTGTTCCTGTGCAAGCATCGTAAAGTAAATCAAATAGATAGCTTAAGCCAACAGAGAAGGACATACAGCGTGAATATATCAAGCGTGAAACTCAGTTTTACTGGTTTAGATGGCGACTTTGTTGAACTTCGCGTCCGCTAATGGTGGCCGTAAGAGCCCTTCCCTAGAGATTTGTAAGAGGCTGTCTTTCATGGCACCTCGCAAAGGGCGTTCTCTTAATTACTCCGGAATCGACCTTTAGCGAAGTGTAAGCAATTCCACGGCAGCAATGTAATGTCTAATGATTGATTCCGTGTCAAATGTCATGGCAAAATTTTGCCCCTGCCCTCAGCTTCTAAAAGACTGGTTAAACAATTGGAAAGAAATGAAATGATAACAGTGTCTCTGGAGAGACATGTTGTATTCCTCATTACTCTTTGTGGTTTTAAGAACTTTTTGCGTTGTTACCGGGGTGAAGTTGCTCTGCTTGCCAACTGTTCCTGTCAGTGAAGTATCTTATAGTACCAGCTCCCAGTGAAATGAGTTGGAAGTGTGAATTAGGCTTGCGGCCATCCTGGCGCCCCGTGCTCTGCTAATTCCTTATTTGTCCAGTTCCATAGGTCATCCGTCAGTTTTTGATCGGTGAGAAACCTTTTCTGATCGGTCAGGATCCCCACGGGTTCATAGTAGGCTCCATTTCTGCCATTTTCTGAAACGGCCACCCAGAGCCCATTTTCTGCTCCCCTTTCCGGAGTGACACCTGTTAGCCACATAAAAGGCATACCGACAATCATCAAAAACCACTTGTTGATCCCGGTGGCTTTCTTGAAGAGATCAGTTCTGACTTGGCCGGGGTTGAAAGACACAGACTGAATAGATGGGTAGACCTGTGAAAGCTTTCGGGCAAAAAGGATATTAGCGAGCTTTGAGTGCGCGTAGCGCTGGTATGGTGAAGCGAGAGGATCCGCCTTCTTCATTTGGTCAAGAACCAGCCCGGTCGAGGGGGGGTCAAGATGGGCTGCCATAGACGAGGTGACCATGATCCGCACGTCCCTGCCCTGCCCCGCAGTGTGCAGAAGTTTGGGCATCAGCAGTTGAGTGAGCAGAGCGTGGCCCACATAATTGATGCCAAACTGGCTCTCATAGCCTTCTTCAGTTAAAGCCGGTGCCGTGGTCGAAATGCCGGCGTTGAGGAACAGGAGATCAAGATATTCAGCCTCCTGGAGGAAGTCGGTGGCGAATTTCTTTACGCTGTCGAAGGATGAGAGGTCCAGAGGACGGACCCGGATGTTGGCATCCGGAAATGAGGACCTGACTGTCGAAAGGAGAGCTTCTGCGCTGGGAATGGAGACTGGGCGGGCGCAAAGGTAGATGGAGGAGGGATGGCGATGGACGAGGAACTTGATGGTAGCGGCACCCAACCCTGTATTGCCTGTACGGTTGTTTAGTTGGTTAAATGCTCTTTAACAACGGCAGAATAATGAAGCACTCGCCTCCGGTAACAAGGATCACCTTGCCGCGGAGATCCGGCATGTCTCTGAGCGGGCAAAATGCCATTTTGTGTACTGAGTACGGGTTCGCGAAAGTGTCAATCGAGTACAGCTCGCTCTCCGCTATGCGGTGATGGAGCGGAAGCGTAGGGTACTGTACTGAACAATGACCCGGGCCAGCCCCGCTGGTAAAGCCCCGCCGTCAGCCCCTGTTAACCCTGGCCTAGCTCTCACCACATCTCAACCTATCTTGGAAGACATAGGTTAAGTCCTTAGTATAGTTGTTAGGAATATTCAGATTCGTTTCTTGAAATCAAGCTGCGTTAAGTCGGTTTGTAATTATCGCGAACGGTATCATTGTAAAACAACCCTTTATAACGAGTTTTCAATTTTTAATAGTTAATAGCAAGTTTTACCCTGAATAAATAAATATATACTTTATAAATGCTTAGGTATATATTAATGTACTTTGTTCGGTATATTGTTCATTTTCTGTATTGGAAAGAAAGTAATCCATTTCTTCTTTCGCTCGTTGGGTATGCGTATTTTTGTCGAACCTGTTCCGATTCTATAGTGTGTGCGTTTAATTTTGTTATGCCTTTCCTGAGCTGGGCAAGTAAACTAGCACTTTTCAATTCAGCCGGTAGTACAGTTATCGCCTGTGTCTGCCTCGTCGCGCTGCATCGACTCTTTTTGAATCTTCCAACTTTTAGCGGCAGGCTTTTGTTAGTACATTGTTCACTCCGCGCCTTGTCCACAGTCGGTCGATCGAGCTCCCGGGAGCTGAATCTGTTGTTTGGCGCCCAGTCGGGCCGCCCCTTCTGCCTTCTCCTTGGCAAGCTTCAGAAGCTTGTTTTCCTCGTTTGAGGGTCGCCATAGGGTTGCCGTCATATGTCCGTCTTTCGGTAATGCTTTAATGGAATCCTAGATGCCGTGGATGTGTTCTTGTCCAGATTGTTGTCGGGGTTGCCTGAGCGTGAGCACCAGAGGCTTATTATTGGTTAACAGCAATGTTGCGGTACCCGGGTCTTGGTAGTAAGCTAAATGCAATTGCTATCGCCGCCCACACCCCTGAATATGGAGTTCTGCTCTGACTTGCGCCAAGCGGGGTTCGGAACGTCTCGAACTCCGGGGCATCTTTCATCGAGGCATGTGTTTGAATGACTCCACCGACTTCCTAATACATTGTGCTGCGCTGAGCTGCTCACGGCGGTGTGTACAACCTCAGGGAGCTCAGGCCTCGCTGGCTCATCTAACATATCTCAATATTTCTCCACTAACATTAAAAATGCCCTCGTTTTAAAGTATTGAGCTTGCAAAAAACGTGTAAGAAGGTTATTGTAGCGCCTTTTTTTCTCTATTTTTGGGGGCCGGTTTCTCGAATAGGAAAGTAATTGAATAGGTAGTACTCGGCCCGCTTTTCTAAGTCCGATAGGTTTAAATGGTGCGTACGTGTTGGTCCGCCTCCTAGACCCCGGTTAAATTACGATGGCTCGTGCGAGAACTAGCAATGCCCTGGAGCCCTTGGCCCTGCCATTTGACATGAATTTATCGTGGACCTAGTCGGTTAATCTGATCGTGGAACCTTACTGCTGACTGACCTGACGTGACTAACCGAACTTAACTGACCTTACCGTCGACGCCTTTACCTCGGAACGCGGGGGGCGAAACCCCCCGCTGGAGCGTATAACAGCCCGCGAGGCCTGCGCCTGCAGGCCGAGCCAGCCGTCATTCGCAAAGGAAGGGTTGCCGTTAACTTGGACCGTAGAGCTGGACCGTCGACCTGCTGACCGACGACTTGAAATTTGCGTTTAAAAGAGAGGGTATATATTGTGCTTGCCGCAGCGCGCGGTAGCCTCATGTTTCGCTGGCTGCTTCTCTATTGGTAGCATCAGAGATTGTAGTCCTTCAATTTGCTTCCGCAGGTCTTCGGTAGTGTCTTGTTGCTGAATAACCACTTCGTTTAGGAGTTTGATCTTGTTATGCATGTTTCCCATCGCTTCCAGCACCTTTTGCCAGCCCCACGCGTCCGCACCTGTAGGGCCTGCGTTGCTGCCTTCCCCATTCTGCCTTCCATCGCCGGCTGTGGATCGGTAAGGCCGTTTAGTGGTTTCGCTTCCTGTAGTCGTTGACTTCTCTTGAGGGTTCTCAATATATTGATTTTCGTGGCACTTCACGCTGGGTATCCTGATGCGCTGACTTGATGTTGAGGTAGGTTGCCGGCCTTGATCGTGTTAGACGCGAATCTCCACTTCCGAATTGGGTGCCATTGCGGGGGTGGGGCGCGCCACGCATGGCGCTTACTGTCGTTTCGAATCAGAGTGTCCTAGCCCCACTTAACGTCTGAATCACACACTTTTTTTTGCAACACAACTAGCAACTTTTGATGCATTGGCTTTCAAAGCGATATATCTTAACAAACAGAAAGCTCCCTATTTGCAGTTATATATCATTAGGTAGCCCTCGCCGAGAGCTAAATTTTGATACCGGTTATACCTTTGTAACTGCTATATTCGAATAGAAACAGGTCTTTAAATTGGATTTTTCTATTTAAACTAACTATATTCTCTAATAACTTAACTGATATTCCAGTTATAAAGGTGCATCCGGTACCGTTATGTAGACCTCGTCGAGGGCTACATAATGGTATATAGCTGTACGTCGACGACCTTTTAGTTGTCAAGATATTTTGCTTTAAAGCCCGAAATATCCAAAACTGATAGTTTGGACGACTTCGAAGGTGTTTGCTGTACGTAATAGCAATTGGAAACGCCTTACCAAAAAGAACTTAGTGAGGGGTTGGTATTTTTAAGCTAACGGCGGGGAAGCATTACTAAAAAAAGTTTAGCGCGGGGTTGTTACTAGGGTAACCATTTACTAAGCCCTTTTTGGTAAGGCGTTCCCAATTGCTATTACGTACAGCGAACACCTTCGAAGTCGTCCAAACTATCAGTTTTGGATATTTCGGGCTTTAAAGCAAAATATCTTGACAACTAAAAGGTCGTCGACGTACAGCTATATACCATTATGTAGCCCTCGACGAGGTCTACATAACGGTACCGGATGCACCTTTATAACTGGAATATCAGTTAAGTTATTAGAGAATATAGTTAGTTTAAATGGAAAAATCCAATTTAAAGACCTGTTTCTATTCGAATATAGCAGTTACAAAGGTATAACCGGTATCAAAATTTAGCTCTCGGCGAGGGCTACCTAATGATATATAACTGCAAATAGGGAGCTTTCTGTTTGTTAAGATATATCGCTTTGAAGCGTATTCGAAGTTGAACGTTGCGTTGCAAAAAAAGGTGTGTGATTCAAAAGCTAAGTGGGGCTAGGACACTCTGATTCGAAACGACAGTACTTTTTCACCCAACAAACCCCCAGTCAACGTCTAAGACCAACGTCCAAACCAGCGAATGAATGAACGATTCTTTGCAACATCCGTCCTCTCGGTTCTTGTACAGCATGAGCGAAATTGGCATCCTGTTCTTCAAACTCTTCCAGATTCAACGCACGGGCATACTGACGACAGCGACTATCTTAATTTATCCACACATACTCCAATGGGTACTCCATGGACCCTGGATAGTTATAAGATTTCCGAATGGCGCAAGCGTCGGCGCCTGAATCAGCCAGCAAGGCAGAGATGGAGCGGGGAACGGCGCTGTCGTGATGCCATAACTGGCCCTTCTGCTTACTACCACCTACGGCTGACCACAACCGCGCTAAATATTGCGCTCTCCAAGCATGAACTGGCTCAGGATATGATCGACAGTAAGTTACAGTAGGGTTCCTTTGGTCAACGCCGAACCGGCGTTTGCAGTCACGACTGCGGATTCTGGTACGCCTACACGCGTGTCCCCCCAAGCCCGCCCAAAAACGATCGAGCTTAAGAGAAGTGAGGCTAGCGGATCAAAGAGGACATGTGAAAGAATTTCCTCTGTCCTTGCATTTCCATACTGGCAAATGGGCTCCAACTTAAACGCATTGACACACACTCTCTGGCTCCAAATAATTGCTCACTTTCTAGTGGCGACCTGGCCGCTGGCATGCGCGCACAAGTACCATGTGACATGCATCCGGACGCGCGGGTTGGAACAGCGATTCTAGTCCCCGACGAATACATCTTCGCAGGATCACAGACTAGAGTGGCTATCCTGTGAGGAGGATCGGGCTTACCTAGAGACGTCGATCCGTGACGCACTGAATCAGCGTCTCGGAGCATTCGAATGAAGCTCACAGAGGATAAATCAACGCAGAAGGAACAGCATCCTTGTCCTCTGCCACCAAGATTTAACGCATTCCATAAGCAAGCTGCGCATACGGGCAAATTTTTACGGGGAGAAAACTGCGCAGGGTAACGAAAATGTGTTAAGGCACACTCACAGTTTTCCAGTACCCCATGCCGCCTTTTCCCCAAAAAAATACCCGTATGCGCAACTCGCTTATGGGATGGCTTACCAGATATAGAGGATCCGTTGGGGAATCCGGCGACGTCTCCATCTTCGTGGATTCCTTGCCAGCACGACTAGGCAGTGCTATTATCAGCACATAAAATGTAGACTGTAGAACGTCGGTACCGCACAAAGTATGAAGCCACCGGGGTCAAACAGCGCGCTCAATATATGACGGCACCGCGGGACCGCGCTGTCGGTATTCCTACTGCTGCAGACGGGCCCCTGTCCCACCTGATCATTTCTTCTTGAGGGATATCTCCCTCTGGGACAGAATATGCGTTGCCAGTGCTCCAAGGTTCCCAGCATTTACAATCTTGGAAAGTGGTAGATCCACGCCAGTTTCCCTGCGAATCCAGTTCCGCAATTCCACCGAAACCAGGGAATCCAAACCGTAGTTTGAGAGTGGAGCATCGGGCTCTATCTCATCTCTTTCTATCATGGTGATAGATGAAACTTTATCCATTAAGGCATCCAGCAGGAATGTCAGCGGGTCAGTTTCACTTTTAATCCGCAGTATTCTTGACCGCGAATCACTGCCTTGGCCAGGCTCAGTGGTCCCCTGAGCACGAGATTCAGCCCTGATGTAAGCCACGAGGGCCGTTGGGTGGAAGCACTGCCAAGGTAGCGTGCTGCTATCATCTCCTCGTGCAAAACTGAACGAAATGGCTTTGCCGCCGCGGTTAAGGCCGGACGGGGGCCCGATAATAGCACCCTTAATGACGGTCCGGAGATGTGCTTCCGACAGAATAGCGCCAAGCGAGCCCTTCAGTTTGTCCGTCAAGTCGCGATCAGCTACGTAGCCAACGCCCAGGACCACGGGCAATGCGATCGAAACTGTTGGCTGTCCAAGGGAGTTACGATACTCCGCGAAGCTATCGTAGAATGACTAGTGTGAAGATTAGATCAGGGATATTTAACACTGGGCATACAAATACTCACCGCTGTGCCAGAGTACACTGACTGTCCGACGTTGCCGCTGCCTGAGATGAACGAAGAGAGTGCGACGAAAAAGTCGAGGTTGTCTGGTAACAATTCATGGAGGTTCCATGCACCCTGGTTTCGAGGCGTCGTGATGTTTTGCCAATCTTCGTAGGTGGTGTTTTCCAACAGTTTGTCCTAAGAGGGACGTCAGTGAGCAGTATCCTGTTGGAAGGGCATAATCGACCTACATTGAGAAAGAGGGCGCTGTGTATAGCGCCGCCGGCGGGAGGAAGATCTTGGATGGACTGCAGAGCGTGGACTACGTCTTCTCGCCGGCCGACATCGCAAGCTATAGCCCTCATACGTACGTCGGTGCCCTCGTATTCCTCCAATACCTTTCTGACCCCCGGACGAGATGAACCGCTCCGACCGAGCAAAACAAGATTGCGGGCTCCATGTTCGACCATCCAAGGTACAATTGAGAGGCCAATTCCGCCTGTACCCCCGGTGATGATATACGTCACATCTTGACGTAGCAGTTTGCCTGTCAAGCCGCCAAGTGGTGGAGGGCTTTCTGCAAACACACACTCGTCAGGACCCATGGTAATGACAACCTTCCCTATATTCTGACCAGACTGGAGCTTGCGTAGGCCGGTCGCAATCTGAGAGATGGGTAATGCTGTTACCGGACGAATCGGTTTGATGACTCCGCGTTGGACAAGATCCACGAGATCCGCCAGGCAGTCTCTGTGCTCTTCTGGTCGGTTCAAGAAGAGCGTACGAAGATCGACGCCGCTGAAGGTCACATTGCGGTCAAACGGCCTCATCGTCAAGTAGCTGTTCTGGAGGAGGTCTCTTTTCCCAATTTCTACGAATCGGCCAAAGTCTGCGATCACAGACCACGTCTCCTGCAGGAGATTGCCGCTGAGGGAGTTGACAATCACATCAACCCCTTTCCCGTCGGTGATGGAAAGAATACCGTCTCTAAACTCGGGGGTGCGACTGGAGAAGATACGTTCTTTTGGGATGTCAAATTCCTTTTGTAGAAACTCTCTCTTGGCCGGGGAGCCAGCAGTCACAAAGACCTCAGCCCCTAGGTAACGCGCAAGCACTATGCAGGCTTGACCGACGGCGCCGGATGCAGCGTGGACTAGAACGCTTTCTCCTTTTCTAAGCCGGCCAATGCGCATGAGTGCCATAATGGCGGTGGAGTAGGCGACGGAAATACCCGCAGCATCCACGCTGCTAAAACCATCAGGTATCTTACACGCCATCCAGGAGGGTACTTGTATGTGGGTGGCAAAGCTGCCTCCTTTGAGTGCCCCATAGAAGACACGATCCCCCGGCCGCAGGGCTGTCACACCTGAACCTGTCTGAAGCACAACGCCAGAACCTTCGAATCCAGGTCGGGTCCAAGGGATTGAACCTAGAACGAGGAGGACATCGCGGAAGTTGACTCCTGAGGCCTCAGCCCGGACTAGGATCTCATCATCACCTAGGGGTTGCTTGAGGATGTCAGTCCTCTTGAAGTAAATGGAGTCAGGACTGCCTGCAGCGTCAACCGTCATCTCGAACGACGTCTCATCTTGCCATAGGTTCTGCTCCTTCCGAGTTGTGACCCCAGCCTCAGAAGCAAACACTTCCTTGGCGGATATGAGTGGCCGGTAGCGGGGCAAATATATCATGCCCTCACGCCACGTAAAGTCCATATCCGCGGCACTCGCCAGCTCCGGATCTTGCAGCCGTTGGGCAATTTGCGTGGTCGCGAAGGCCCCTTCCGAGTTGCAAGGCGGGTTCTCCAGCATTAGCAAGTTTCTCGACCCGTTTTCAAGGCGAACTGTGCGCAGAAGACCCTTGATCACGTCACAGTCGGGGCTGTGGTTCTCCGGAATAACCCATAACAGCCCTTTTATTTTCAAGAGGACATCCTTCAAGAGCTCAAAAGTTTCGGAAGAAAGGTCCTTGAAAATGCTGTGACGGGGAGAGTCTATGAATACGCAAAAAGAGTCATCGTCCACGTCGATCTCAGCGTATGGCTTGATTAACGTTTCGCAGCCCAACCGCTCAGCGAGCAGATCCGAGACGATCTGAGCAAACTCTTCCTCCTCGCTGTTCGCTAGAGGCCCGCAGATGGTAATCGGTGTCGGGTCGTCACTTTCCGACTTGCCTATCCTCGTCGTGGTTATTACATTCAGTATATTGTCAGGGTCATCGGGATACCCCGCAATCACGCCGTCAATGCCCGAGAAACCTCGGTCTGAGAGCACCCGGCTCCATGACTCTTCAGAGAGAAGGGGTCCTTCCTCGAGGGAGCGGTATTCATCCTCGGCAAGCCACCAGCCAGGGAGCAAAGCGAAAGGCAGAACCAAGGGTGCGTGTCGGCATGCCTCCAGCAAGACGAGCTTGCCATTGGGTTTCAAGAGAGATCGCACATGATCAATCGTGGCTGCCATGTTCGGGGTTGCATGCAGGACGTTTGAGGCAATAATCAGGTCGTAGTCCTCGAGAGCGAAGTCTTGTTGCGCCGGATCCTGACTAATATCAAGCTTCTTATATGTGATGTATCTTGACCATTTGGCCAACTTCTCGCGGGCGTTCTCGAAGAACCCAGTTGATATGTCAGTATAAGTATACGTGAAAGAATCGGGCAACTTTTCTCCGCCGCGTGACAGCTCCTCAAAGACGGGCAGAGTAGCGCTGCCCGTCCCGGCTCCGATCTCCAATACTCGCAAGTTGTACTTGACGTCAGACAGGTTGCGGACCCACCTCGCCAATATCCAGCTGAGACGCACATTGGTCATGTCGTCGTCGTAGTACTTCGAGAGTCGGTCATCCTTAAGCATAATTTCAAGCGCCTGAATCTCGCCGCGAAGGATTTGCGCGAGGTGTTCGCCCACAGCGCACACCATTTCGCCTTGGCCACCTGAGCCGGATACTTTGGCAAGTAGTGCCGATGTATCGACGTCATTGAGAGCCTTCTTTTCTCGCTCAACAACCGTCCTAGCCCAGTTCTTGAAGCCGGAAAGGTGAAATGGGAGCTGAGAAGGGTCGTCTCCAGCCGTCTCTTGCAACGCCCGATCCATGTAGTAAACAGCGGCTTGATTTAGTAGCCGTACGCGGAGAAGTTCGTCTTCCTCGACTGGTTTAGCTTCAAGGACCCTGCGGAGCTTTTCATTGTCGGCAAGATGATCCAGACTCGGGATGAGGTCCCAATGGTAACTGGCCGGCAGATTCGAGATTAAATCGCTGGCGTCTCCCGACGCGATAATCCGCAATGTTACGGATTCCCATTCTGCAACTGGCACCAGTGAATCAGAGCTCTTAAGAAAGCCTGCCACGCTTATACGCATGGTTCCAGCCTTTACGTCGTAGTCGAGAAGGCGGGTGACGACGGTCATCCGTAGCTTCTCTACCAGAGGGATCTTGTTCGAAATACGAAGTCGGCTGACGTATTTGGGCATCATAGCAGGTTTTGCACCGTGATGCTCTAGGAATGGACCTAGGCCTTGGAGGAAACTATCCAGAGTCGGGGTATCAACTGATATGGGGGATCCGTACGGAGAAGGTTGCGACAAGTCCATGTCACGGAGCTCGTTCTCCATTACAGTCCAACCAGGACCCTCCCAGAATCTCACCATGCGTTTGAACGCAGGGCCATAGTGTGTCCCTTCTTTCCTATCCGGTATGTATTCCAACTCTGGATTGCGTTCTCTGAGCTTGTCGCTCTGAATGAGCGGCGCAGATGCTTTGAACGTCGGACTGTCAATGGTCACCTCGTTTGCCTCTGCCTCCACTCGGCCATGGCAATGTGCTGTCCACCCATACTCCGCTGACCAACTCAGGATCTCAAACACCCAAGTTGTAGAGGAAAAGTTTTCTGTCCCAGTAGCCGCCGGTCTAAGCTTTGTGGTTATATCAACGCGTTCATCTTCTTCAATCTCCAGGCTCCGCTTGACATGGAATTCCTGAACAAGTAAACTTGAAGGGCTGGCAGAAGCAACTCTCCTAAGAGCTTCCATAGCCAGCGACAGGTAGCCGGTCATCGGGAATATGACCTGCCCGCCGACGTCGTGATCTCTGATCCACGGCATTTCGTCCAGTGTGAACACCTGCCTGAAACAAATCTCGCTGCCGTCGGTGTCCGGACTCTTCCATCCGAGAAGCGGATGGTAGGGCTGACCAGGATGCAACTTCGCCTGCGTAATCCGTGACTTCAGCATGTATTGCACGGACCTGTCCCAAGCGTAGGCAGGAAGATCGGTAAGAACACGAGCATTGTGCTGATCCGTCTGATTGATGGCTGCTAATTCGATGGGACAACCCAGGCAGAAGAGACTCTTACAGAGGGCAAGCATCGCTTCTTCGCTGTCTGTGCCACGCACCAAAGAAGCAAGGTAGGTGAACTGCTCCTGACGTTGGTCGCTCTGTTGCTGGCGGAGGGCATCCACCGTCTGTTTGATCGGACCTTGAAGAGCTGAATGAGGACCGATCTCCACGATAACATTGAGCGATTTGGCCCGGTGATGCCCTGCACTAGCTGAGTCCTTGCGTGCCGAGAAGACACCCTCGATCGCATCCGCGAACCTGACAGGTTGAAGAAGATTCTCCACCCAGTACGAAGCAGCCAGGGTGTCTACATCCATCATACCACCAGTGACGGAAGATATGAAGACCGGTCGAGCAGTGTCGGGGCCGGAGAATCTGGGCTCAGTATTGCAGAAGGGCTCGATAGAAGCCCGGTAAAATTCCGCTACCTTCTCCATGTGACGGGAATGATATGCTAGTCCAACTCGAAGCCTGCGAGCAAAGCTGCCGCGTGCGTCTGCCATCCGATGAATCTTAGCTATGGCAGACTCGTCTCCAGAGACCGTCACGCTTTGTGGACTGTTAATAGCAGCAATCGTCGCGTATCCCTCCCTATTCTCCTGCAGAAGCGCGGATGCCTCTGCGGAGCTTATTCCAAGACCTAACATGGCTCCCTTTTGATCAGCTTCATAGCTTAGCTGGACAGCCGATAGACCACGAAAGTAAGCTATAGCAACTGCTGCTTCGAAAGATATCAAATTGGCAGCGAAAGCGGCAGCTATCTCCCCGCTGGAGTGGCCTGTGACTGCAGTCGCTTCAACGCCCCAAGAGCTCAGCAGGAGCACCAAGGCCAGTTGGACAGCGGTACACGCAGGTTGACTGATTTCGGCCTCATTAATGCGCGATTCAGAATCCGGCCTGCTTAACTCCTCTGTTGGGCGTGAGCATCACGGACAGCCACATAAGATTAGAGCTCATACCTTTCAATGACCAACGAGCTCCCAGTGCGTGTAAGTGGGCTTCAGCTTGCTCAATAGCAGCGGCGAACGGCTCGTACCGTTGCAATCCAGCAGCCATCCGAGCGTGTCTTTACTGGTCAGCTACACCTACATCTGTAGCTGCCGGCTTTCAGAGATCAAGGAAGCGAGGGACAGAGGAGGAACTTACTGAGCACCTTGGCCGGTAAAGACAAAGGTAATGGTTCGATCTCTTATCTTTTTCGGCTTGGTGGTAGAAAGCTGAGCTTTCAGACTCGCCAACGAATGTGCTGTAGCTGCAACTCGGTGGGAGTGGTGTGTACGGCGCTGTCCTAGTGTAAAACTAAGATCCTTCATAAAGGTATTGGATTCGAGTGCAGTATCTAGGTATTCCATGAAAGAAGACAAGTAGGAGGTGAGGCTGCTCTCAGACTTGGCGGAAAGGACATATAGACGCTTCAGGGAATAATGATCAGGATGGCCGTGCGTGGCCGCTTCCCCGTTTTGAGCTCCAACGGTTCTGCCATTCGCAAGGCTGGTCCCGCCTGTGAGTGCGGCGCTGTTTGTGAGTTTATGAGAGACTGTTGGCGCCTCCTCGAGGATAATCGCGGAGTTGCTGCCGCCAAACCCTGCACGTATCATGAGTTATGGGTTATCCTACCGGGACAAGCACACAAGTTCATATGCTCACCGAAGTTAGTCACGCATACTCTCTTTCGCGCGTTAGGCGGCCAAGGCATTTTCGTTGGAGCCACCTGCGCCAGTGGTCAATACAGCCTTCTATGCATTCTGAAGAGCCGATATCGTAGCAAGGGGAGATGAACAACTCACCCTTAACTTTTCTCTCCCTTCGATCTTCTCGTTGAGCTTCTCAAAGTTGGCGTTTGGCAAGATGCACCGTTGTTGGAGCATCATGATCGCCTTGATCATGCCAAGAACGCCGCTTGCACCTTCCAAGTGCCTGTAAATGCAGATTAAAAAGTGAACAGGCAAATTGGGCGTGATACTTGTTGAGGACCTACCCGAAGTTTGATTTCAATGATCCAATATAAAGCGGATCAGAGGGTGTTCGCTCGCTCGCAAGTACGGTCGTGAAAGATCCAGCCTCGATTGGATCACTTCGTCATTAGTTCTTGAGAGACGGTCTTTTCATTGGACAACTTACCCAACTTTGGTACCGGTTCCATGACCCTGGTAGATTATTAGCGAGCCATGAGACGAGATAGGGGGGATCTAATGGTGGACTATACCTCGACAACGGGAGTTTCAGTGGGATTTAAGCCAACCTCTCGGTGAACCCGTAAAAGAAGCTTTTCTTGGGCGGATCGACTTGGCATAGTGATTCCGTCAGATCGCCCGCCATGATTACAGGCAGAGTTGCGGATAACGGCATGAATGGGGTCGCCACATTTGATCGCGTCATCGAGGCGCTTCATCAATAGACACGCACCGCCTTCGCCTCGACCAAAACCCGAGGCCCTCGCATCATAGGAGAAGGATTTCCCCTCCGGCGACAGCGCCCTGTTGCGGCATGGTGAGCTTCGCAAATCCAAATCAGGTGCGGCATTGCGAGTGTCAACTGTACCCCATGGTATCAAGGAAGCTCCACTGACCCGGGCCCAGGAGCAAGGCCGAGCTACCCGCGAAGGCAGCGTCACATTCGCCTGCTCGAAGGCTCTGACAAGCCATGTGTACAGCATAGGTACTGCTTGCGCATGCGGCGTCGAGAGCAACGCTTGGTCCCGAAAGATCAAAGAAGTAGGACAATCGATTCGCAAACATACAAGGCGCACCGCCGACACAAGTCCACGTTGATGAAGCCGGCAGGTCTTCTCCCAACATGTGGCCATGTTCGGGAGACCCAATAGCTGAGAATACGCCAGTATTGGACCCTGCAAGATCGCCTAGACGGATGCCAGCACTTTCAGCCGCTTCCAGAGCACATTCAAGCAGCATCCGATGATGGGGATCGACAGCCCGAGCTTCTTCCGCCCTGAGGTTGAAGAAAGGGGCGTCAAAGCTATATATATCCTCAGGCAAGAAGTGCCCGCCCTCCGCTGCGATGCACCCAGCCTTGTCCTTATCTCGGTAATGGTAAGCATCATAGTCAAATCGTTCTGCCGGGACCTTCGACCAGGCGGACTTTGCTTCCGCCAAGAATTCCCATAGGTCTTTCCGTCCTACGCCGGGAGCGCGGTAAGAAAGGCCGATGATGGCAATCGGAGAGTGATACTGCATGCCGTCCCGTTTCTCAAATGCAGTTTGGTAGTTCAACACGTAGTCTTTGAGCAGGAGGAGTTCCTGAGGAACCGAGACAGTGACGGGCCGATAATGTGTACCACATAGTCATATATGAGGGAGGATGTCCTAGCAAGATGTCACCGCCGCAAGGCGCACACAGTAACTAGTATATTTCAAGAGCCTGTCCCGCATGAGCTTTCCCTGTAGAGAGATACCTCCGTTGATCATGCAGGCTTCCGACATTGCAGCGCTGACAGTATTACAAGGTACAGTTCACTTAGTGCACTGCAACTCACAGGGATTCCATTTGAGCGATACATCCTCCGCAATTAATCCCTGAATATCTCATTACCTAAAGGTTGACACATCCGATTAAGAAAAATAGGGATCAATCTTCGCCCGGTACCATACCTTAGTTTTGTTACGGGCGACCATGCAAAGATCACCTTATGTAGTCCGACTCTTTTATCTTCGATACCGCGCCGGCCGCCCTAGTTGCGACCGCTAGTTGGGTAAGTGCTGGTCATCGGATCACTGCAGGAAAGTAGTAGAGTTTACTAAGAGGCCATTACTAAGGGGCAATTACTAAGAGGCCATTGCTACGCGTCTCCTGCCTTATTCAATCGTATTTCAGAGGAGGGCGGCCTGATGGTGGGCGCCCCAGGGTTGACAGACTGGGTGTGATGCGGCAACGGGCTTCCGAGCCGAAGCAGCCCTTTACACGACCGCTACGCGGAGTGGACAGACGCCTTGCCTGCCTTGCTTCTTTGTCTACCGCTCGGGAGTTGCTTCCTGCTAGTGCTTATCCTGCATGATATAGACGCACGCGGGGGGAAGTCAGATGCAAAGGGCAGTCGGACGGCTCCACCGGCGCTCTCTCCATCCTCCCCCACTCTTTCAAACAACCCAACTGTGTCAACCTTGACTCGATCGAAGCCGCGATGGATTCGGTGGATAGCCTTGGGTTACGGCTACAAGCTGCAATCGGGGTTGTTCAAGTTGAAGGCGTCTCACAAGCTCAAGCGGCGGCAAGGCGTGCCGAGACCTACCCTCTCGGATCGGCTCAGGGGCCGCCAGGGGCGCAAAGATGCCCATATCCAAGAGCAAAAGTTGCCCCCGGCTGACGAAGCCCACGGTGATGTCGCAACATGATGTCGACGCAATAACGTTGACCGAAATCTCAAGGGTCTGTAATGTGTCCCTCGAGCAAATAGAGGACATATATGCCTGTACTCCTCTGCAGCTTGCCACCATAGCCGAATCTGCCATCCACCCCGGCGCCAGCGTGTTCCGGTTTATCCTCACTCTCTCTCCATCGGTTGACCTCGACCGCTTCTGCATTGCTCTGCGACAAGTAGTCTCGCTCAACTCTGTCCTGCGCACTCGGTTTGTCGACTGCCGTTATGGAGTGGTACAGGTAGTCACAAACGAGAGGCACTGCACGCAGCGCCCCCCTGGCGACGCGGAGCAGTATTTACGCCTTGACAAGGCGCAGCCCTTGAGCTTAGGAGCGCCGTTATTTCGATCTGCAATCATTGGCCGCAAATTGGTCCTGACCATGCACCATGGCATCATCGACCACGCATCTTTAACTCCTTTATTTGATGATATACTGAGCGCCTACTATGGCCGCGAACCAAAAAAGCGTGCCGAATTCAAGGAATTCGTGGCCCACGGCCTGGGGATCGACGATTCCGCAGCAAAGGAGTTCTGGGCGTTGCGATTCAAAGGTGCACCGGCAATCTTCCCGAAGGTCGAGCCGGGCTATGTTCCTCTTGCGACGCACATGGTAACTCGGAGGATAGTCCTAAACAGGACCGAAGCAGAGATCCCTCTTGCACACATCCCTTCCATCATCGAGGCAGCGTGGGCTTTGACTGCTTCTACTTACACCGGCAATGAGAGCGTTGCATTTGGTCTGGTTCTATCGGGCCGCACTTCTGCTTCTGCTGCTGCAGAGACGACCTTGGGGCCAACAATTGCGGTAGTTCCTGTACAAGTAAACCTAAAGCATGACACGACTGCGGAAGGGATCCTCAAAGACAGGGCTGCAGCACGCCGACAGCTCCAAACACATTCCGCTTTGCAATATGGCTTGACAAGGATTCGTACCGTCAGCGACGCAGCGCAGATCGCTTCGGGATTCCAAACCTTATTGAATATCCGGCCACGCTGGTACGATCCCAAGGAGTCGTCGGAGGTGACCTATGACGACATGGACGAACCGCATGGTGCCTTTGCCCTGGCTCTCTCGTGCGATCTTGATGACACAACAGTCTCGCTCAGAGCCGTGTCCGATCCGGCTGTTCTTTGTGAGCCCCAGTTGGGCAGGGTTTTGCATCAGTTCGAACACTTTCTGCAGTTGATGGTGGAACTTCCTCGCCAGACGAAGCTTGGCCAGATGCCGCGGCTAAACCCTCGTGATCTCGCAGAGATTGTCCGGAGGAACAGCACAGTGGCCGGGTCAGTGACAGTAGAAAAGTGCGTCCACGAGCTATTCCGTGCCCAAGCTCAAGAGCAGCTAACAGCGTTAGCTGTAGATGCCCACGATGGAAGCGCGAGCTATGGCGAGCTGGACGAACTTTCCGACCGTCTCGCTCAGGAGTTGCGACGAAGGGGTGTGTCCACCGCCTCTCCAGTCGCCTTCATCTTTGAAAAGTCTATATGGACGGTCGTCTCATTGCTTGGCATCTTGAAAGCAGGGGGAGCGTGCGTTCCTATTGCTGCGTCCGACCCGCCCGCTCGCAAGGCGGCCATCATCTCCAAAGCAGACGCAAAGATCGTCTTGACCTCTTCCGCTGAGTATGCGGGCTCTGTTAGCTTCGCGCCAGATGTTCTCAAAGTCAGCGCGGAGTCCGTCCCAGGCCTGCCAGAGGTCACTAGTTCCTTTAAGGGAGGGACGAGCTCTCCCGAGAGCCTCGCCTACATCCTTTTTACCAGTGGCAGTACAGGGCTACCAAAAGGGGTTATGCTTGAGCATCGAAACCTGGCTTCTTCGCTGAAATACCTCATTCAACGGTTCGGCTGGCAGCGAGGCAGTCGTATGCTCCAGTTCGCCTCTCATGTGTGGGACACCAGCACAGGGGAGATATTCGGGGCACTCTTATCTGGCGGCTGTCTTTGCATCCCCTCCGACGAGGCTCGCGAATCGAATCTCGCCGGATATATCGAGTCCTGCGATGTCAACTGTGCGTGGTTGACTCCTACTGTGCTTCGCACTCTGACGCCGGACGACGTTCCCGGCCTGCGGTCGCTTCTCTCGGTAGGAGAAGCGGTTTCTGCTGAGGCCTCGAAGACTTGGGGCAGGGCCTTGCGCTTCTTTAACGGGTGGGGCCCTTGCGAGGCTTCCATTCTCAGTACCGTCGCGGAACTTACACCGGATTCTCCGTACCCCGAAAGCATTGGTACTCCAATCAACTGTGCAATATGGATTGTAAATAGAAAGAATCCGAATGAGCTTGCTCCAATTGGTGCCATGGGAGAGATCTTGATTGACGGTCCGGGCGTCGCTCGGGGGTATCTGAAAGATGACGCGAAGACGAAGGCGTCCTTCATCAAACCGCCCCCATGGGCTCCTCGCAAAGGAAATGTCCGCCGTCTCTATCTCACCGGTGACTTGGCCAGGTATAATGCCGACGGAAGCATATGCTTTGTCGGTAGACAAGACAGCCAGGTAAAGATACGAGGCCAGAGATTGGAGCTCGGAGAAGTCGAGAGCGTTCTTGCCAGCTGCGGCGATGCGAGAGACGTTCTAACTACAACACGAATATGCGACGGCCGCACAGAGCTGGTCGCTGTCGTCTGCTTGGCTGATCCTCTTCTGCCCAGAGAGGCCATCCTGCAAGACCTAGCCGATGAGTACACCGAAGTTGTCGCTCAAAGTCTCCGAGCCATTCGCGACTACGCGCGATCCAGGCTACCATCGTACATGGTGCCCACTATCTGGTTAGCCGTTGAAAAAATGCCTCGAACAACATCAGCAAAGCTGGATCGAGTGTCAATCAATCAGTGGCTGAAGACAAGGAATCTATCATCAGCAAGAGCCGCTCTAGATGCGGCAATGGCCGTGACACTGACGCCACCTTGCACTGCCGAGGAAAAGCTGTTGCAGTCAATCTGGTCATCAGTGCTATCTATCCCAGAAGAGAAAATTGGGCGTGAAAGCTGTTTCAGCCAACTTGGCGGGGATTCCATTTTGGCAATCCAGGCAGTCGGCCAATGCTTGAAGCGCGGCCTTCGAATCACCACGGCATCGTTGCTGAGGAGCATGTCCCTAGCTGCCATCGCTGAATCTTCAAGCGTAATAGGCTCCATGGTTGATGAAGTTGTAGCGCCTTCCAACGGGGATGACCGAGTCACCGAACGAACGGCAGCCATCTTGAGTCACCTCAAGACCCATGTCCCGAGTCCTAGCCCCTCGGACCGGCACCTTAGAAGTGAGAACATAGATGCCATTGTTCCAGCCACGGATGGACAGGCTGCCATGATCGCGGTAGGTGAAACTGGAGGCAGAGGGTACTACATCGACTTCATGCTCGACTTCCGACACTACCTTGACGTTACACGGCTCCGAAAAGCTTGCGAACAGGTTATTCAGCACCACGCAATTATGCGCACTGTATTTGTCCGATATGGTCCGGCTCTCTACCAAGTCATTCTCAAAGCCTTGCCTCAGAAGATGGTAATCGAGGAAACGGGAGACTTCACGCCAACCACTTCGTTCCGTGAAGGGGCTGCTTTAACATGTTTTCATTTGATTTCAGATGGCCAGAACTGCCAGCGGCTCTGCCTTGAGATCCACCACGCTCTTTACGATGCTGTATCCCTGGGATTGATATTTCATGACCTTGACGCGGCGTACACTGGCAAACCCCTGTCAGATGGGCCGGATTTTCATTCCTGGGTATCGCACGTTGAGACTCTTGACGAGTCCTCGCCACGCAAGTTTTGGAAGGAGGTGCTACGAGACGCTTCGATGCCCTTCTTCGTACCACCCGTCCCAGGGGCGATACGAGGCCAGCCGCTGGATGAGCAGATCCAGATTCGTGTCCCCCTCCGGAACATGAAAACATCTTTCGGAACACCATCGAGCACGGTAAAGGCGGCCTGGTCCCTTCTCATCTCTATTGCCCTGGGTACGAAGGACGTCGTATTTGGAGAAGTCAGCGCCAACCGCTTCTTGACATTTATGGGAATCGACCAAGTGAGAGGCCCTTGCGTAAACCTCGTACCAGTCAGAGCACGCCTTGACCCGACAATGACCTTGGCTTCGTTGGTCACCCAGATACAGGATCTATCGACAGCCGGAATGCCCTACCATCATCTCGGCACCGGCTCCATTATTAAAAACTGCACGTCATGGCCTAGCTGGGCTCGGTTCAGTACCGCCATCGTATATCAAAACCATGGCTCTCTCCACCAGGCATATAAAATCGGCGATGCAGATGGTGCACTTTCAAACCACGGCAAGCTCGGAGACTCCACCGATATCCATATTATAACAACGCCAGTATCAGAGGAGTTGGAGATTGAATTGCGCTATTGCTCTCTAACGATTCCAGCCGAGCAAATCAATTGGATTGCTCAGGCTCTCGCGAAAATCCTAGACCTTTTCCCCTCCGGCTTACAGAAAACTCTCACTCAAATAGACACTAGCCTTCGGAGTGCTGTGGGCCCCTATGTCGTGCCTCTAAACTATACGACCTCATCGTCAGGCCTCTTGAATCGCAATCCACTGTCTCCATCAGCAGAGGCACGGCAGACAGTTTCACAGGCTTGGAGAGAGTTCGAGCTTGTTTCGAGAGATCAAAACGAGGATCGTTCAATGTGGGACTGTGGAGCGAATGTGCTTACCACTCTTCTGTTATCCGAATATTACCGTGACTGCGGATATGACATCAGCCCTGAAGACATTGTTCGGAATCCTAGTCGCTTGATGCAGGCCTGGTTGGCAGATTTACAGAAGCCGGAGATTAGCGCAGGGGTTCCTATCAGGGGTATTGGAGTGTAAGAACAATATCCAGGTTCATTGCAACTTGATCTATTAGGTGGTTGAAGAGAGATCGCACCCCGGGGTACGGGTTGGGAAGACGACTGAAATCCGAACTGGGAGAGTTCCCAGATCCAGGGATACTGGTCATGGTATGAAGGCTGAAAGGTAAGCCATAGAACTTTATTGGTCACGTCCCTAGCGGGAACTTTCACTTTCGGGATATATTCGCCTCTCTTCAATAAAGCATTCTGGTTGACCATGGTATAAGAGCATTGATAGTATACTGGTATATATCTGTTCCATTCTCCTATTTATCATCGATGAAGCCGATGGTACATTAAAGCTAGCTATGATATGCTAGCGAGTTAGGCTGTATATAAGGTGCAGGGTGCTGCATGTAGTCCTTAATTGTATCTACTTGAGAGGCAAAGGGATCAACCTGTACGCCTCGTCCACTACTATAGTGGTGGCTAGCGCTAGCAAGCTGGTCGACGCCAAGGCAAGTTTTTTGAAACGCCATGGTCTCCGAGGAGCTGGGATTTCCATCTAACAAGTCTATTCCTCAAGAGCATGCAGGTACTCTACCAATTTTGGCCAAGTTTGCTTTGGCAGAACGCAAGACAACCATTTATTGCCGTCGTAATCCGTCCCCATGACTACGAGGAGAGGAATAAGGAGAGATGCATCAACACTTTCTGGGTCCGTGGCGTGGTAGTATGTTGGATGGCCGCGTTTTCCTCCCAGCTCGCTTCCCGGAGCCTCTTTGACTATGGCGGGACCGAAGTCCATCTTCTCAGAGAGGTTCGCCTTGAGCCAATTCGACATAAGTTGAAATGCCATGTCCTTGTCACCAAATAACACGTTCATTCTGCTCTCTCGCATCGACACGGCTGACAGAGAGGTATACGCCTTCATCTGCACTTCCGTAGCCTGTGTCATTATGGCTTCGCGGCACAATAGCGCGAGTTCTCCCAGGGACAACTCGAGCGCTTTGTTGGCGGGGCAGTTGAAGAAGACAGCTGTCGGTGAATTCTGCACATAAGCAGCATCTTGTTGAAATACGGACTTGGCACGGGTGCGAGGGTCGAGGGCGATCATGGTCATAACGTTGCGGGTTGACCCAGGGCGCTGATTTAACGCCATCATTCGACAGGCTATGGCGGTCAAGATGTCTCCTTCGCTGACAAAAGGCTCTTTACCGGTGCCTACGGTATCCTTTTTGGACGCAATTTCGCTCCTACACTTGACCACTAGCCTCTCCATATTGCTCTTGGGGATGCAGAGAAGCCTCGACTCAAGACCGAAGCGCCTCGACTCGTACAGGGACCATAAGCCCCAATAGGCGAGTCGCCAGCCCGTCAATTCTTTCCCAGATAGCACATGCTCCTCCCTCGTTGGGGGATCCCGGAGCCCTTTCATGCCGTCTTCCTGAAATCCAACAAATGGTGGCACCATATCTGGCTTTCCGGCCAAGATGAGACTCCATGCGTTGACTACAGCAGCAAATCCGAGGAGGTCAGCTGTCATGTGGGAGTGGCTCACATTCACAAGAGTACCGTCCGTGAAGGTTACAACGTGGAGCGAGAATTGAGGAATGTCGGAGTAAATGAAGTCCTCGAATTTACGAGGCGCGCCGGGTCCCAAGGCAAGGGAATTGAAAGCCCGCGGGCCTGTATACGTGGCAATCTTTCCTCTTGCCCGTGGCAACTTGGACGCTAAGGGATGCTCGCTCAGGCGCATGTCAAGGTGTTCCTTTGTGAAGTGCAAAGGCGACCGCTCCTTTGTGAAGGGGTGCGGGATGTGAATCTCCAATCTGCCATCCGTCTATCACATACGCCAGTTAGCACTGACTAGAAGGAAAGGACGTTGCTTTTCTCCTACATGTCGCCTATATCTCCCCCCGAGCTTCCGCCAGCCTTCCATCTGGAGGAGCTGCGATAGTGCATCGTTGAGCTTCTCAGGGTCCAGGACCTCCTCAAAACGAAATGTCCAAACCATGATCACTCCCCGCAAGGTTGATGTGTCGTCGAACAAATGCACGGGAACGACCTCATCCGTTGACACGACGGGCGGCAAGGGTCGCGGGACGTTGAAGAGTGGTAGGGAGGAGAGTAGCCAAGACATTTTCGCTCCGAACAGACCTTCTAGTTTTCAATTGCGCGGATCTTAGAAGGATTACGAGATCGTCTTGAGCTGTCAGCGAGCTGCTTCTATGCCGAAAGTAGATCAGAGCTAATAACCCCGCTAAAACGCTATAACCTAGGAGATTAACACCAATTTTCGTATAAGAAATTTACTTTTTTATATATTTTGTAAAAATTAATAATAATAAAACCGTGATAAATGTGTATTAACCGAGTTGACAGAAAATATTGATTATTTAATATAACGTACTAGATAAGCTTGCGAACCGTTTTTGCTTACATTTTAATTATTTAAAAATAAGGAATACTTACTATAAAAGAAAAGTAAGCTTTTTTGGCCCAAAAAAAGGGGGAATAAAAAATCGCAGTTAACAGCGGCTAAAAATAATCGTTGTAAAAAGGCTGAAACGAAAAAACGGAAATGTAACATTTGCGGTAAATCCGGATATAATACGCGTAATTGTAAAAAAGCTGTAAATACGATTAGCAACGAAAGATCCGATTAAATTAAATTGATTTACTACGTTATGGTTATTTTGTTTAAGTTTATTATCGCGAAAGGCTGAAAAACGGTCCGCGAGCTTGTCTGGTTTGCGAAATTATCTGGTTTGCGAGATTGTTTGGTAATTTAATATAGATAACAAAGATTTATTTTATTTTGTTTTAATATAACGTACCATATAAACTTATTACGTATACAAGCTCGTTGCGCTTTTCTTTTTACTATATTTATTATTTGACTTTAATAATTTATATTTTAACATTTATAATATAGAACGGCTTATATAAAATGCGAAAATAAATATAGTTTTTTATATTAAAAAACCCGAAATTTAAATATAAACGGTTTTATATTATATATGTAAAGATATGCAAAAGCGTTCTGTTAATATCTGGTATTATAATAATATGTATTACTAAGTTCTGTCCCAATTAAATTGATCTATCCGTATTAACTACATAAACAATATGGGATGCACGGATCTCTATAAACGCGTTAAGGTAAACCTAAGCACGGGCCACCCGGTTGGTAGCATATCAACGTATCAAACTCCAAAACGCCCTTTTACGTTATATCCTTTAAAACTATTAAGAAACACTACTTAACATGTTTAGAAATTAAATTTTAACTCCTATGTAAATACTGCAAAAAACTTAATGAAAAAATTGCAAAGAAATTAATAAAAAATAATTTAAAATATTTCGGAATTATACCTTTCATCTCCGTATCAAAGGGTATAATGCTAACCGTTATACCAAACTGCCGGCCTTCTTAAATTACCGTATCGTTATATACGCGCCGGGCTGCGGGGCCCACTTTTTCTAAAACGCTCCGGACCTAGTTGGTCGTTAATATGCGAATTACAGCTATATACGTGTAACGGCTGGGCTAGTTAACTAATTACTAAATCTAGTCGTATAGGTTTATGTTGGTAGTGGTATTGTAAGAAACTAAGCAATAAAAAGTAAACTAGTTACGTTTGGTAATAACAGATAACTAAAGGTAATCTGGGTAACTAAGTTATATTACAAACTGGTATTATTTAAAATTATGGGAAATTGTTAGGGATTATGGGGTACGCCAAGGGCTGCAACCTTGGCAGGCCCATAAATAGCCAACTGTCTCACCGACTTCTGTATTCTAGTTCTAGTTCTTCAGTCTTCACAATATCTTACAGAATAATCCTTAACAGGAATAATAAGTATATATATCCTTTTTGTTAATTTATAATAATCACTATTAATTATTTCGGATTACAATTAATTACTGTCGTCGTAATAATTATTAATAATTAAATTACTGTAATTATTCCTAATTACCGGACTTACCGTAATTACAAATTACGTAACTTAAGTTTATGGTCGGAGCTTGTTTTCCTGTAATTCCCGACCGTTTGGAAAAGCTAAATCCCGCTAGGCCATAATACGATTTCCTTTTTTCCAGGATTTTTATCCTTAAAAATTAATCTGTTTGTTTGTAACTTTCGGTAAGTAACTTTCTTTTATTATTATTATTTTTTCCGGTAACCAATATATTTAATCGAAAAGACAGGATTTGTCGTAAGCTACGTTTTTCTACCGTTCGCCGTATTAAATTTGTGGAAGTTTTTAACGACTTTAATTTCGAAGTTATGTTTTGTTTTTAGTATTTTTAAAAAAAATTAAAGTATGAAATAATAGAAAATGTATCGCGATATAAGAAATGTATCTTTCGGGGCCGTTTTTATAATAAAACCGGCGTACCGGTATTTTTATTACAGAGTATTCGTCGTAAATATTAACGTTTCAAACGGAAGGAAACGTTTACGGAAAAGCGTTTTTTAAAGCTTTAACGGCGTTATTTAAAAATACAACGACAATATCAAAAGGAAATAAACGAGGTTTTGGTTCGTTTAATTCAGTTACGCAAATAAAAGGCCTTAGCGTATTCGAAAGGTGTTACTATGATACAGCGTAGTTTTTAATTGTTAGATAAGTTAAAGGAAAAAAACGGCGGGAATAAAAAAAGCTAAAAGCTAGTACGGTTACTTTAACATAAGTTTTTGGTCCAGTAAACTGGTCGGGTATTAAGAATACCGACTGGTCCATTATTGATAATATTAACTAAAATGTTATTACTGGCGATTTCGGCGTTATTAATAAAAATCTTTCAAAAGGCGCTAGGCGTTTATAAGGTTTTTAACGAGTTCCTAGGTGTTTTCGAAATTTAAGTAATTTTTTCACTTAACTAAATATTTAATAAGTCCCTCTTTTTTACGTACGTCCAGGATTTCTTTTATTTCGTATACTGGTACATCCTTTTTTGTTTTATCCTTTCGTTTTATATTAATTTTAATAATATTTGCTGTTAATTCGAATAAAGAAATATGAAAGATTGGATAAAGCTTAACCTTCGAGGGTAGTTTTAATTTGTAATTATTTTCTGAAGTTTTTTTAATAACTTTATATGGGCCAATATATTTAAAGTCGAATTTTTAATTTGGGCGTTTGGTTTTGATGTTTTCAGTAATTAGGTAAACCATATTTCTTTCCGAAAAGGTTAATCCCTTTAATTTTTTTTGGTTGTAATATTTCTTTATTTGATTACGTATAAATTCGAGTTCCGTTTTTATTTCCGCATATAACTATTTAAACTGTTTTGATGTTAAAATAATTTTAATATTAACCGGACCGTTATCGCATATTTCCCTATAAACTTTTGGTATAAAACCGAAATTAATATTTGTTAAGGTTATCTTAATGTTTTTATAATAACTGGTATTGTAAATTAATTACGTTACTGGTAATTTCTTAACCTAATTGTTTTATTCGTAATTAATGTAATATCGTAAGTAAATTTCGAAAGTTTGATTTAACCGTTTTATCTGCTTATTTATTTAAGGTTTAAATGCGTTAAATAACTTGTAATTTAGGCCGATTTGTACCATAAAGCCCTGTTAAAATTTAGAGGTAAAAGTAATACTTTTGTTTAAAATAATTTCTGTTAGTAATCTGTATACGTTAAAAATGTATCGAAAAAAATATATACCATTTGTTTTACGTCGGTATCCTTATTATAAAGTAAAAAATAAGAAAATTTCGTAAATCGATCGACGATTACGAAAATGCTGTTATAATATATTCTTGTCGTTGGATTTTCGGATAAAGGAAATTTAATAATGAAATTTATAATAATCAAATTTCATAATTGCTGTAAAACAAGAAATGGTTGCAGTTTTCCATATAATTTGTGCCGTAAAGCCTTTACCCTAACGTAAACGTTATATTTTTTTTTAATTTTTATATTGCTTTTTTTATTTTAAGACAATAATAAGTATGCTGTAATCGTTTTAAAGTTTTGTAAATTCCTAGGTATCCATAAAATGGATGTTAATATATATCCTATATCAGGTCTTGTTAATATTTTTTTAATACCTGAATTTTATTTATTTTTTAATTATTAGGTAAGTTATCGTTATACTGTTATATTTTCTGGTATAGATTAAGGGGTATAACTTTTATTGTTACAATTTGTTATGATTTTAAGTATTTTTTAGGTGTAACATTAAAGATTCGGTAGTTAACCTTAATTAATCTTTTTTTAGGTTAGGTCGTTTGTTAAAGGCGTTTGTTTTGCCGTTTTTAAAGCCTTTTTAATAGATAATAATAAAATCGTACTTTGTTAGTTTCTTTGCATAACGTAGTTATCGTCCAGTAAGTTTTCGGGTAATAATAAAACGGGTAAGGTTTTTATAATCGGTATAAACCTTAATTTAATGGAGGTTTTTTTTAAGTATATGCCTAAATTTTCGGAAGGCTTTAATAATAGCCATGAATTCTTTATTAAAAATAGCGTAATTTAGTTTTGCTTCTTTCAATTTATAAAAATAAAAAGTAATCGGATAAAGTACTTTTTAATTATTTCGGTATCCGATTACCGCATTTAATATATAATCCGAAAAATCGGTTTCTAGCTCGATTGGGCGTTTTAACTCGTATATAATCAATACTAGTTCGTTAACAATTACGTTTTTAATCTATTAAAAAACTTCTTTTGTTTCCGTTATTTACTGGAATTTATTTCCTTTTTTAGTAAAATTGGATAATAATGTCGCAATTTTATTAAAATATTTAATAAACTTTCGATAATAATTAATAAATCCAATAAATACCTGTATTTTTGTAACGGTAATAAATATAAGCCATTCGGTAACTGCTGTAATTTTTTTCGGGTTTATTTTGATATATCCTAAGGTAATAATGTATCCCAGATATTCCATTTTTTAGGTATGGAACTGATTTTTTTCGGCGTTAACTAATAAATTAACGTTCTGTAAAGCTTAAAGAATTTAATAAACGTATTTTATATGTACTTCTTCTGATTCCGAAAAAATCAAAATATCGTTTAGATAATACATAACGAAAATATCCAGGTACTTTTGAAGTACGTAATTAATTATTTGCTAAAAAGTTGCTGGTACGTTCGTAAGTCCTATTAATATAACCAAATACTTATACAGTCCGTATTTCGTTTTAAAAGCTGTTTTCTATTTATGCCCTAATTTAATCCGTATTAAGTTGTAGTTATTTTTAAAATTTAAAGCGGTAAATTATTTAATTCTTTATAAGCGATCCTTTATTTCGGTAATTAATGGTAAAGGTATCTTATCTTTAACAGTGATGTTGTTAAGGTATCGATAATTTACTATTAACCAAAACTTGCCCTTTTTTTTCGGTACGAAAAATATAAGATATCCAATTAAAGATGTAAATCGTCGAATCCATCCTTTTTAAAGTCTGTCTTTTAAGTATACGCGTAAAATATAAAACTTTATTTCGTTTAAGTTATAAATAAGATAAAATTTAAGTAAGGTATTTTTTTTAAGAACTATTTTATGGTCTTACTTGTTATATTCCGGTAACTTCGTTTTAAGTTTCTTTTAAAACAATCGTTTGTACTTGCGATACTGTAATAATATATTAACTATGTTTTTTTTTCTGGTCTTTCGGGTAAGTATTTTAAAATTTCGTTTATGTTGCAAAGTTATACCCGGATAATAACTATAATACGTCGGATACGTTTATTATACCCCTTTTCTTTCTTACGTTTTATTTCTTTAAATAGTAAGGTTCTTATCGTATCCTTATGTCTGTATTCGTTATTTTTTTATTAACTAATTAAGTATAAAAATTTCGTTTGTTTTTTTTTGTTTATCGATAGGTTATAAAGTGAATTTTACTTAGCCAGTATTTTAATCGATTAAGGGGTTATATTGATATAATTATGGTTTTTTAAAAATCGTGTCGTAATTTTTTAACGGAACGATATCGAAATTAATTATCTGGATTCGTTTTTTGACAAAAATTTCGAGGTAATTAATTTCGCGTGCGATTTTTCCGTTGTTATAGGCGAATACCTAACTTTCGGCATTCTCGGCGATATAAAAGTTCTTTGTATTTTTTTATAATAATTTAAGCTGATTTATTAATTTCGGGGTAATATAATTAACGTCTAAAGTTGCGTAATTTATTATTACGGTATATCAATATGTCCCAATTTGTATTTTTAAAGTAACAAAGTTATTATTAGCTTCTATCGTCGTATTTAAAGTTATTTTAGGAAGTTTTTACTGCTACTTCCGGCTTGCGCTATCCTAAGGTTTTTTTATAAGTAACGTTCTTCTTTTGGGGATTTTATAAGTTATCGGATTTATTCTGTAAATTACTTATATATTTTTTGCATTTGCTTTATCTGCCCTTTTTAACGGCGCAGCTAAATTTCGAATTGGAGATTTTTTTTTTCCTATCGATACAACTAAGTGGAAATTTCGCAAATATCCTTTTCGAATCCTCCTATGGCCTTTTATCTTACATAAGGGGTTAGTTAGCTTTGGTTCGAAAATTCTGTTAGTTTTTTTCGTAATCCCTTTCGTTTTTAAAGGTTTATTTCGAAAGTTAATTATAACTGAATTTCTGTAATAACCTGCTAATAATATTTGTCGATAGTCCTTTAAATTAATTCTTCCTGGATCTAATAATCGCACTATCCGAAATAATACGTTAAATCTTTTTGGGGGTATTTTTCGCTTTCGGGCCATGTTAAAACTAATACTGTATTTTTAACCTTTTCCTATGTAATGGAGGCTTACAATTTCCGATATTACTGTTAATCTTTTTAGTTATATTTCGTTCGGGTATAAAAGTTAAAACCTTTCTTTCATATACGGGTAATTCGTTTATAAATCCTTTGTTTTTCCTTTATGTATATAAGGCATTAAAACTAGTTATAATTAACGGGGTAAAAGTTCGCATGCCGAACCTTCTAAACCTGTCGTTTTATTGCTACCTGTAAAAAGGCCTTAGCCGCTTTTAATCCTTATCGTATTTTTTTTTATTTATCGTCGGGGCGTATACGGATTATGTTAACTTATTTATTATTATTCCAACCTTTCGATGGTCCCTCGGGTACCGGGGTTTAATGTATTTTCTTGTCGGTTTTTTGCAATATCTTGCATTATTTAATAACATATCTTATTTTATTATAATTATAATACTGTACCTAGCTTATATCTCGTCGTTAAGTAATACCAAGTTCCATAAATCCTAAGGCTATTTCATAAAAGGTAAAAAGTATTTCGCGTTTTTTTCCTTAATTAATTTTAAAATGCTTAATTTATGGAATGAAATATCCTTTTTTTTCTTATCGTCTTTTAAACTGCCGGTTGTTAATTCTTACTGCTTCCGTAATATACTTATTAAATGTCGTAAATCGCAAAAACTTAATATTTTCGTTTTTAACGTTCTTTTTTAAACCTTTATAAAACATATCGATTAAAATATCGTTTTTGTTATCCGTTTATCCTGCTTTTGCTATAAGATTCCTAAACTCCACAGCATACTTAGAAATTAATCCCTTTTAACGCAATTAAAGGATCTGTTAAGCTACAACTCGTTCATTATCCGGATTTTCGAAATTGCTTTTAAACTTGTCCTTAAAGTTAACGTAACTGGAAAAAACCTTCCGGGTAATTTCCTCCTAATCGAACTTTCCGTTTTCCAGGAAATCCCTTATAATAAGTTCGAACTAATCAAAAATATCCCCTTTTAAACAAGCGGCAACAACAAAAATTTAATCCGCAAGGTCGGTAAATTCTTCAAAACAAAAATAAACCCGCGCCTGGATTAAAAAACTTTAAACGCTTTTTTTCCCGTTATAAAGCTAAAGCTTCTTAAGTTTTATCTTGCAAAATCCCACTTATTAAGCTGTTACTACCTTATTAATAAATTGCTAAACCGTAATTTCGAACTTTTTTATTTTGTTTTGGAATTACTGGGCCGTAAATTCCGAAATAACTGTTATTTATATACTGGTCGACATATTAACAATTCGAATATTGCTCAAAATCTAACTATATTACTAAACAAAAACTTGTAACGTATAACGGCTAAGTTAATTAACCAATTATTAAACCTAATCGTATAAGTTTATATTAATAATGATATTATAAAAAACTAAACAATAAAAAATAAACTAATTACGTTTATTAATTGCAAATAACTAAAAATAATCTAAATAACTAAGTTGTATTACAAACTAGTACTATCTAAAACTATGGAAAATAATAAACGTATATATCCTTTCTGTTAATTTATAATAATTACTACTAATCACTTCGGATTACGATTAATCACCGTCGTCGTAATAATCACTAATAATCAAACCACTATAATCACTCCTGATTACCGAACCCACCATAATCACAAATCACGTAACTTAAGTTCATGGTCGGAACTTATCTTTCTACAGTCTCCGACCGTTTGGAGAGGCCAAGCCCCGCTGGGCCATAACAATACGCCAGCTTGCTATAATAAAAATCGTATAATTATAAATAAATAGCCCGTTTTCTAACGGCAACATTAATTAATAATTAAAATTGCTATTCCTTAGGTTCCTTTTTACAAAAGGCCAATAAATGGTACTTTTTATCCGGTTAATTAAAGAACGCTAACTAGCTATAAGCTATATACGAATTACCTATTACCTTTAAGCTGGCATTATAAGTTATGGAAATACAAATTACAGGTAATTTTACGGGAAATTAAAGCCTTAAACTAAAAAATAAACGGATGCCTTCGGATAACCGTAAAAAAAATACCGCGGCCAAAGTACTTTCAAGTATTTAACAGGTTTTAACAAGGGAACGCCCTTCCTTCCGTATAAAAGAAATCCAGCGGGACCATTTTTTTGCTAATTGCCTTTACCAAATTTCAAGTACCCTTTAACTCGTCTTATATTCTTTTAAGATATTCCCTTAAGGCTTAAGTTAATAATAAACTTTTCGTATAAGATTTTGTTTAAAGGCTTAGTAAAACCGTTAACAGGGTTCTTTACGCTCTTTACATACTTAACCTATATTTGGTCTTTTTAAACTTCCTGCCGTATATAATAATATTTAACGCGTATATACCCTTTTTTCGAAATGTAACGCTTTTTTTAACTTATTTTTTTACGCCGTTATTATCTTCCAAAACGGTAATAAAGCCTTTAGGCATAAAGCCAAACTTTTCGAAAAAGATCCGTACGCCGGCTATTTCGGTAACTATGATACCTAATGTTATATATTTAGTTTTCGAAATATATCTAATAACAACCTGTTATCTTTTTAATACTTATACCATAAAACCTCTTACCATAAACAAAACGTAACCAATAATAAACTTAACTATATCGAGGTTATCCGCAAAACTTGCGTTAACTACTATAAACAGGCCTAACTAATTATATACAAAATAAAGATATAACTTATCTAGCTTTCGGTATCGAATAAACAATTTTGAAATGCTTTTCAAGTATTTGAAAAAGCGTTTAATATACTCTTAATATTTCGGAAAAAAATTACCTATAAATCGTACCTAAGTAAACGTCGCAAACGCGGTATTAAGTTTTGTTATATAACTATAAAAAATTAAATTTATCTACGAAACTCGCGTATTCGAAAATATCTTACTTATTAGCTATATCTTTATAACGAATTACGTAACTTAAATATTTTTAACGAAAAAAGTTGATTCCGCTTTTATATTATTAATCCTTAAATTTACCAGCGTTTTATTAATATATTATTATTAATCTAAACCAACGTTACCTATTTTGGAAAATCGAACGATCTTTACCTTAAGGTACTAATTTACTGTTCCTAAATCGTTAATAAAAACGTTTTTAGTAATAACGTTTTCTAAAGCTTTTAAACGTATTTTATTAAAACTAAAAAAAGGAAATCTTTAACGTATAAAGCTAAAATATCGCGGGTAATCGGGTTAATATATATCGCGTTATCGGATAATAATAACTTAAAGTCGTATTTTTTAAGTATAATTCGGATTTGCTTTTGTTATACGGTACCGATTTGTTTTAACCCCTATAAAAGGTTTATTAATTATATATATTTTTTCAAGTACAAAATTACAATTTTATTTTATATTTAAGTAATTATCGAAATATTCCTGCAATTAAAAAAACCTTTTTATGAAAGTTCGCTTTTCTAAGTTTCTCTTTAAATATGTTACGATAAAATTAATTTATTATATATACTAACCGTAAAAAGTTATAAAAACTATAGAAATTCGCCAGTAGACTGTTTTTATAATATTCGCGGCCGTTTCGTTATAATTTATACCTTTACGTTAAATAAAACCTTTTATGTAAATATAAGCTTTATATTTCTTTAATTCGCCCGTCGACGTATACTTTTTTTCAGGAGCTATTTGGCGTTAATTAAGTGGCCTGTGGTTTCGGTCGGTAATCGAAAAGCAAAGGTTTCTCGCTGTAGATTTTTTCTAATTTCCATATTAATAGCTTTGAGTTATATATCCCATTCGGAGCTTTCCATAGCCTTCTTTAAGGTAGGCCCATTTCCATCTACGCTGAACAGGAAAAGATCGTTATATACGATTTGTACGTGTATTCGTTTGTAGGCTTGTCGGATCGTAACGGTACTATCTGGATCTCGGTAAAGGTTATAAACGTTTTTGTCTTTCGATATATTAAAGAAATTAAGGCTATGGACTTTTAAATAAGGACCAGCGCCTTTTTAAATTGAGGCCTTCATAATCTCGGGGTTTATATTAAAAGCCTCGCATATATATATGTATTCGTACAGCTTTAGCTTAATTTTTTTCGGTTTACCTCGCTTTCGTTTTACGGTTTTCGTTTCGTTATCCGTTTAATCGTTCCAAATAACGTTATTATTTCAGTTATAGACGCTAACGCCTCTTTTTCTAGGTCGATAGCAGAATTTGCGCTATACGTATAAAAGTAAAAACCTTATAACTTTTTTCGGATCGGGTGGCTCGTTTTTTTTCTTACTAACGTACCTATCTTTTCGTAAATTCGTATATGCGGTATAGTCAAAAAGCGACCGCCTTTTAACAGCCAGACTTTATAATTATAAATACTTTAATAACCTAAAAAAAAGCCTTTAGTACCTTATGCTTCCCACTTTTCAGCTTTAATACGGTAATTTTCGTTAATCAAAACAGTATAGCGGTTACCGATAATTCGTAAATATACGTTACCCGGCTTCTTTGCTTTGCTTGCTTTGTTTTAAAATCTTAACGTTTTGTTATCACAATTTTAAGGCGTAATATTTTCGATTATAAATTGGTTTATACGGTTAAATATATAAATTATTACCTTTATAACATAATCTCAAATATAGGTCGGGATATATATCTGGATAATAATAGCGCAAGCGTTATTTTAAACCAAACGGATATTTTTTTGGAGATACCGTTTTGGTATTAATTATAAAGGCTGGAATTAACTAAATCGATTTTTCAGTATCGCAAAATATTTCGAATAAATTTATTCCGAACTTTTTATTTTCGTTAATACAGAAAGTTTTAACGGGTTTGTTTTTTAAAGCTAACTTAATTTTTACGTTTGTAAAATCAAACTAAAGGTATTATTATATTTCGTTTTTCGTTTCATATGCTTTAAAAATGTAATAACGGTTAACGTCATCGATAATAAAATTATAATATATATTACCGTTAATAATAACGGGTTTAATTTATTTTACGTTATACCACAACAGCTTTTTAACGTACTTTTCCCTTTTTAAAACTCCTTAAAAAGTATTTTAATAATTTTAGCTTTATTACGTACTTTCCAAATAATTAACTTAACGTTTATCTTTTTTAAATCCATTTTATTATTATCCAAATAATTTATTTTAACCTTTAATCGTTAAAATAATATAACCGACGGTATTAAAGAATTAACCGTTATATAACGGCTTTAATTATTAAAACCTTTCCATTTACCTTAAAAACTTTTAAGGTCTTTATGTAACGGCTGGGCTAGTTAACTAATTATTAAACCTAATCGTACGGGTTTATGTTAGCAGTGGTATTGTGGAAAACTAAGCAATAAAAAATAAACTAATTACGTTTAATAATAACAGATAATTAAAGGTAATCTAGGTAACCAAGTTGTATTATAAGTTGGTATTATTTAAAATTATGGGAAATAATAAGCGTCTATATCTTATTTTTGGCTTAAGGCGTTTAAGGCGTTTAAACCTTTAAACCCGTTAAGCCTTTTAAGCGTTACTATATAGTTTAAAGCGCTTAAGGTGCTAAAACCATTAAGCTTTTTAAGCCGGTTACGTAACTTGGGGTTACCGTTAGATCTTTTTTTTCTTAAAATTCCGACCGTTTTTAAAAAAGCCAAGCGTTGTTAGGTTATAATACGATTTCTTTCCTTTTAGGATTTTTGTCCTTAAAAATTATTTATTTATTTGTCGATTTTAAGTAAGTAACTCTTTTTTTCACTTTCATTTTTTAGTGTTTTTTTAAGCTGATTATTATATCTGGGCGAATTAAAAAAATTCCGTTTTCGCTAACGTATTAACGTTTTTATTTTGGTTAAGCGAATAATTTGAATTGGTTTTACGATACCGTTTTGTTTTCGATAAGAAAAAAAAGGTGTGGATTATAAGGCTTTTCGTAATTCCGTGAAATATGCGCGTTATATTCGATACGGGGGTTTTTGCGATATATTCGGACTTTTAAAAGCGGAATATAAAAAACTGTTAAACGAAAAAACCGGTTTGGAACGCGAAGAAAAGCAGGCTTAGAAAACATTACGTATTACCGCTAATAAATTAATCGTTTTTAAAAATAACGGCGGCTCTTTCGTAATCGTAAGTTAAAAATGTTCCGTCGTGGTATTAAGGATGCCGAGGTAATAAAGGAATTTGCTTATCTAAAGGAAAAGCAAAGAAAATTATTTACCGAAATCGTTACGTTTACGTAAGCCGCGGCCCCGATTAACTGGTTTGGTACTGGTGTTATTAACTGGTTTAATTTTAATAACGTAAATTGGGAGGCGTTTATAACAGGTTCCGGCGTTGTTAATAAAGTTTTTTAAAAGGCGTTAAACGTTTATAAGACTTTTGGCGGGTTTTTAGGTATTTTCGGAATTTAGGTAATTTTTCCATTTAACCAAGTACTTAATAAATCCGTCCTTTCTGCGTACGTCTAAAGATTTTTTTACTTCGTATGTTAATATATCTTTTTTTGCTTTATCCTTTTATCCTGTATTAACTTTAATAATGTTTGTTATTAACTTAAGTAAAAAAATATAAAAAACTAAATGGAGTTTAACTTTCGGGAATAATTTTAATTCGTAATTATTTTCTAAAGTTTTCTTGTTAATTTTATATGGGCCGATATATTTAAAGTTAAGTTTTAAATTTGGGCGTTTATTTTTAATAATTTCGGTAGTTAAGTAAACCATATCCCTTTTTAAAAAGGTTAATTCCTTTAACCTTTTTTAGTTATAATATTTCTTTGTTCAATTACGTATAAATTCGAATTTTATCTTTGTTTCTACGTATAACTGTTTAAATTATTTTAATGTTAGGATGGCTTTAACGTTAACCAGATCGTTATTCTATATCTTCTTATAAATTTCTGATATAAAACCGAAATTGGCGTTTGTTGGGGTTATTTTAACGCTTTTATAATAACTTGTATTATAGGTTAATTAAGCTGTTAAAAACATTTCGACCCAATTATTTTGTTTATAATTAATATAATATCGTAAATAAGTTCCGAAAATCTAATTTAACCGTTTTATTTATTTATTTATCTAAGGTTTAAACGTATTAAATAACTTATGGTTTAGGCCGATTTGTGCTAAAAGGCTTTGTTAAAATTTAAAGGTAAACGTAGTACCTTTATTTAAGATAATTTTTGTTAGTAATTTATGTATATTGAATATATGTCGAAAGAAAATGTATGTTATTTATTCTGCGTTTGTATTTTTATTGTATAGTAAAAAATAAGAAAATTTCGTAAATTAATTAATAATTACGAAAATGCTGTTATAATATATTTTTGTTATTGGGTTTTCGGATAAAGGAAGTTTGGTGATAAAATTTATGGTAATAAAGTTTTATAGTTGCTATAAAACTGGAAGTAGTTGCAGTTTTCCGTATGGTTTATGCCGTAAAGCTTTGATTTTGGCGTAAACGTTGCATTTTCGTTTAATTTTTTGTATTGCTGTTTTCATTTTAGGAAAATAATAGGTGCGTTATAGTCGTTTTAGGATTTTGTGGATCCCTAGGTATTCATAAAGTGGATGTTAATATATATCCCATATTAAATCTTGCCGACATTTTTTTAGTACCTCAATTTTGTTTGTTTTTTAATCGTTGGGTAAGTTGTCGTTATATTGCTGTATTTTTTGATGTAAATCGGAAGGTACTGCCTTGATCGTTACAATTTGCCGTGATTTCAGGTATTCTTTTGGGGTAATATCGAAGATTTTGTAGCTAACTTTAATTAATTCTTTTTTAGGTTAGGTCGTTTGTTAAACGTATTTGCTTTGCAGTTTTTAGAGCTTTTCTGGTGGATAATGACGAAATGTATTCCGTTAGTTTTTCCGTATAGCGTAATTGTTGTTTTATAAGTTTTCGTATAATGGTGAAATGGGTAAGGTTTTTATGATCGGTATAAACCTTAGTTTAATGGAGGTTTTTTTTAAGCATATGTTTAAATTTTCGGAAGGCCTTAATGATAGTTATAAATTCTTTGTCGGAAATAGTATAATTTAATTCCGGTTTTTTTAACTTGTAGGAGTAGAAAGTAATTAGGTAAAGTATTCCTTGATTATTTCGGTATTTAATTATTACGCTTAACGTATAATCCGAAAAATCGGTTTTTAGCTTAACTGGACGTTTTTAATCGTACATAATTAATATTGGTTTATTGATAATTGCTTTTTTGATTTGTTAGAAAGCTTTTTTTATTTTCGTTATTTATTAGAATTGGTTTTTTTTTGTAAGATTGGATAAAGGTATTGTAATTTTGCTGAAATATTTGATAAACTTTTTATAATAATTGGCGAATCCAATAAATACCTATATTTCCGTAATAATAATAAATGTAAGTTATTTGGCAATTGCTACAATCTTTTTAAGGTTTATCTTAATATATCATAAAGTAATGATATGTCCCAGATATTCCATTTCCTATATGTAAAACTGACTTTTTTTATATTAACTAACAGATTAACGTTTTGTAAAGCTTGAAAAACTTGGTAAACGTATTTGATATGTGCCTTTTTTGACTTTAAGAAAATTAAAATGTCGTTTAAGTAATATACGACGAAGATATCCAGGTACTTTCGAAATACGTGGTTAATTATTCGTTAAAAGGTTGCTGGTACGTTCGTAAGTCTTATTAGCGTAACTAAATATTTATATAATCTGTATTTCGTTTTAAAAGCCATTTTTATTCGTATCTTAACTTGATTTAAAACAGGTTGTACCCGTTTTTAAGGTTCAGAACGGTAAATTATTTGGTTTTTTATAAGCGATCTTTTATTTCGGTAATTAATAGCAAGGGTATTTTATTTTTAATAATAATGCTATTAAGATATCGATAATCCATTACCAAGCGTAACTTGCCGTTTTTTTTGGGTACGAAAAACATAGGATATCTGGCTGAAGATATAAATTGTCGAATCAATCCTTTTTGAAATTTATCTTCCAGGTATATACGTAAAATATAAAGTTCCGTTTCGTTTAAATCATAAATAAGGTAAAATTTAAGTAAGGTATCTTTTTTAATAATTATTTCGTAATTTTATTCGTTATATTCTGATAGCTTCGTTTTAAGCTTTTTTTAGAATAATTGCTGGTATTTGTGGTATTGTAATAATACATTAATTATATTCTTTTTTGGTTTTTCGAATTGCTGTTTTAAGATTTCGTTCATGTCGTAAAGTTGTACCCGGATAATGGCGATAATGCGTCGAATACGTCTATTATGCCCTTTTTTTTTACGTTTTGTTTCCTTAGGTAATAAAGTTTCTATCGTATCCTTATGCCTACATTTGTTGTTTTTTTATCGTCGATCGAACGTAAAGATTTTATTCGTTTTTTTTGCTTATGTATAAAGTATAAAGTAAATTTTACCTGGCCAATACTTTAATCGATTAAAGGGTTATATTGATATAACCATAGTTTTTTTTAAAATTATGTCGTAATTCTTTAACGAAACGATATCGAAATTAACTGTCTGGATTCGTCCTTAAACAAAAATCTCGAAGTAATTAATCTTGCGTACGATTTTTCCGTTATCATAAATAAATACCTAACTTTCGGCGTTTTCGGCGATATAAAGGTTTTTCCTATCCTTCTATAGTAATTTAAGCTGATTTACTAATTTCGGAATAATGTAATTAACGCCTAAAATTCCGCAACCCACCATTACGGTATACCAATATATCCCAATTCGTATTTTTAAGGTAACAGGGTTATTATTAACTCCTGTTGTCGTATTTAAAGCTATTTTGGGAAGTTTTTATTATCACTTCCGGCTTTTACCATCCTAAAGCTTTTTTACAGGTAGCGTCCTTTTTTTAAGAACTAAGTAAGTTATTTAACTTGTTCTATAAGTCGCTTATATATTTTTTAAACTTGCTTTATCTGGCCTTCCTAATAGCGCAACTAAACTTCAAATTAAAAAAAACCTTTCCTTTTATTAATGTAATTAATCCGATATTTCGCAAATGTCGCTTTTTAATCCTCCGATAGCTTCCCATCCTACATAAAGGGTTAATTAGTTCCAGTTAAAAAACTCTACTAATTCTTTTTGCAGTACCTTCCGCTTCTAAAGGTCTGTTTTAAATGCTAATTATATCTAAATGTCAGTAATAACCCTTTAACAATACTTATCGACAAACCGTTAAATCAACTTTTCTTAGGTCTGATAATCGCACTATCCGAAATAACACGTAGGATCCCCTTAGGGGTATTTCTCGCCCTTAGGCCATGTCAAAACTGGTACCGTATCTTCGACTCTTTCTTATATAATAAAAGCTCGCAATTTTCGATACCACTGCTAGTCCATTTAATTATACCCGGTCTAGGTATAAAAGTTAAAACCTTCCTCCCACATACGGATAATTCGGTTATAAATCCGCTGTTTTTCTTTTGCATAAATAAGATATCGAAACTAATTACAATTAATAAAATGGAAATTTATATATCGCTTTTCCTGGATCTGTCTTTTTATCGCCGCTTATAAAAAAGCCTTAGCCACTTTTAATCCCTATCGTGCTTCTTTTTAACTAGTTGGTATAATTACTTCTGGGAGTTTTTGCTATCCTTAGTAATCCTGCAACCATTAAATAAAAGCCAAGGAATTCCGCTTAACTACTGCTTAGGAAAAAACCTTAACTTTTCTAAGCCCTTGTCGTATTTCCGTAATAAGCTAATAATTATTTTGGACTCGGATTATATTAACTTATTTGCTATTATTCCGACTTTTCGGTAATCCCTTAGGTACCAAGGTCCAATATACTTTCTTATCGGTCTTTAATAGTAACTTGCATCGTCTGGCAATATATCCCATTTTACCGCAATTGTAACATTACACCTGGCTTATATCTTGTCGCCGAGTAATGCCAGATTTCATAAATCCTGGAACTATTCCATAAAAGGTAAAAGATATCTTACGCCTTCTTCCTTAATTGGCTTTAAAATATCCAATCCGTAAAATAAAATATCCTCTTTTTTCTTATCGTTTTTCGAATTGCCAATTGTCGATTCTTACTATTTCTGTAATGTACTTATCGAATATCGTAAGCCGTAAAAATTTGATAATTTCATCTTTAACGTCCTCTTTTAATCCTTTATAAAATACGTTGATTAAGGTATCGTTTTTCTTATCTGTCCATCCTGCTTTTGCTATAAGGTTCTTAAATTCCATAGCATATTTAAAAACTAATCCCTTCTAGCGCAGTTAAAAAATCTATTAAACTGCAATTCGTTCCTTATTCGGGTTCTCGAAGTTGCTTTTAAACTTATCTTTAAAATTAACGTAATTAAAAAAACTTTCCTTAATAATTTTTTCCTAATCGAATTTCCCTTTTTCCAGAAAGTTTTTTATAATAAATTTAAACCAATCGAAAGCATTTCCTTCTAAACAAACCGTGACAGCAAAAATTTAATTTGCTAAATTAATAAGCTTTTCGAAATAAAGGTAAACCCGAATTTGGGTTAAGAAATTTTAAACATTCCTTTTTCCGTTATACGGCTAAAGTTTCTTAAGTTTTATTTTGCGGGTATTAACTGGAATTAATTAAGCTACTATTACCTAATTAATAAGTTGTTAAATAATAATTTCGAATTTTTAAATTTTATCTTAAAGTTATTAAACCGTAAGCTTAAAAATAACTATTGTTCGTATATTGGTTAACATATTAACGGTTCGAATATTATTTAAAATTTAACTGTATTATTAAACAAAAACTTATAACGTATAACGGTTAAGTTAATTAACCAACTATTAAATCTAATCGTACGGATTTATGTTAACAGTAATATTATAAAAAATTAAATAATAAAAAGTAAATTAATTACGTCTAGTAATAGTAAATAACTAAAAGTAATTTAAATAACCAAGTTATATTATAAGCTAGTATTATTTAAAACTATAAGAAATAATAAGCGTATATATCCTATTCTTAACTTAAAGCGCTTAAAACGCTTAAATTTTTAAACCCGTTAAGCTTTTTAAACGCTGTTACATAGCTTAAAGCATTTAAGGTACCAAAACCGTTAAGCTCTTTAAGCCGGTTACGTAACCTAAAGTCACCGTCAAATCTTCTTCTCCTAAAACTCCAACCGTTCTTGGAAAAGCCAAGCCTTGTTAGGTTATAACACTTTAATATATCGTCGATTTTACCGTATATCATCCTTAACGCGTTATTTTATTATAAATAGTCCGTATTAAGGCCTTTAATAAAAGGCTCCTTATATCTATACGTTTAAAATAGGAAACTTCGCTTTAAAACGTTAATTATAGTTAGTTTCGTTCTATTATTATTAATTAGGCAGTTCTTATTAAAGTATCTTCCGTATCTGTAAAAAACTTCGCCGGAGAATATAAGTAACGGAAACGTCGGTACGGATAACGTATATTACAAGGTTATAAAGTTACATTCCTTTTTAAGTCCTTTAAAGTTCTAATTAACTATACTAATTATCTTAACATATATAGGTTTTTCTCAAGTAGTAATTATAAACTTTCTGTTCCGTATATCCAGTAATTACTTAAGGAGATAATCCCTGGAATTGTTCGTAATGAATACGTTAGCTCCTAAATCCCACAGTATCTCGTTACGGTTCTCCTTTTGTACGTTATGTAACTGGAATATCAGGGCTCGGGGTTCGTCTTGGGGCTTATCTCGAAGCTCGTTCTTCAGACGTAGCACCAGTTCGTCGACAGACGCATTGCTCGGGGCGTAAGCAAGAAGCTTCTTTGACGTACCAGTACTTCCAGTATCTTCAGAGTGCTGCGAAGAAGAGCTACAGGGGGTGGAGACGCCGGGGGTGGGGCCTCCGGAGGCGACGCCCTCTGGAACGATGGCGCCCTCCGGGGCCTGCAAGCCCTGTGGCGAAACGTCCTGCTGCTGCTCCATCGCCCTGTCAAACAACTGCATGATCTCTGCCATGTCTGACTGATCAACTGCTGCGGCGTAACCTGCCTGATGTCTGTTCGCAGGGAGGTTGTACAGGTCTTCAAGACCGTCTGGGATGAAGTGCGCCTCTGACTGACGCTGCTGCTGGTTATTCGCGTTGTTGCTGTTGCCATTACTATTGTTGTTAGACTTGTTGCCGTTACCGTTATTGCCGTTTCGTCTGTTGTTGCGTTGACCATTTTGATTCTGATTATTCTGATCCTTTCTTGGCTTGCGGCAGTCCTTTAACAGGTGGCCGTATTTCCTACAATTCCAACAAAGGGGTTCGCCCTTGGCGTTCTATAACGGCTTATTACCGTTGTTGTTGTTGTTCCTTCCCTTATTGTTGCCGTTTCGGCCTTTCGCGTTATGGCTTTAGTTCTTGGATTTTTCGTTGTCTCTGTCGCTTTTAGCCTTCTTGACGCGGTGATGGAATTCGCTGTTGAAATTATCCATTAAGCGGTGGACTGTATAGTCGGTTTTCCGAAGCACGGAGTTTATTATTCGATACCAATTACTTGCTTTCTCTTTTATAGCGATCAGGAATATGGTAACCTGTTAATTTTTACTTAGCGTTATGCCGCATTTCTTAGTTTTTCAAATTAGCTTTTAAAATTTCGTAGTAAATAAAATCGGGTCTTTTCCGTCGTAACGTAATTGGCTTAGTTTTTTTTAAAGGAAACGTTAACGAATTTTCCTAATCGCTGCGTAAGTTTTACGGAAGGTTTTTAACATTTTCGTACCTTTTTTGATACCGGTAATTAGTTCCAGGGGAGCCCGGTGGGTGGTTTTGGTAATTGGTTTCGTTAGGCGTAGCTTATCAAAAGCGGAGAGCTTTATTTCTTTTTCGTAGCCTACCTCCTCGAGTGCAAGGTTTAAGGCGTTTTTCCAAAGTTCCCAATTTTCAAAGCCCTTCAGGTGATTTTCCTGATCAAAGGCGAAGTCGAAACGCTTCTAACGAAGGGTTGTGTCAGATATAGGAGATGTTAGTTGCGTTGTTGTATTCAGCTAATTGTGCAGTTTCTTAGTACGCGTACAGCTTTTGTGTAGGCTAGCAACGGAACAATTATTTTCCGATCAGAGCGTAACTTTTTGTAGCTAGGGTGCTTTAGCACCCTGGCTAGCTGATATACCTCTTTAACGCCTTAAAGAATTCGGGGCGTTAATCGTTATATTTTCATCATTTTTTTAAAGCTATAACTTTTTATTTAACCTTTTCTTCGGTAATTGTATCCTTTTAATTAGCTAATTCTTTATTAAAAATTGCTTTCAAAATTTTGTTCCGTAAGTTTAAAGCTTTTATAATATTTACTAATTTTAATTGCTTTTTAAAATGCTTAACGACTTTTCGTAATAAGGCTTTAATTAGTCTATTAGTTAATATGTTGTTTGTAAACGTATAATCTACTTTGATTGGGTTTTTTTTGCTGCTTTTCGCAGTTAATAATTATATATATTTACGTGCCGTAATTTTATTCTTAAAAAGGCAACGTTAATGTTCATAAGCTGTATAATTTGTTAATTGTCGTATTATATATTTAACGGTCTTGCATTTAGGTGTTATGGCCCAGCCAGGCTTGGCTTCTCCAAACGGTCGGAGCTACAGGAAATGAGGGACCGATCATGGATCACGTGACTAGGCCATGGTCGAACAAGGTCTGTTCGACCACGTTCGACTTATGGTCGAACACGGTCGGTTCGACCACACTCGATTTATGGTCGAACCTGGTCGGCTCGATTATACTTGACCACAAGAAGTTAAGTAAAATATATACGCTTATTATTTTTTATAGTCGTAAATAACATCAGCTTGTAATACAACTTGGTTACTTAAATTACCTTTAGTTATTTGTTATTACTAAACGTAACTAAGCATACGCTTTTAATTTATTTTATTGCTTAATTTCTTACAATATTATTACTAACATAAACTCGTACGACTAGGTTTAATAATTAATTAATTAACCCAGCCGTTACACGTTATAAGCTTTTGTTTAATGGTACAGTTAGATTTTAAGTAATATTCGAACCGTTAATATATCGACCAACGTACGAGTAGTAATTACCCTTAAGCTTACGGCTTAACAACTCCAAAACAGGATTTAAAAGTTCGAAGCTATTATTTAATAACTTACTAATTAAGTAATGGCCGCCCAGTTAGTACCGGTTAGCATTCGCAAAATAAAGCCTAAAAAACCAGGGCCTTATAACGGAAAAAAAAACGTTCAGAGTTTCCTAACCCAGGTTCGGGTTTATCTTCGTCTTAAAAGGCTTACCGACCCAGCGGATTAAATCCTCGCTATCGCAGCCTGCTTAGAAAAGGACGCTTTCGATTAGTTCGAACCAAATATAAAAGACTTCCTGGAAAAGGGAAAGTCCGATTAAAAAAAAACCATTAAGGAAATCTTTTCCAGCTATGTCAATTTTGAAAACAAGCTTAAAAGTAACTTCGAAAATCCGGATAAGGAACGAGTTGCAACCCAGCAAATTTTTCAACTGCACCAGAAAAAACCAGCTTCCAAATACGCTGTAAAGTTCAGGAACCTTATGGCAAAAACAGGATGGACAGATAAAAAAAACGATATTTTGATCGACGTGTTTTACAAAGGTTTTAAGGAAAACGTTAAAAACGAAATTATTAAACTGTTACGACCTACTATATTTAACAAATACATTATAAAAGCAGTTAAAATCGATAATCGGCAGTTCGAAAAACGATAAAAATGACAAGAATATTTTATTTTACGGGTTGGATATTCCAAAGCTAATTAAGGAAAAAAACGCGAAACATCTTTTATTTCCTTTAGAACTGCTTTAAAACTTATAAAACTTAGTATTACTTAACGACGAAATATAAGCTAAATATAATATTATAATTACGACAAGAAAAAACATATAACCCGATATTATAAGGTACCTAAACGATAACGGTAAGAAAGTTAAATTTCAATACCGGAAAAGTAACTTATTAAACTTAACGGTAAACTAATCCCGGTACCAGGTACGCAGTATAAATAGGTTAACATAATTCGTATTTACTATAATAACAAATAAGAAAAAATTCGACAGGAATTAAAAACGGCTAAAGTTTTCTTACAAACAGCAATCGATAGATAAATTTAAAAGGTACGGCACGCAAACTTCTACCCTATTAACTGCAACCAATCCCAGTACCCTATTTACGCGGGAAAAAAACAGCAAATTTACGAACGAATTACACGTATATGGGAAGAAAGTTTTAACTTTTATACCCGAATAAGATATAACCAGGACGACCAACAGTAATATCGAGAATTACGAGCTTTTATTATATAAGAAAAGGTCGAAAATATAGCACCAGTATTAATATGGCCGGAAGGCAAAAGATACCCCTAAGGAAACCTTACATATTATTTCGGGTAATGCAATTATTAAACCCAAAAAAAGTTAATTTAAAAGTTTATTAACAAGCATTGTCAAAAAATTATCACAAAAATCCAGTCTTAATTAACTTTTAAAACAGATCTTCGAAAACGAAAGGCATTACGGGAAAAACTAACAAAGTTTACCAGTTAAAACTAATCAGTCCCTTATGCGGGATAAGAGGTTATGGAAAAATTAAAAGATAACATCTGCGAAATTTCAAGTTAACTATATCGACAAAAAGAAAAGATCCTCCAGTTAAAAGCTCAGCTGCGCCGCCAGGAAGGCCAGCTGGAACACATACAAAAAATATGTAAGCGATTTACGAAACAGTCCAACAGCTTATAAGGTTCTCAAAAAAGGAACGTTACCTATAAAAAAGCCTCAGGATAACACGAGCCGGGAGCAGTAACAAAAACTTCCCAGAATAGCTTTAAGTACGACGACAGGAACTAGCAACAACCTTGTTACCTTAAAAATACGAATTAAAACGAATTGGTATACCGCAATAATAAACTGCGAAGCTTTAAGCGCTAACTATATTACCCCGAAGTTGGTCAATTAGCTTAAACTGCCATGGAAAGATAAGAAGGACCTTTATATCGCCGAGAACGCCGAAGGTTAGGCATTTACTTACGATAATGGAAAAATCGCACGCGAAATTGATTACCTCGAGATTTTTGTCCAAGGACGAATGCAGATAATTAACTTCGATATCGTTCCGTTAGGGAACTACGACATAATTCTAGGAAGATTATGGTTATATTAATATAACCTTTTAATCGATTAAAATACTGGCTAGATAAAATTTACTTTACACCTTATCGATAAGCAAAAAAAACGAATGAAATTTTTATATTCGATTAGCTGCAAAAAAAATAACGAATGCAAACATAAGGATACGATAGAAACCTTACTACCTAAAAAAATACGATACAAAAAAGCAAAAGGGTATGATAAACGTATTCGACGTATTATAGCCACTATCCGGGCACAACTTTACGACATAAACGAAATCTTAAAATACCAGCTCGAAAAGCTAAAAAAAGATATAGCTAAAATATTACTATAATATCGCAAATATAAACGACTGTTTTAAAAAAAGCTTAAAACGAAGTTACTAGAATATAGCGAATGGAATCATAAAATAATCCTTAAAGAAAGTACCTTATCCAAATTTTACCTTATTTACAATTTAAACGAAGCAAAACTTCATACCTTACGCGCATACCTGGAAAATAAACTCCAAAAAGGATGGATTCGACGATCTACATTTTCCGCCGGATATCCTATATTTTTCGTACTAAAAAAAAACGGCAAGCTACGATTGGTAGTGGATTATCGACATCTTAATAATATTACTGTCAAAAATAAAACATTTTTATTATTAATTACCGAAATAAAAAATCGCTTATAAGGAATTAAATAATTTACCGCTTTAAACCTTAAAAACGGATATAACCTAATTCGGGTTAAGCTAGGATACGAGTAAAAAACGGTTTTTAAAACGAAATACGGACTGTACGAATATTTAGTTACATTAATAAAACTTACGAACGTACCAGTAACTTTTCAGCGAATAATTAACCACGTATTTCGAAAATACTTGGATATTTTCATTATATATTATCTGGACGACATTTTGATTTTTTCAAAATTAGAAAAAGCATATATAAAACAAGTTTATCAAGTTTTTTAAACGTTACAGGACGCTAATCTGTTAGTTAACGCCGAGAAAAGTCAGTTCCATACACAAAAAGTGGAATACCTGGGATATATTATTACCTTAAAACATATTAAGATAAACCTTAAAAAAATTGCAGTAATTGCCGAATAACTTATATCTACTAACGTTACAGAAATACAAGCATTTATCGGATTCGCCAATTACTACCGAAAGTTTATCAAGTATTTCAGTAAAATTACGACACTTTTATCCAATCTTACCAGGAAAAAAATAAATTTTAATAAATAACGGAAACCGAAAAGGTTTTTTAACAGATTAAAGATATAATTACTAGTAAACCAGTATTAATTATGTACGATCTAAAACGCCCAGTCGAGCTAAAAACCGATTTTTCGGATTATACATTAAGCGCGGTAATTAAATACCGAAACGATTAAGGAATATTTTATCCCATTACCTTTTATTCTTATAAATTAAAAAAAACAGAACTAAATTATACCATTCCCGATAAAGAATTTATGGCCATTATTAAAACCTTTCGAAAGTTCAGATATATACTTAAAGGAAACCTCCACCAAATTAAAGTTTATACCGATTATAAGAACCTTACCTATTTTACTACCACACGAAAACTTACAAAACGACAGTTACGTTACGTAAAGAAATTAACGGAGTACGATTTCGTTATTATCCATTAAAAAGGCTTTAAAAACGGCAAAACAGATACCCTTAGCAAACGACCTAATTTAAAAGAAAAATTAATTAAAGTTAACCATAGAATTTTTGATGTTACCCCAGAAAAACACCTGAAATTACGACAAATTGCAACGATTAAAATAATGCCCCCTAATCTACATCAGAAAATCCAACAATATAACAACAACCTACCCGATAATCAAAAAACAAACAAAATTCAGGTACCAAAAAAATATTAACAGGACTTAATATAAGATATATATTAACATCCACTTTATGGATATCCAGGAATTCACAAAACCTTAAAATAGCTATAACGTATTTATTATTTCCTTAAAATAAAAATAACAATACAGAAAGTTAAAAAACAATGCAACGTTTACGCCAAAATAAAGGCTCTACGGCATAAACCATATAAAAAACTATAACTACTTCCAGTTTTACAGCAGCTATAGGATTCGATTATTATGGATTTTATTACTAAGTTTCCCCTATCCGAAAACCTAGCAACAAAAGTATATTACGACAGCATTTTCGTAATCGTCGACCGATTCACAAAATTTTCCTATTTCCTTCCATACCTTAAAAACACGGACGCGGAATAAATAACGTATATCTTTTTTAGATATATCTTTAGTATATACGGATTGCCGACAGAAATTATATCCGATAAAGGCACTACATTTACTTTTAAGTTCTAGTAAGGCTTTATGGCACAAATCGGTTTAAATTACAAGTTATCTAACGTATTTAAACCTTAAACAAATAGGCAGATAAAACAGTTAAATTAAACCTTCGAAATTTACTTACGATATTACATTAATTACGAACAGAACAATTAAGTTAAAAAGTTACCCATAACCCAATTAACTTATAATATTAACTATTAAAAAAACATCAAAACGACCTTAACAAACGCTAATTTTGGTTTTATACCAAAAATTTACAAAAAATACGCAATAATAACCTAATTAACGTTAAGGCTATTTTAATATCAAAACAGCTTAAATAGTTACATACAAAATAAAGATAGAACTCGAATTTGTACGTAATTAAATAAAGAAATATTACAACCAAAAAAGGTTAAAGGAATTAACTTTTTCGGAAGAAAACATAGTTTACCTAGCCATTAAAAACATTAAAACCAAACGCCCAAGTTCAAAACTCGACTTTAAATATATCGGCCCATACAAAATCGCCAAGAAATTTTCAAAAAACAATTACGAATTAAAGCTGCTCCCAAAAATCAAGCTTTATTCAATCTTTTATGTTTCTTTACTTAAGTCAGTAATAGATACCATCAAAGTTAACACAAAATACGAAAATAAAGCAAAAGAAAATGTACTAATATACGAAATAAAGAAAATCCTGAACATGCGCAAAAAAGATAGATTTACTTAATACCTTATTAAGTGGAAAAAACACCCGGATTTCGAAAATACCTGGGAACCCGCCAAAAATCTTATAAACGTCCAGCGCTTTTTAAAGGATTTCCACCAATAACGCCGGAGTTACCAAAAACAATACCTTAATCCATATCGTCCGGAACAAACGAACTTACGATAATATCTCCGGCCCAGTTAATTATTGTAACATTTTATATTAACGAAAATACCTCGGTTTCGGCCCGTTCTTGTTATTCCAGTTTATTTAAATCCTTAACCCCACGACGAATTATTTTAGCAGCTTTTTCCCGCAAGATTTTCTTTTGTTTGCGAAAGCATTACAGCCGGATTAACGCCTTAAAAAAAAACGCCTCGGCTTTTTCTTTTTCTCGTTTAATTCGATCCTTTTTACGGGAAACGCGAAACATTATTTGCAAATCTACCTTACTAAAATCACAGTTTACGTATTTCTTTTCTATACAAAAGTTACAGTAAGCTTTGCTTTCCGTAACAATACAATCAAAACGGTTAACACGAAAACAAACCGAGCAACGAGGTATATTTATATTAAACTTGTTAATAAAACGAGCAAGTTTTTTGTAACGATCCAAGTTAAGATCTGGTTTTTTTCGGTTTTTAAAAATATAACTCGACATAATAACTAAAAGCAAAGTATAAGAAAAATAAAAAGTAAAGGAAAAAGTTACTTACCAGAAATAACAAACAAACAATTTAATTTTTAAAGGTAAAAATCCTAAAGGGGGAAAATCGTATTATAACTTAGCCAGGCTTTGGTTTTTCCAAACGGTCGGAGCTACAGGAAATAAGGGACCGATTATGGATTACGTAATTAAGCCATAATCGAACAAAGTCTGTTCGACTACGTTCGATTTATAATTAAATACGGTTAGTTCGACCATACTCGATTTATGGTCGAACCTGGTCGGCTCGACCATATTCGACCACAAAAAGTTAAGTAAGATATATACGCTTATTATTTTCCATAATCGTAAATAACATCAGCTTGTAATACAATTTAATTACCTAGATTACCTTTAGTTATCTGTTATTACCAGACGTAATTAAGCATACGCTTTCGACTTGTCTTATTGCTTAATTTCCTACAGTACCACTGCCAACATAAACCCGTACGACTAGGTTTAATAGTTGGTTAATTAGCCCAGCCGTCATATTAGGCCAGTTTCCAGTTTTTTAATTAATCAATAAGCGAATAAGGCTTTTCTAATAACTTGCATAAGGGATAATAATTCCGTTTCGCTTATGGAACTAATTACTGTATTTTGCTTATTTATACGCTATTTTATAGCTTCCTTAAACAGTTTTATAACGTAAACTTGAGAACTTTTTTAATTAAGTATATTTTCTACAAAGGAAACGTCGTTCCAGGTATTTAAGGAATCCTTATTACTGAACTGTAACGTTAACGTTTTGATATCGATTAGGTACCGTATAACGCGGTTAGCTGCCTTATAATGTATTTTGTTAAGGTTTAAGTCAACGTTAGCATGTTTAGGCAGATATGCTCCCCAAGCCACCAGGCCACGGTCGATCTCGGCTGCAATCTGGCAGATGGTCCATCCGTCGGTCAATTCTTCCTGCGTATAGACCTAGAGAGCCGTGAACACGCCAGTGTGGTGCCAAGCATAAATAGAGCCGGTTCTCTTGAGCAAAAGTGCTCGACAATCATGTTGAAGCCTCCCGAAGACCTCTGACCTCTAACTCCCTCCTGAGCCCCCAGCTTCCTTGACGGCAAGACAGTATTCCCCGGCATTCCAAATATTTCCACGGCCTGTCCCCTGCCCAGCTAGCTAGCCCATACCCTATAGTCAAACCCAACCATGTCTTCGACAGAAACCACCTTCCGCGCCTTCCACCCCAACCCAGAGCGCCAACTACGCCAAAGAAACCGCCGAGACTACCATCCCTCCATCTACCAATCCATCATTTCCTACCACACCTCCGCAGGTGGCCAATTTCAGACCCTCCTGACGCAGGCTGCGGTCCCGGCACCGCCGTCCGCTCCCTCGCCCATCTCTTCACTACAGCTACCAGTATCGATCCCTCAGAGGGAATGATCTCCACCGCCCTGACTCTCGGCGGCGTACCTCTACCTCGCAGCCCATCCGCTTCGAGGTCTCGTCGGCCGAAGACCTGGGTGCGCATTTGTCGCCACCCGTTGAAGATGGGAGCGTCGATCTGATCACCGCTGCTACGGCGGCTCATTGGTTCGACATGCCTTCCTTCTGGAGAAGAGCCTCGTAGGTGTTGAAGCCAGGCGGGACAGTAGTGCTCTGGGCCAGCGGTTCGATGAGCTTCAGTCCCTCCACACCGAAAGCAGATGAAATCCAGGCCGCCTTTCACAAGCTGGGGCAGAGTCTGAAGGCATACATAGTGGACGGCAACCGCCTCAGTCACGAGCTGTACGCCGACCTGCGGCTGCCGTGGACGGTGCACCCTCCCGTGCCGGGGTTCGACGAGGCTTCGTTTGTGAGGAAGGAGTGGGGGACGGGGGATGGCTCTGAGCCGGCGGGTCAGTTCTACGCCAGCCAGCCGGCTGCGGACCTTGATACGCTGGAGATGGTGCTGGGCACGACGAGTCCTGTTGTTAGGTTGCGTGAAGATCACCCTGAGATGGCGGGTACTGAGAGGGACTTGGTGAGGATTCTGAGGAGGGAGATCGAGGGGGTGTTGCACCAGGCTGGTGTGGACCGGGGAAAGGAGCTTATCCGGGGAGGCGTTGCAGGTGTGTTGTTCATGGTAAAGAGGGAGGTATAAAGAGATAGCTCTTGCGGCACAAGGGGAAAGAGGTTGTAGCCCTAAGTACAGGAGAGTCTTATTAGTGTTTATATAAGACACAACATCCTATTAGTAAAGAAAGGTTTCCTCAGAACACAGTCAAAGATACTCTAATGAATAATACCTTTTTAACTTAGTAATCCAGAATAAGCTTACTTCGGACCGGTTATAAGTAGCTCGCTTATTCTACTATTCTACTATTGTAACGGGTCAGGCCCGAGATCAGGCTGTGAAGGGCTCACAGATGGGCTTAGATTCAACCTATCTGGGTGTATTGCAGTCTATCTGAGGGTTAAATAAGAAACAAGACTGGGTGCGGATTACGAGAACCGGCAGCTATCTATATACCTCTGCCCACATATACATGACGAACGTTCGCAGGCTAAGTCCTACGTTCGCCATATAACGCTCCATGACCCCGTCGATCAGACACTCCCTGCGACCCGGTACGTGGCGATCCGGGTCTGGACCTGGGTCCCGGATCGTAGCCATCATTAGTAAGAGGCGCCGGACTGGGTCTGTCGCTTACAATCAGTCCTCACAGGGGTTTGAGACTTGGAGCGAGCCGTCTTGGGTGGGGAGCCTCCCTGGGCACGGGTCTCCGCCCTATCACGTGGCTAAGGCCCGGCCTCAACCTTTCCACGGGCCTGACTCGTTACACAGCTAGCATTCAATCTCGAGTACCTGAGGCGCCCGTCAAAGTCCCTCAAATGGCGCTGGTATTGGCTCTACCGGGCGCTGGTTGCGGAAAAATACAGGAAGATTATCTTCTTATCCAGCCTTCTCTATGCCGAAAGTTCGGATCACAATATCGTTCAAGCGTTAATGGCACTTGGCAGTATCTCTATCTTCTTTCAGGCTGAAATGTTCCCGCCATCGAAGCCGATATTCGACTTGACCGTCAACGGTAACATCTTATCCGAGATCCTTGCCAAAGTTGTCAGAAGCAGTGCAAAACGTCTTGGAAAGTGCCCGGAATCCGACCGCGCGGGGCGCAAAAGTAAGCTCCTGGCGTCTGACTTCAGAAGCCGCTACTCCACAAGGTGTGCCTTCCCCCGGCAGTTTGTCGTCTTCGGTTGGTGTGATCTTGCCCTTGCTTGCTCTGGTCCTTGACGATATAGGTGGATAGTATGAGGGGTCTGATTGTGAAGGCGCATCTGGCCCCTCGTCGTTATCATCGCTCCTGTCAATATCTTCACAGGGGGTCTGATTGTGAAAACGCATCTGCCTCTTCGTCGTTATCGTTGTTGAAGGTTTTAAGGCTCCACTAGGCCCCCCCTTGGATACGAGTGTGTGACTCATATGTTGGGGTATGTGACTCATGTCTTCGGGGTATTTCGGTATTAAATTAGTATAAGTAGGGGACTCGTCCTACAACCTCTACCTACTCACTTGAGCGGCTTTCAAGAATTTCAACAACCATCGCTCGTGTCAATATCTTTAAAGTATTTCGAGATTTCCTCCACGAAGAACTGGGCAACGCTAGTGCTAAAATAGACAGGATAATGAGCGTGTTCATTAGAGGATCAGCTATCTATCAAGGTGGCAGAGAGCCATATATATATACACAACACTTACAGGAGTTATGTCACTGGATTTATAGGAAGCCCTTAACCTTCACTTCAACATTCCCGTTTAAGGCTTCACAATGTACGTGTATATGCTCCCGTAGTTTACTGTGCTTTCGTGTTCCGGGTCGCCTGTTTCGACTGACTTTTACTGTTTAGTTAGCTCCCGTGGCTTAGTAGGCTCCCGTGGCTTAGTGGGTTTCCGTAGCTTAGTGGGCTTACGCTGTTAAGTTAGCTTTAGTCAGTCGATTTCTCGGCCCGGTCTTTGCTTACTCGGTCCGATTCTTAACAGGTAGTTACGTTACCAACTTTCCTTTTTTACGAGCGGTTGCTAAGTGCTAGTTTTAGGCTAAGGGCTTCGCGAAACTTTAAAAACGGCTTTCGTACGAGTAACTTAGTTAAGCCGTTTGCTATTATATCTTCCGTCCGAACATATTTTAACTGAACCTTTTTTTTTATTACTTTTTTTTGATAAAATATTATTAAATATTAATATATTTGGAACGATTATAATTATTTGGATTTTTCGTTAATATAATTACGTTTTAATTATTACAGTAAATAATTATTACGTTAAGTTTAATCTTAATTATAACATTTCTGCTTATTTTTCTGAAATCCGTATTAAATTTGTTAAAAAAACGTTATAGCTAAATAACCTTTTTGGTAACTTGGCTTTATTTAACATATTTAACCTTATAAAATAATAATATCGTATTAATTTATTATTTAAATTAAAGACGTACCCGGAAGTTAACTTTTAAGTATTAAAATTACCTGCTTAATTAATATTATTGTAATTAATTAAAAAACTTAACTTTCCTGTAAATTTTAAAAATAATTTTTTCGTTTTTTGTAAATAACGGAATATTTGCTTTATTGTAACCTTATACTACGGTATAAGGTTAAATAAATACATGTTTACGTATAATATTACGTAAGCAAGGTCCGGTTTGGTTCTTATTATTAAATATATTAAAATTAATAATTAATTAATAGCACTGTTTATTATTTTTCGTGCAAATTTAATCCTTTTTTTTTAATTTCGAAATCGTTATTGGGGTATTAGTTTTTTTGCAGTTTTCCATTTGGTATAATTTAAGTATTTTGTTAATGTATTTTTATTAATTTTAAAAGATCGTTTAATTCGGCCGGTTTTTTCGAATACGAATACTTAGGTAATATTGGCAGGGTACGAAATTTATTATTTAAAATTATTTATTTAATGCTGCCTTAACTTTATTAATAATTTCTTTGTTTTTGTTAACTAACAGAAAGTTATTAACGTAAACAATAATATAAATCTTATTCTTTTTATTAATAAAAACCCCGGTATTTGCGTTAATAAAGTTAAAACTTAACGTTATTAAAAATTTAGTTATAATTTTAAATTATACCTTTAATGCTTATTTTAAGCCGTATAATGCCTTTTTTAGTTTGTAAATTTTACCCGTACCGTTATTAAATTCCTTTGGTTATTTTATATATATTCTTTCCTTTATTTTACCATAAAAACAGCAGTTTTTATATTTATTTACTTAATTTTTAAGTTATAGGCGGTAATTATAAAAAATTAAACTTTATAACTTATTGACTTTATTATTAAAACGAAAGTTTTAAAGTAATTTATTTTTTTAATTTGTTCGAAATTACGGATTACGTAACGCGTTTTATAACGTATAATTTTGTTATTAAATCCCCTTTTAAGTTTAAAAACATATTTATTACGGAAGATATTCATTTCTTTTTTCGGTTTTATTAATTTTTATATGTCGTTATTTAGGTAAAATTAATATTCCATTTATATCGTTTTACGTTATTTACCCCAAAATAATTTCGCTTTACCTTATTAAGTATTTGTAGCTTTATGTCGTTATTTGCAGTTTTAGTATTCGTTATTAATATTAAGGATAAGTAAAACATAAATACATAATTGCTTTTGTATAATATTCGATTCCGAAATAGATAACGACGCTTTGGACGCCTTAGAACTTAATTATTAAAATTAAGGTCTGGTATAAATTTTATGGTATTGCTTATCGGAATGCGTTTTAGTAAGCCTTATATTATTATAGTAGATTGGCGTTTGTCAATAATGCCTTGGCGTTATCGTTTGTTTGGTAAAAAGGTTCATAGGGAGGTTTATGTAGCTTAAAAGATTATTTTTGGTTTAGTTTTTTTTACTATCGAAGTATATGTTTTAAACTAACGGTTTAATAATTTCTTTTTAGGCGTTAAAATCCTGTATGTCGAATTGCCGTTATAACCGATTAATATATTTTGATTTAATTTCTTATTTAGCTTTTTCCTTTACGTTAAAAAAAAAGATATTGGATTTTGGTATTTATAGTTTTAATATAAATTGGCACCCCCCCTCACGCTCCACCCCCCCAACGCGCCACCCATTTTCGAAGCCATTCCTACCACACCCCTTCAGTGCAAATAAGAATATCTCAACAACCACTTCTTCAATTGACTCCATACTAATGCGTACGTACAATAATACATTCCGCTTCCTCCTCGCTCTCTTTTTCGCTTTCGGAAGGCTCGTCTTGGTGTTGATTTTTCCGAATAACAATAAAGCGTCCTTTCGTAGGGGCTTTCAGTCCTACCTTTACCTTCCTAACCGAAATTATCTTTACAAACTTTTTATTTGGTTCGGGCTGTACCTTCCTGCACTTCCTAGGTTTCGTTTTATCGATGGCTGCAGTTAATTAACTGTTGTGGATTTCGGCAGCGCTTAATTTGAGGTTTTTTTCGTCGAGGGCCCTGCCGATTTTCCGAAACAGAAGCCGTACGGTAAGGCTTCCGAAAACTGGATCGATTTTTACCAGGGATTTCTCGATAATATGCATATCCCTAGATAATTTAGGCGTTTTAATATTTAAACCGGCTATTTGCGCATAAAAATCAAAACGGGCGGAGGTAAAAACGGATTTGGGCATAAGGGCTTCCGCCGTTAGGGCTCCAGCTTTAACGTACTTATTATTTAACGCCTTCGCTTTGTTAATTAAGCGCAGACCTGTTGTTTCCTAGTTTTTTAGGATGTATTTCGAGATTATTATAACTTCGCCTTACGCTTTCGAAAGCGCCTAAAGGAAGTCGGTTTTATCTATAACCTCGAAAGCCCGTTCGTAACAGCGCTCGCGGAACCAATAGCGGAACTTCCGCTTTAAGGTAGCAAATATACCCATATCAAGAAGCTGGAAAATATGGGAAGCATAGGCAAGCAGGAAGATAACGTAGATCTTATTTTAAAGGCACATCCACATAAAGTCTTCCGTGGTGTAACTGTTGTAACCGTCGATAACTAGGAACCTCCACTCGTCAGGGTTTTCGGATTTAATATTAAAAATAAAAACCTCGCGAAGCCATTTTAAGGCGATTTCGGTATTCGTCCAACCGTTTTTTAAAATGGTAAAGTATTAACTTTTGTATGTCTTATCGTTAAAGTTAAGAAATTATTATTATTGTACGTCACCGCCGTTAAAAATTACGAACGGTAAAAGGGTTTACCCGTTAACGTTAACGCAAACAATTATCGTAACTTACTGCCGTTTAAAAGCGTCCTTTAAAAGCATAAACTTCCTAAAGGTTTCCCCGAGTACGAAACCGTTTTTTTTATCCTTTCTATTATCCCGATCTCGTCGGCGTTAAATCTGTTATGTTATTTAATAACCTTAATAACCGGCAGTTCGAAACGGTCGAATAATACGTTCGTAAAAGCCGGTAAAGCCCTATTTAGGCACTTATAATCAATAATCGTACCTTTCAAAGTTTTGATATCGGAATTACGCCGTAAAAAACGAGTTACCCATTTTTTTTTAAGTATTAAAGGTTACCGTTATGGATTAAAAGGCGTTAGACGTATAGGCGAAATCGGGAATGCGGCGGTACGTAACTTAATTGGCCTTACATAATAACCCAATAAGTTAAATTTTCTTTCTGGATTCGTAATAGTTTTTGCTAAACCTTATTAACCTTTTCCTACGTAGGTACACCTTCAATACGGCGTATAATATATCGCCTGTGGACATCGTAACCCTTAGAGGCTGAACGCAGGGATTTCTTACGCGATACCTTTTCAATCGCTTGCACCGTACGGAATTAAGCTGAAAGCTGCATATCGTTTAAAAGCGTAGATTTTAATAAATAAAAAGATAATTTTTTCAATTTTCTGAAGCGTTGTTAAGAAGCTTTTTATAAGAAAAGAAATCAATAAGTGGATCGTCGCGTAACGCGCTTGTGGGGTGGCGCGTTGGGGGGGTGGAGCGTGAGGGGGGGTGCCAACTTATGCAATATTAAGTTCCTGTCCATAAACCATCTGTTATGGAGTAACGTTAAATATGTTATGGGGACTTTAATTGCGTAGGTAATTAATTATTTTTAATGGTTTGGGTTATTAAATAAGGAATATGTTTCTTTATTATCGTAAACACAAGTTTATTTCGAATTATAACGTTAAAGCTTTCCGTAATGCCGTTATTTTCGTATTGTTTTATATAAATAATTTGCAAAATAATGTTACGTTATAACGCCTATGTTTTTGTATTTTTAAAAATAAATTCTTTACTTTTATCTGCATATAATATTTTGTATTTGCGGCTTTGTTTTTTTAAGCTATTTAATAAATTATTTAATTTGGGATTAAATCTTTTGTTTATTTTTTATCGGTTAAATAACGTTAAAACGGCTATGGCTATTTATTATGGGAAACCAGTATTTTTCGCTTTTTGTACTAGTAATATAGAATAATCTGCAAACGTTTAGGTAGATAATATTACCTCGGTAGTTTCCTTTATATAATATACCTTTATATGGCCTTTTTTTATATAACTTTTAATGTAGGTTTCGTAAATGTAATAATTCTATATATCGCTTATGTTTTATATTATGTATTCGAGTTTTAATAATAACATTTCGCTTAAGTAACCCATTTTTTCGTACTATAGCTTTATTTTTGGGTTGATTAAGTAAGTTAATAAGGCTGGTATTGCTGCTTGAGATGTTTTTAAAGCAAATAGATTGCCGAATCGGAATGCATGAGTTTTAAAGGTAACTGTTTTTGTGTTAACGTTAGGATTAATAGCAGGGTTAGCAGCTTAGCTAATAACTTGGCTAGCAGTTTAATTGGCCGCCGGGTTAGTAAAACTGCCTATTTTGCCGTACGCTATATATATTAATGTTAATGTCGATATAGAGTTTTTTTTTTAGTATTGGGTTAGTATCCTAATTTCGTATAAGTTTCTTTTGAAAGTTATTTTTATTTTTTTATTTAGTAGTTGTATTATTAATATTAAGTTAACGCCTAGTTTACAAGCGAAAAGAACGTTTTTAAAGTTAACTTATAATATTTTAGTCGAGGTAATACATTTTATGTTAATTATACCTTGTTTAATTATCGGGATTTTAACGCCGTTAATATTTTTAATAGTAACATTGTCGGATAAGGAAATAAGGATAAAATTAATAAATTCGTTACAGTTAAACGTGGCATATTGTTTATATCCGGAATTTAATACTTAAAGTTTCTATAGAAAATAAGTTAGGTTTATAATTAAACGCTAAATATTAAGTATTTAAATGTTAAAAGTACTGTCGTTTTTAATTTTAAATGTTAGTAATACCTTTTTTTATTTCTTTTTTTTTTCAAAGTAAGGATATAACTTCTACTATTTGTTTTTAATATGCTACCTCTTTTATAATAACTACAGATAGGAACTTTTATTATAACTAAATCCTGTTTTTTATTGATATCTTAATAGCATTTTTTTCATAATTTGCGTTTTTGTAGAGTTTTGATATTATGGCGGGTACGTTATTACCTGTTAATTGGTCCCTTATTCGAATTTTTTAAGTTTTTATTATACGGATGACGTTAGTTAATTCGGGTAATGCTTAAATGTGGGAAGTCCAGAATATTTGCGTTTAAGGTTTATATTCTTTTTAACTTACGGATAAAATGTACGGTTAGGTAATTAGTAAAAAGCTTGTATTCCGGCCCTATACGTACGTACCCTTTTTGGATATCCATAATTTCTTTTCCAAGTTTGCATATATTACCGTAGTTGTTAAATTTGGTAATGTTCCATTTATCGGTTAGTTGTAATAACGATTAAATGCTTTTTTGTCCGAATTCCTTTTTAATTTAAAGGAACAGTTTTGCGATTGTATTTTATGCCTTAACGGATTATTTAATAAATTGGCTTAGGTTATTATAAAGTAACATAATAACTTTACGTTAGGAAATTAGTTATTATAATTATAATAACTAAAATATTTTGTTAATTATATCGAAAAGCTTTTTCGGTTCGTAAATTTCGGCAAAAGGTTTAATTTAATTATGACGTAATTACTTTCGAGAATATTAATAACAGTAACGTAAACGTTAATATTACGTTGCGAAATTATATTAATTAATAATAGGTTAACGAAAAATTATTATAGAAAAATACGGGAATATAATTATTGTCACATTTAAGCTGATCGGTAGAAAGAATTTAACAAAGTATAGAAAGTGTAAATTATTATAAATAGTTCTAGCTTTAAAAATTAATAGCTAGGAAATTTAATATAGAATATAAGAACTTCGGAATAACGTTTTTACGAACTGTTTATAATTTCCTAGAATTTAATAATTAATTATGTAACCCTTATTTTGCGATATAATTTCTAAATAAAAAAATGCTTTTTTAAATTTGTTATTTTGTAGTTTCTGTAATCCTTAAATTAATATAATAACAAAAAAATAACGTAATTAATAACAATATTATACCGTAACAAAGGAATAGGCCGTAAACGCGTTAAGTAATCGGGGTAAAAAGGTTATTATGATTTTTCTTTTCCCTTTTATTACCCGTGATAATAAGTAATTAAAAAAAGGTAATTTCCCTTTTTTTATCGTTTATGGTAATAGGTAATGGGAAGTAGGTTGGTGCTTTACGTACGCGTTTACGTACGTGCATTTATTTAAATTTTGGAAACGTTATAACGTTTTTTTTTTCGGTTTTAATAGTAGTTTCGTAAGTACTTTAAGTTCGGAAGAAAGGATTACGAGGTTAACGTATGGGTTATAGAAAATTATTATTATTATTATTATTATTATTATTACCGTTATAAAATAAGTTTTTATTTTTATTTTTGCGAATTTTAAATATATTAACGGGTAATTGCAGTTATTAATATTAACAATAATAATAACGTAAATATACGTTATTGTTATAAGTTTTACGTAAGGATGCTAACGGTAATCGTAAATATTTTCCTGTCGTACCGCCGCGCGTACCCGTACCGCTTACGTACGCGCGGTTCGTACCGCGCGTAATGCCGCCGCCGCCGCCGACGACGCCGCCGACGTCGCTGTTTCTATTCTTGCCACGCCTGTAGCTCCTGTCGTGCCGGTTGCTACCGTTCCTACCATTCCGGTAGCTCCTGCCGTGCCCGTGGCCGCCGCTCCTGCTGCTTCGGTATCGTTTGCTTTGCCGCCTGCTGTTCCGGCTCCTGTTGCCCCGGCCGCCGTTTCCGTTACCGCCGTTCCCGGCCCGGCCCCCGTATAGTTACAAACTCTTAGGCGCCCGCCGCGCCAGCGTCCCGCACGTAACGCGCGTTGCGCCGAGCCCTACTTCGGTTACCTACGTTCGGTTTTTACGGGTCGCAGTACCGGCGCGTATTTCGACGCTGCCGTAGGTAGCCGTTGCTGGCGTTATATTTCCGGGTATATTTGTTTTCCGGTATACGTATTTTTTTGTTTCCTGCGATTTTTTTCTTTTGTTAATTCCTAATCGTAACCTTTTTTTGGCCCGTCCGTTCGTTATACGTTTCGTTACGGTTTTCGAAACTGGCGACCGCCTTACCGTAAATTCTTTTTTTATTTACGCGGCTTGTACGTTTTGGGAAACGTATTAATTACGTAACAGAAAATCCGCTATTTCCGTACTGCCATATGCGCGCTTTTGGAAAGAAGAAAAAAAAAGGAAAAAATAAATATTAGTTATTTGTCTTACTGCTAGTACGCCTGCCGCCGTACGCAGTTAAGTACTTACTTTCGTAAGGCAAATTTTGGATTTGCTTTTATCGTAATAATAATAATAATAAATTATTTCCTTAGTTTTCTTTTGTTTTGTTTTTTTTTTAATTATTAAGGATAATTTTTTTGCGAAACCTTAAACCTAATAAAACATTACGTATTTTATTGATTTTTACGATTTTCCGAAAACGCCTACCGTAAATCCTAAAAGTTAAAAAATAACCTAAAATGTTCGAATTTTTATTTGAAAAAAACTTTTATTAATCCGTTAATAAATATTTAATTAATAGGTAAGTAAGTTACGTTAAAAAATCCCCGGATTTACTTTTGGCGTAATTATATATTTTATATATTAACGTAACGTAGCCGGGTATTAATTTTTTCGTTTTTCTATTATTAATTTAATTATTTGTTAATTATCGCAAAAAACTTTCTAAGTTTAACTTAATTTTAATTGTAAATTCCGCAATAAACGTTTAAAAGTTATAACTTTTTTAGCCGTATATTTTAACGTAAGCAGTTTAATCTTTATTATAAGGGTCGTTACTGTTATTTAACGAATTACTTTTTATACGATTGTTTTTCGGTATAAGGTTATTATATAACCTTAGAAAAATCGCTATATTTTAAAATTATTAACAAACGATACGTTTTTAACAATTAATAAAATTTATATTTCCTTATTTGCATTTCCGTATACGATTATTAAAAAATGTATACAAAAAGAATAACGGATTATTTTATTAACAACTTTAATATACTTAATTAATAGGTTAATTAAGAATTTTAATAAAAGAAATATAGTAAAGGTTACGTTTAAGCGGATTATTACTGCAGTATATAAAATAAAACTTACGCGTTTTTAATAACCCTTAATTTATTTTTTGGAAGTTATTCCGTTATTAAAAATAAACTTTTTAATTTTTAAAGAGGTTAACAATACATAAATGTCGTTTGTTAGGCTAAAACGAATAACGATTTTTTCGATATAAAAATTATATACCAGGATAATTTGCTTTTTTAATTTATCGCGGATTACCCGAATATCGAAAAACTAATTCGCCTTATTTTAATCTTTTAGTTTATACGTTTCTTTTAGCTTAAAAATTATGTTTTTAATTTCGGATTAGTATTTTGGTAATGGAATAATAATAAATTTTTTACGAAAAATATAAAAATAACGGTATATAGTTTATTATAAAATAAGTACGGTTTTTCTGGGGATAATATAAGCTTTAGTTTTTTTAAAGTAAAAAAAACTTCCGATATTACAACAAAAGCAAATCTTTAAACTTATATAAGATTCGTTCGAATTTCGTATATATACCCTTTTTTTTAAAAACCGTTCAGGAAAACGTAGGTTACTTTAGCTAACCTTTTCTGGAAAACATTTAAAAAGGTTGTTTTTATATTAAATTAACGTATTTCTAGATCCTGTTTAATAATTATCGTTATAATTATTTTGAAAGATTTAATTACAAACGTGGCAGTATACGTACTAATAATCGAATCGGCTTTTTAAAAATCGTTACGTATATAAATCCGTAATTTATAACGTTTTAACCAGTTATTTTTATCGAACTTATACGTAAATACCCATTTAAAAAAATCAGTTTAGATTTGGCCTATATAATTAATATCTTTTTCCATACCCCGCGTTTTATAAACGCCTAGATTTCGTTTTTAACGGTTTTCTTTAAAAAACTCGTTTAAGGGATACTTATTAAAATACTTTCAGTACTTTGGCAGCTTAGTTTCTAATTAATCTTTATAAATCTTGGCTTTATTAAATACAACGTTAAGTTATTTAGCGTTTTTTTATAACGCCCTTGCTGTAATTACTATATAAAAGGTATGTAACTTTTTATATTTTGTTTTGTTACATGCTGTAATAACGGAAACAGGTAAATAATATCCTTTCAGGTTCGATTTAAAGCTAGGCATATTTTACTGTTTCCATAAATTACGGTAACGTTTACCGAATAATCGCCACCTTTTTCGGTATTATTAGGATTTTCTTTTTTCTTTAATTTTTTATTTCTATAAGTAAGTACTTACGGTTATTTTCTTTTATTTTCCCTAGGTTTTGAAACGCGGGAAATAAAATCCTTTTAATTACCGGATTTTTCTTTATTTATTAAAATTCCGAACCGGATTTTAGGTATAGGCAAATAAAGTAATTCGTTTATTGTTCCTGTTAAATACATTTCCGGAAAGGTTTTTTCCTTATTATCTTTTTCGCGATAAACCTGCGGAAGTTCTGCAAACTTTTTACTTTCAATAAGTAACTAAATTTCGGCCTTAACGAACAGTTAAACTTCGCTTTTTTAAACGTTTCCCTGGATTTCTTTTTCCGGATTAAAAGTATTTTTAAGGGTTAAAAATTTACGATTAACTTCAGCTTTGCCCGTAAGCTCCTTTATCCCCGAGTTTTAACTTTCCGGTTAGCCACCCGTTAAATTTTTAAATTTAAAAACAAAACTTTTTGCGTTTTTTGGAATGTTGTAATTAATATAAAGGCTATTTTACGCGTTAAGTATATCGAAAACTACTTTATTTTTTTCAACTAAAATTTCGGAAATATAAAAATCGTTTGCAAGTTTTTTGCTTATAATTAAAACAACCGTTTCCTTTTTTTCCTTTTTAGGTATATAAAAGATCTTTTGTTAAATATAACGTTACGCGTAATAATAACTTTCCGAAACTTAAGTATTTATATTCGGTAAATATTAAAAATTTGGTATCTTACTAAATAACCGATATAAACTTTCGGTTCGACTTTTTATATTTACTTTTTTAATTTTACTTTTCGTTTTTTTGTTAACGGATAAATTCGTACGCCGTATACGAAAATCCCAGATTAATCGGGTTTAAGGTTTACGGTTATTACATTAATTACGGCAGGTTTGTATTAACGGAAATATTGTTTAAATTAATAAGTAAATACCTTATTAGGTAAAAACAGATCGTAAACGTAATTAAAGTTTATATTATATAGTTACGTAATTATTTTTATTACTTTAAACTAAAATCTTTTAAAAGAATTTTTTTTAATTTTATTTTTAAAATTTTGTTAATTAACTTTTAGCTTATTCGTTCGTTTTTTTTACCGGTTTTTTCGTATATAAAAAAAATATTTCATCTTTAATTTTTTCTTTAATATGTTATACTTAATAAATTATAAATCCGTTTATTACGATCGTTCCAATATTATTATCCTATTTAATCTTATAAATAAACAACCTGTAATGCTTATATATTTAATATTTAAGATCCTTAATAATCCGGAACGTTATTTTGTAAAAGCGATTAACAGTTAGGTAGGCGAAAAGTTTCTTATTATATTCGTTTTTAATTATTAAAAGCTACTTAAAAGTATTAAACCCTAAAAGGAAATCGAAATAATCCCCGGTAATACGTTAAAAGGGTTTTGGGGTTTGGTTTCCGGATACGCGCCTTGAAATTACCTAAAAGGTGTACGTAAAAGTATATTTTTTGCATTTTAAACTTGCCGTTCCGATTATAGCTACGTTTTTAACGTTTTTAACGAACGTTTTTAACGTTTTTAACGAACGTTTTTAACGTTACAGGTTCTAAGTACCCAGATCTTAGGTACCAAAAATTTTCTAATTCTTTTCGGGAACGTAAGTAATTCCTTAATTACCTTTACGCCCTTTTTTACTTTTTTTATTAATTATCGGAAATATTAATATATTTACCGGGTTTTACGGAATTACCGATAAAATGTTCGAATAAAGAAATAGCGGCTTATATTTAAGGAAAGCTAAGTTATGTATTTAGGTAAACTTCGCAAAAATAATACTTTTAATGATTTCTTTTTTCTTAAAAAAACAGTTTAAACCGTAATACCAAATCTGAATTTTATAAAACAAAGTTTCCGAAACGATATCAACGTAAAAATCTTTTATTATTATTACATTTTTTAAAATAAAATTATGCTTTAATTTACCAAAAGCTTTAAGTAAAGTTTCCTTAATTACTTTATATTTTATACCACTAATCGGCAACAAAAACGACCTTATTTTTACTACATGCTTTATAATATTAAATATAAAAATGGCGGGAATAAGTAGGTTTCTAGTATTAACCAAATATCTCGCCCCATAATTGTCGATTAAGATAAACTGGAATAAAAAATATTTGCTAAATTAAATGGTGGTATAGATTCCTGGAGTAGGATCGACGGCGTTAAAGGTAAATGGATCGATAAATGCTACAGTAATACTGCCGAACTGGGTATTAATGTTAGGCTCTGATTTTTTTATAATACCCTGCATTATCTTTTTCTATTTAAAAAGCTTTAAAAGGTTATCGCGCAGCTTTTTTTACCTATTAAATTTAAAACGCTTACGAATTTTTTTTAAATCCTTTTAGCTAAAGTTACGGAACCTATAAACGGTTACCCCTATAATCGCAAAACGCAAGGTAGTATAATCGTTAAGTTCCTATAAATAAATTTTGTCCAACGTAGTTAGGTAAGGATACTTACTTCTTTTTTTCTTAAGCGCCTTAGGCGTAAAAAAATCTGCGTTGGGCTGCGTTTATACTCAACCTTCGGATTGCGATGTTTGGGATTCCGTAACGAAAATCCCTGGTTCCTTAATTTCGGCTTTTAATTTGTTTTCGTGGCATATAGCAAAAAACCAATCCCCAAGCTTTTTTAAGCTTATAATAAGCCTGCTAAAGGAATCGTTACGGATAAAATTAAAAAACTTCTTTTAGCTTTAATTTGTAACGAATCGTTTCGTTATAAAGTTTAGGAAATCTTTTGCTACTAACGGCTTATTAACTTCTTAAAAATTATACGTTTTTGTTTTGGTATAAGCCGAAAATTAAGTTTGGTATTATTAATTAGGCTTTATATAGCTTATTTTAACTAAGCGCAAAATTTTGCGATATTTTTTATATACCGTTATAATAATACTTAACTTAATGGAAACGAATTAATTCCTTAACTTTTTAAGTAAGTTTTAGAACGTAATTTTTCCCTGGATAATCAAAATAACTTGGGCGTTCCTAAGGATTTTGCTTTTTATTATTACGTTAATCTATATTTAAAAACTAGTATATTTAGCATCGATTTTAGAAGCTTCCCGTAACTTTTCGCGGAAACTTTCTATTAAACGTTTAAAATTAATCTTATATTTATCTTTAAGTTTTTTAAAAAGTAATATTGCTAGAACTTCCGGATAAAAGTTACGTTAAACGGAATCTGTATAAGAAACATTCCAATAATCCAGGTTTTTAACATATTACCTTAACGTTTTAGCATTAATTTCCGTAATGTATTCGTCGATCGTAAAAAGCTTCCGAATATCCGTAAAGCAATCCATATTAAGTATATCGGGATTAATAAAATCCTAAATACCGTGCGAAAAAGCATTAAAACGAAAGGAAAGAAATTAATTAAAGTAGCTAAAGCGATCCTTAAGGATTATATCCTTAGGAATAAGATTATCCGACATAATAAAAAGCAATATAATATTTAAATTAATAAAAAAAAGTTATAAAAAAGGTTATAAAAAAAGAGTTACGATTAACTTAACCATAACTATCTTGCGCAACTAAAATACCGGGCTTATAACTATTACAATTAAACTAATCGGTAAAAAGAATTAAACAGAATGTAAAAAGTATAAATTGTCATAAATAATTCTAGCTTTAGAAATCAATAGCTAGGAAACTTAATATATAATATAAAAGCCCCGGAACAACGTTTTTATAAGCTGCCTATAGTTCCCTAGAGCTTGATAACTAATTACGTAACCCCTATTCTGCGACAATTATAAAGGTTAAAATTACGATAAAAAAGTTTAATCGCAAAATATTGTAATAATAAACGTATCGATTGGAACGATACTTAAAGTAACGTCATCGGCCCGAGATTCGTTTTCGTTAATAAGTACGGTTTTACTGCTTGGCGTAATTATTTTAATCCCAAATAAGTTTCGTTCGTTTATTAACGTAGAAATCGTAAAATTATCGAAATTTAACTATTACTTTAATGTCACAGAATAGGGGTTACTTGCTTAGTTATCAAAACCCTTGGCACCCCGGAAGAAAGCTTCCGGGGCTCCCACAAGTATATATAAAGCTTCCTAATTACTGCTTTTTAAAGCTAGAACTATCCATAGCAATTTATATTTCCCATACCTTATGTATACGTTTTTCGCGATTTTCTTAATTGTGATAGTTATAAGCCCGGTACTTTAACTGCGTAAGATAATTACGGTTAAATTAATCGTATTCTTTTTTTTTAATTAAGTACTTTATATTTTATTGCTTTTAATATGGTAAAAGATCCCATTTTTAAAAACGTAATCTCTAAGGATTGTTTAAGTTACCTTAACTGGTTCTTTTCCTTACGTTTCAAAACTTTTTCGCGCGGTATTTGGTATTTTATCGACCTTAATATACCTGATGCGGAACCTTTTACGGTCGATCGGAAAATTTCTATATTTTAGGAATATACCGCAGAAGTTAACGTATAAGTACAGCAGTAATACGTAAAAGTTTTATTTGCTTAGGAAAACTTTTACCTTAATATCGATTAACGTAACCTTTAACCGGAAACTCCCGAGGAATTTAAAACCAAAGATTTTAAAAATAAATATAACAGTAATTTCAAGCGTTTGGTAGAAAAATCGCGAGAAACTTTCAAAATCGAAATTAAATATATTAATATTTAGATATGGATTAACGTAACAGTAAAAAGTTAAATTTTCAGAAACGCCTAAATTAGCTTGTTAATCCGAAAAAAAATTACAATTTAGGACTTAGTTAAGGAATTAAAGGATTAATTCGTTTTTTTTAAATTAAGCATTATTACGACGGTATGCGAAAGGTACCGTAATACCCTGCGTTAAGCCGAAATGGGTTACATAAAATTTAATTAATAATACCGGACTTGGCTTGCCGTATATACTTAAATAAAAACGTATAATCTTTAGGAAATTAAAGAAACGTTCATAACAAAGGATTTCTTAAGTTCTGTAATAAAACGTTTCGTACTTAATTAAACGTAAAAGGAACTGCATAACCTTATACGGGACGATTTTTTCAGCAGGCTTACCATAAACCTAAAAAAGTTAAAAACGTAATTCGAGGCTTTATATTACGAAAACATTTTAAAAGCCGAAATTAAAGTTCCTGGGATCTTTTCCACCTTAACATAAAGATTATTCTTTGATTCGGGATTAAGGCAAGGCAATAACTTTAATTTTTCTTTACTAAAAGCGCTTAAAAATAAAAGTTATAAATATCCATGCCTGCCCATTTTAAAAAGGACTTATAAGTGGGAACTTATCGAATGCGGTAACCTGCGTTTTGTAATTACGGGAGTAATTACTCGAAGGTTCCGCTACCTAAGCCAAAAAAAGCTAAAAAAGATCCGCGAGCGTTTTAAATTAAATCGGTAAAAGAAGTTCCGTAATAACCTGCTTAAGCTTTCTAAATAAAAACAAGTTATGCGTGAAATTATGAAACGATTAAATAACAATAATTTAAACGCTTAGTTCGGTAACATAAACGCCGTTTTAATTGATTTATATATTTTTGCTTCCGCCGATTTAACTTTAGGGATTTCTATTACTATTTACTTCGGCAAGTACCTTTTATTACAGTTTATCTTAATCGATAATTATAATACGAGATACTTAATAAACACCCGAAACCTGTTCGTTTTTAGTTTTTTTATTCCTGATATAACAGGGCAAACAGTAAAGGTAAACTTATTTTCGTTGCCGATTAGTAGTACGGGGAAAAAGGTAATTAAAGGATTATTATTTGGAATTTCGGGGAAGCCTGAATATGATTTTATTTTAAGCGATATAATAATAGTAAAAAGCTTTTACGTTAATATTATTTCGGAAGTTTTACTGTAAAAAGTTGGAATTTGGTATTATGGAATAAACTGTTCCTTTCGGTATAAAACGATTAATAAAAGCGTTATTGTTGCGAAACTTACCCGTATATATAACTTAGCTTTTTTTGAATATAAACTGATATTATTTTATTCGAACATTTTATTAATAATTCAGAAAAGTTTAATAAAAATATTAATGTTAGTAATAATTAATGGAAAAAGAAAGGGAAAATCGTAAAAAATTTAAAGGATTACTTACGTCTTTATTTAGAAATAAAGGATCTTTAGTATTTACGGTTTGGGCATTTAAGGCTTGAAACGTTAAAATCGTTCGTTAAAAACGCTAAGAATATTACCATAATTAAGACGGAACGTTTGAAATATAAGGATTGTACGTAAACGTACGTTGTTTAAATATTTTCAAAGCGTTTATTTAATAACTAAGCTTTTAAACTTTTTTAGTGTATTACTTGGGATTACTTCGATTATCTTATAAAATATAATAACTTTCGGTAGCTTTTAATAATTAAAAACGAATATAATAAGAAGCTTTTCGTGTTTTTTATTGCTAATTATATTCGAGAAATAACATTCCGCATTATTAAAGATTTCGAATATTAGGTACGTAAGTAATTTAGGTTTTTTATTTACAAAATTAAGCAGGATAATAATATTAAAACGATTGTAATAAACGGATATACCGCGTATTAAATATAGTATATTAAAGAAAAAATCGAGTTTAAAAAGCCTTTTTTATATATTAAAGAACTTAAAAAAAAACGAACGAATAGGCCAAAAATTAATTAACAAAACTTTTTAAATAATATTAAAAGTAAATTTTCCTACGGAATTCTGGCTTAAAATAATGCAAATAATTACGTGGTTATATAATATAAACCTGAATTACGTTTACGATTTATTTTTATTTAATAAAATACTTGTTGGCTGGTTTAGGTAATATTTCCGTTAATATAAATCCGCCGTAATTAACGCAATTATTGCAGATTTTAAATTTAACTGGTTTGGGGTTTTCGTATACGGCACGCGAACGTATTTATTAATAGAAAAGCGTAAAGTAAAAATAAAAAGGCGAATATAAAAAGTCGAACCGTAAATTTATATCGGATATTTGGTAAGATACCGAGTTTTTAATCTTTACCGAATTTAAATGCCCAAGTTCCGGAAAGTTATTATTATGTATAACGTTACATTTAACGAGAAAATTTTTTATAAGCTAAAAAAAAGGAAAAAAACGTTTGCTTTAATTAGAAACAGGAAGCTCGCACAAAAGCTGCATATTTCCGGAAAAAAAATGGTTGAAAAAAACCCTATTTTCGATATGCTTAACGCGTAAAATGCTTTCCATATAGATTATAGCATTCCAGAAACCGCAAAAAGCTTTGTTCCCGAAATAGATCCAATAAGTAACTAATTGGAAAGTTAAAATTCGGGGGTAAGGGAATATCTGGGTAAAGCTGGAGTTAATCGTAAACTTTTAACCCTTAATAATATTCCTAATTCGGAGAGTAAAATTTAAGAAAGCGTTTAAGAAAGTGCGGTTTAATTAATAACTAAATTAATCGAACTTAGGGATAATATATAAGCAGATTAACGTAAATTAAAAAGTACAAAGGAAGCTTCCCAGAAAATGTATTTAACGGGGCATATAGGTAAATTAACTTATTTGTTTTTTTTTAATTAAGTTCGGGACTTTAATAAAAAAGAAGGATTAAGTAATTAACAAAACCCTGCCCCCGAAACTTTTAAACTTAAAAAAAGTAAGGGAAAATAAAAGTAACTGCAAGTACTTATTCGAAAAAATAAAAAGTTACAGAAATAACAAAATCCTAATAATACCGAAAATAGTAACGTTCGTTCGGTAAACGTTACCGTAATTTACAAAAGCAGTAAAATATATTTAGCCTTAAATTGGAATTAAGAAAAAGTTAATTACCTGTTTCCGTTACTGCAGCATATAGCAGAACAGGGATACGAAAAACTGCATACCTTCCATGTAATAATCGCAGTAAAGGCGCTGCAAAAAAACGAGGAACGGCTTGGTATAATACCAAATAGATCCAAAATCCATAAAGATTACCTGGTTAAGCCGCTTAAGTTTTAAAAAAATCTCGAAAAGTACCTTTTAAGGGACGCCTTAAAGGAGAATATTAAAAAAAAGATCGAAGTGCTTATTAAAAAAGGCATATAAAAGGAAATCCCGATTACGGAAACAAAGTCCAAGTTGATCCCCTTAAAATGGGTATTTATATACAAATTCGATAAAGATAACTGGCTGGAACGTTACAAATTACGTATTTATATACGTAACGATTTTTAAAAAGCCGATTCGATTATTAGCACTTACGTTATCACGTTTGCAACTAAATCGTTTAAAATAATAATGGTTATAATTGCCGAATATAACCTGGAAAGCCGTTGATTTAATATAAAAACAGCTTTTTTAAACGTTTTCCGTAAAGACCAAACCAAAATTACCTGCGTTTTCCCGGATGGCTTTAAAAAAAACGGAATAATTGCAGAAATCGAACGAATTTTATATAAACTTAAAAGTTTGCTTTTACTGTAATATCGGGAATTCTTTTCCATTTTATTAAAACTAAAACTTATTTTATTTCCAAAAAGCCGTATTTATTTTATAACGAATTACGTACGTTCTTTTTTTATATTTTTCGTTAACGATTTGTTATTTTTTTTATTACCGAAAATACTAAAAAATAACCGATAAATTAATTGAAAAACTAAAAATAACTTATAAACTTAAGAATTAAAGCGAGGTAAACTGGTTTTTCGGTATTCGGGTAATCCGGAATAAATCGAAAAAGTAAATTCTTTTAACCTATAATTCTTATATTAAAAAAAATCGTTACTTGCTTTAAATTTACAAATAACGTTTATGTTTTTTAATCCTTTTAAAAATGGAAAAACTTACTTTTAATAACAAAATGTAACGGCTAAGGCTAGTTAACCAACTATTAAACCTAGTCGTACGGATTTATGTTGGCAGTAGTACTGTGGGAAACTGAGTAATAAAAAGTAAACTAATTACGTTTGGTAATAACAGATAACTCAGTGTAATTTGGATAACCAAATTGTATTATAAACTAGTGTTATTTAAAATTATAGGAAATAACGAGCGTATATATCCTTTCTGTTAATTTACAGTAATTACTTTTAATTATTCCTGATTACTGTTATTACGGTAATTACCAGTAATTAACTTATTATAATTATTTTTAATTATTGGATTTATCGTAATTATAAGTTACGTAACCCGAGCTTAGGGTCGGAGCTTATCTTTTTATAGTTTCCGACCGTTTAAAAAAGCCAAGCCTTGCTGGGCCATAATACGATTTTTCCTTTTTTAGGATTTTTGCCTTTAAAAATTAATTTATTTGTTTGTAACTTCTGGTAAGTAATTTTTTTTATTATCATTTTTTCTGGTGATTAATATGTTTAATCGAAAAGACAGGATTCGTTGTAAGTTACGTTTTTTTACCGTTCGTTGTACCGAATTTGTGGAAGTTTTTGACGATTTTGAATTTGAAGTTATGCCTTATTTTTGGTGTTTCTTAAAAGGATTGAAGTATGAGATAATAGAAAATATGTCGCGATGTAAGGAATGTATTTCCCGAGGCCGTTTTTGTAATGGTACCGGCGTGCCAGTGTTTTCCTTGCAAAGTATTTGTCGGGAATATTAACGTTTCGAACGAGAAGAAACGTTTGCAGAAAAGCGTTTTTTGAAGTTTTAACGACGTTACTTAGAAATATAGCGTTAATACTAAAAGGAAATGAATAAAGTTTTAATTCGTTTGATTCGGCTGCGTAAGTAAAAAGTTTTAGCGTGTTCGAAAAGTGTTACTATGGTTTAGCGTAATTTACAGTTACTGGACGAGCTGGAAGAAAAGGAAAGATAGGAATAGGCAGGTTTGGAAACCAGTATTACCGCGCTGGTACAGATTCCTGGTCCGGTGGACTGGTTAAGTATCGAAAACATTAACTGGTTTATTATTAATAACATCGATTAGGGGGTTATAGCCGGCAATCCCGGCGTTGTTGGTGAAAATTTTTTAAAAGGCGTTAAGCGTTTATGAGATTTTTGGCGGGTTTTTAAGTGTTTTCGGAATCCGGGTGTTTTTTTTATTTGATAAGGTATTGGGTGAATTTATTTTTTTTTTGTGCGTGTTTAGGATTTTTTTATTTCGTATATTGGTGCATCTTTTTTTACCTTATTTTCGTATCTTGTATTGATTTTAATGGTATTTGTTATTAATTCGAATAAGGAAATATGAAAAACTGGATAAAGTTTAACTTTTAGGGGTAGTTTTAATTCGTAGATGTTTTTTGAAATTTTTTTGTTGATCTTGTATGGGCCGATATATTTAAAATTAAGTTTTTAATTTGGGCGTTTAATTTTGATGTTTTTGATAGTTAGGTAGATTATATTCCCTTCCCAAAAAGTTGGTTCCTTTAGCTTTTTTTAGTTATAGTATTTCTGTATCTGGTTATGTACAAATTCAAGTTTTGTTTTTATTTTTACGTATAATTATTTAAGTTGTTTTAACGTTAAGATTGCTTTAACGTTAACTGGGCCGTTGTTGCGTGTTTCCTTATAAACTTTTGGTATGAAACCGAAATTGGCATTTGCTGGGGTTATTTTGATGTTTTCCTGGTAGCTAGTATTGTAAGTTAACTGGGTTACTGGTAATTTTTCGACTTAATTGTTTTATTTGTAGTTAATGTAGCATTGTAGGTAAGTTTCGAAAACTTGGTTTAACCGTTTTGTTTGCTTATCTGTTTAAGGTTTAAACGTATTAGATAATTTGTAATTTAGGCCGATTTGTATTATAAGGCCTTGTTAGAATTTAAAGGTAAATGTAGTGTTTTTATTTAAGATAATTTTTGTTGGTAATTTATGTATATTAAAGATATGTCGGAAAAAGATATATATTATTTGTTTTGCGTTCGTGTTTTTTAGATATGGAAGAAAATAAAAAAACTTCGTTAATCGATTAACGATAACGAAAATGCTGTTATAATATATTTTTGTTGCTGGTTTTTCGGATAAGGGAAGTTTAGTAATGAAGTTTATAGTAATTGAATCTTATAGTTGCTATAAAACTGGAAGTGGTTGTAGTTTTCCGTAAAGTTTATGTTTTAAAACTTTTGTTTTGGTACAAATATTACATTTTCGTTTGATTTTTTATACTGCTATTTTCATTTTAGGAAAGTAATAGGTACGTTATAGCCGTTCTAGGATTTTGTAGATCCCTAAATATCCATAAAGTAGGTGTTAATATATATCTTATATCAGGTTTTGTTAATATTTTTCTAGTATTTAAATTTTGTTTGTTTTTTTATTGTCGGGTAGGTTGTTATTGTACTGCTGTATTTTTTGATGTAGATTAAGGGGTATTGTTTTAATTGTTACAATTTGTCGTAATTTTAAATGTTTTTTTGGGATAATATCGAAGATCCTGTAGTTAATTTTAATTAATTTCTTTTTTAAGTTAGGTCGTTTGTTAAAGGAATTTGTTTTGCCGTTTTTAAAGTTTTTTTGGTATATAATAATAAAATTATACTTAGCTAGTTTTTTTACGTAACGTAATTGTCGTTTTGTAAGTTTTTTGGTGGTGGTAAAACGGGTGAGGTTTTTGTGATCGGTGTAAACCTTAATTTGATAAAGGTTTTTTTTGAGTATATGTTTAAATTTTCGAAAGGCTTTGACGATGGCCATGAACTTTTTATCGGGGATGGCATAGTTTAATTTTGTTTCTTTTAATTTATAGGAATAAAAAGTAATTAGGTAAAATACTTTTTGATCGTTTTGGTATCCGATTACTGTATTTAACGTATAATCCGAGGAATTAGTTTTTAACTTGATTAGGCGTTTTAGATCGTACATAATTAATATTAGTTTATTAATAATTGCGTTTTTGATTTCTTGGAAAGTTTCCTTTGTTTCCGTTATTTATTGGAATCTTTTTTTTAATAAAATTAAATAAAGGTGTCGTAATTTTGTTAAAGTACTTGATAAACTTTTTATAGTAATTGGCGAATTCGATAAATACCTGTACATTTGTGACGGTAATAGGTGTAGGTTATTCGGTAACTGCTGCTATTTTTTTGGGGTTTATTTTGATGTATTTTGGTGTGATGATATATTTTAGATATTTCATTTCCTGAATATGGAATTGATTTTTTTTGCATTAATTAATAAATTAGCGTTTTGTAAAGTTTGAAGAACTTAATGAACGTATTTTGCATGTACCTTTTTTAACCTTGAAAAAATCAAAATGTTATTTAAATAGTATATAACGAAAATATCCAGGTATTTTCGAAATACGTGGTTAATTATTTGCTGAAAGGTTGCTGATACGTTCGTAAGTTTTATTGGTGTAACCAAATATTCGTATAGTTCGTATTTTGTTTTGAAAGCCGTTTTTTATTCGTGCTTTAGTTTAATTCGAATTAGGTTATATCCGTTTTTTTGATTTAGAGCGGTAAATTATTTAATTTTTTATAAGCGGTTTTTTATTTCGGTAATTAATGGTAAGGGTGTTTTATTTTTAACAGTAATACTATTAAGGTATCGATAGTTTATTACTAATCGTAACTTGCTATTTTTTTTTAGTACGAAAAATATAGGATATCCGGCTGAAGATATAAATTGTCGAATTTATTTTTTCTGGAGTTTATTTTTTAGCTATGCGCGTAAGGTGTGAAGTTTTGCTTTATTTAAATTGTAAATAAGGTAAAATTTAGGTGAAGTGCTTTCCTTAAATATTATTTTATGGTTCCATTTGTTATGTTCTGATAATTTCGTATTAAGTTTTTTTTGAAATAATTACTTATATTTGCGATATTGTGGTAATATATTAATTATATTTTTTTTTAGTTTTTCGGGCTGGTGTTTTAGGATTTCGTTAATGTCGCAAAGTTGTGCCCGGATTGTGGCTATGATACGTCGAATACGTTTGTTATATCCTTTTTTTTTTGCGTTTTATTTTTTTGGGTAATAAAGTGTTTGTCGTGTTTTTATATCTGTATTCGTTATTTTTCTTATTAATCGAATGTGGAGATTTTATTTATTTTTCTTGCTTGTTGATGGGGTATAAAACGAATTTTACCTGGTTAATACTTTAATCGATTAAGGGGTTATATTGATATAACTATGGTTTTTTTAAGATTATGTCGTAATTTCTTAACGGAACGATATCGAAATTAATTATTTGGATTCGTTTTTTCATAAAAATCTCGAGGTAATTAATTTTGCGTGCGATTTTTCCGTTGTCGTAAGCGAATACCTGACTTTCGGCGTTTTCGGCGATATAAAGGTTTTTTTTTATCTTTCTATGGCAGCCTAAGTTAATTTACTAATTTCGGGGTAATGTAATTAGCGCTTAAAGTTCCGCAGTTTATTATTGCAGTATAGTAGTGTATTTTAATTCGTATTTTTAAGGTAACAAAATTATTGTTAGCTTTTGTTGTCGTATATAAAGCTTTTTTAAAGGGTTTATGTTAACTCCTTTGGCTTTCGTTATTTTGTGACTTTTTTACAGGTAACGTTTGTTTTTTGGGTTTTCCAGTTGCTTAATTTTAACTTGCAGCTATTTGATGTGTTTTTTTAACGTCGTAATGTTATTTTTAATTTTATAATGCGTACGTCGAATAGTTTATTGTATTATTTTAAGGTAACGATGTTTCCTTTAATTTGTTTAATTGTATTTTCCTTTGGGTGGTTTGATTTTGTTATTTAACTATCGGAACTGTTGGACCATTGGTGTTACGCGTTATATCGGGCTATTTTCTTTTGTCGAGACCGTATTTTTTTGGAGTGTTTGCCGTTTATTAGGATTAGTCGTAAATGCCAGCTGAAATTGCAAGTTATTAATTGTTTTTTATCCTGCTTTTATAACTGTTTGGTGGATTTATTTTTTTTGTATTTTGTAGTTATACGTTTCGAAGTAACATAGTAGGTTTTTTTTAGACAACTTTGATTTTCAGGCCAATTTCCTTTTATTGTAAGGATGTCGATGGTATTTTGTATAGTTAACGTGCGCAGGTATCGGTATTATCGTTAGTTTTTAAAATTACTTCCTGTTTGGTTATGGAAGTTAAATCCTTGGTATTATATGCGTGTAATGCGTCGCTGTATGTAGCTTTGTTATTCTTTATGTTTTAGATAATAGGTTTGCTTGTAGTAAACAGTATGTAGTTTCCTATGTTAATCGGGTGTTTCTGGTAATAAGGCCTTATCTTAACCGTGGAACTTTTTTATTTATGCGTTTAATTTTAATTATTTGTACCGCTTTTATTTTTTTTTGTAATTACAAACAAAGTCTGGGGGTAAATAATTTTTCTTATTCTTAATGTTCCGTTATTTATTTTGTTATGGTAAATTGTTGTCGTTTAATTGCTGCTTGTGATAAGGCTTTGGCCGCGTTTAATTTTTATCGGAATTTTTTTTGTTTGTCGTTATCGCGTATACGGATTATATTAACCTGTTTGTTACCATTTTGACCCTTTAGTAATCCCTTAGGTATTGAAGTTTAATGTATTTTCTTATCGGCTTTTTGCGGCATTTTGTATCGTTTTATAACATGTCCTATTTTGCCGCAATTATAACATTGCACCTGGTTTATATTTTATCGTTAAGTAATGCCAAGTTTTATGGGTTTTAAAGCCATTCCATAAAAAGTAAAAGGTATTTCGCGTTTTTTTCCCTGATTAACCTTGGAATATTTAACCCGTGGGATAAAATGTCCTTTTTTTTTATCGTTTCTCGAATTGCCGATTATCGATTTTTATTGCTTCTGTAATATACTTGTTAAGTGTCGTAAGTTGCGGGAGTTTAATGATTTCATCTTTAACGTTTTTCTTTAAACTTTTATAAAACATATCGATTAAAGTATTATCTTTTTTATCCGTCCATTTTGCTTTTGCCATGAAATTCCTGAATTTTACAGCATACGTAGAAACCGGTCCTTTTTAACGTAATTAAAGGACTTTTTAAGCCGTAACTCGTCCTTTGTCCGGATTTTTAAAGTTACTTTTCAGTTTATCTTCGAAGTTGACATAACTGGAAAAAACCTTTCAAATGGTATCCTTTTAATCGAATTCTTCGTTTTCCAAGAAGTTCCTTATGGTAGGTTCAAACCAGTTAAGGGTATTTCCTTTTAGGCAAGCGGTAATAGCAAAAATCTGATTAGCTGGGTTAGTAAGTCCTTCAAGACGAAGGTAAACCCAAGCCTGGGTTAGGAAATTCTGGATATTCCTCTTCCCGTTATAAGGCTGTAATTTCTTAAGTTTTATTTTGCAAGGGCCTATTTGTTAAGTTGTTACCATTTCGTTAGTAAGTTGCTAAATAATAACCTTAAGCTCCTTAATTTTATCTTGGAATTATTGAACCGTAAATTCCGGAATAATAATTGCCTATACGTTAGTCGACATAGCGGTAATTTAAATATTGCTTAAAGTCTAACTGTATTACTAAACAAAGGTTTATAACGTATAACGGTTAAGGTTAGTTAATTAATTATTAAACCTAGTCGTACGGGTTTATATTAATAATAGTACTGTAGGAAATTAAGTAATAAAAAGTAAATTAGTTACGTTTGGTAATAGCAGATAATTAAGTGTAATTTAGGTAACCAAGTTATATTACAAACTGGTATTATCTAAAATCATGGGAAGTAACGAGCGTATATATTCTTTTTGCTAATTTATAATAATTATTCCTGATTATTCCTAATCACTGTTATTACGGTAATTACTAATGATTAACTTACTGTAATTACTCCTGATTACTGGATTTATCGTGATTACAAGTTACGTAACCCGAGCTTAGGGTCGGAGCTTGTCCTCCTGCAGTCTCCGACCGTTTGGAAAGGCCAAGCCTTGCTGGGCCATAACACAAAATTACTTTTAAAAAATAAATTAGAAACTTTTAAAAATACGTAAGTTTCATTTTATATATTGCAATAATAATCCGCATAAACGTAACTTCCGCAACTTTTTTATTATTAAAGTTCCTAATTAATTTTTTTATTAAATATATAATAACCGTTAATAAAATAATCCGGTACCTTTATTATATACGTTTCCTTAATATTAAGTTCGGAAATACAAACAAAAAAATCTAAATTTTATTAATTACTAGAAACGTTTTTTTTGTTAATAATTTGAAAATACGGTAATTTTTTTAAAGTTATATAATAATACTTTTCGGAAAACTTATTATATAAAAAACAACTTATCAAATAATTATAACGATTTCCATAACAAAAGTTAAATTACTTACGTTAAAATATATAATTAAAAAAACTTTAACTTTTAAACGTTTATTCCATAATTTTAAATTAAAATTAAAGTAATTATAATTTTTTTTTTATAATAATTAATAAACGATTAAATTAATAATAAAAAAACGAAAAAATTAATACAGAGTTATATTACGTTAATATATAAAATATATAATTACGTTAAAAACAAGTTTAATAATCGTTCCAAGTAATTTACTTACATATTAATTAAATACCTGTTAACGGATTAACAAAAACTTTTCTTAAATAAAAGTTCGAATATTTTAAGTTATTTTTTAACTTTTAAAATTTACGGCAGGCGTTTTCGGAAAATCGTTAAAGCAAATAAAATACGTAATGTTTCATTAAATCTAAGGCTCCGGGAAAAACTTATTTTTAATAATTAAAAAAAAAAGAAATAAAACAAAACTGAAAAAGTAATTTATTATTACGGCAAGAATAGATTTAGGATTTGCTTAATAAGGGCAAGTACCTAGTTGCGTACGGCGGCAGGCGCGCCGGCAGCAAGGCGGGTTATTACTGCCTGTTTTTTTTTCTTATTTTTTTCATTTTTTTCCAGAAAGGCGCGTACGGTAACGCGGAAGTAGCGGATTTTCTGTTACGTAATTAACGCGTTTTTTAAAGTTAACGAATAGCGGAATTTACGGTAGGACGGTTATTAGTTTCGAAAGCGACGATAAAGCATACGGCAAACGGACGGGTTAAGGTAAAATTACGATTAATAATTAGCAGAAATTTCTAGGAAATATAGGAAAGTACGTATACCGGAATGCAGGTATGCCCGGAAATATAACGCCAGTAGCAATTATTTACGGCGGCGTCGAAATACGCGCTAGTCGAGCGCCCGGCGAACGCGGAACGTAAGTAACCGAAATAAGGCTCGGCGCGGCGCGTTTTATGCCCGGGACGTTAACGCGACGGGCGTCCGGGAATCTGCGGCTACGCGGGGGCCGGAGCGGGAGCGGCGGCGGCCGGGGCGGCAGGCGCGGCAGCAGGTACTACCGGCAAAGTAAAGGCGATAATGGGTTCGACGGGGGCAGCAATAGCCGCGGCAGCAGCAGGAGTTACCGGGGTAGCAGGAACGGCAGCAGCCGGCACGACGGGAGCTACAGGCGTGGCAGGAGCAGGGATGGCGGTATCGTCGGCGGCGGCGGCGGTATCGCGCGCGGCGCGAACCGCGCGTACGTAGGCGGTGCGGGTACGTGCGGCGGCACGACGGGAAGGCATTTACGATTATTATTAGCAAGTTACTTAAAGTTCCTAGTAATAACGTCTATTTACGTCGTTGTTATTGGTATTATTATTGTGGTTGCGATTATTTGTTAATATACCTAGTGGTTTACGAAACGTACAGTATGCGCTTAGGAGCTGGAAAAAGCATTTATTTCGGTAATAGTAATGGTAGTAATGGTGATGATTTTTTGTAACCCATACGTTAACCTTGCGATCTTTTTTTCCGAGTTTGGGGTATTTACGAAATTATTATTGGAACTAAGGAAAAAAAGGAAAAGAAAACGCGTTGTAACGCTTCCAAAATTTAGATAAGTGCGTATACGTTAAGCGTAAACCTACCTTCCGTTACTTGTTGTTACGGGCGATAAAAAAGGGGAGAAATTACAACAATCCTTTCGCCCAGATTACTTAACGTACGTATGGGTTATTTTTCTGCTATTATATTAAATAATTATATTAAATTACGCAATTTTTTTTGTTTTGATAATATATTAATTTAAGGATTACTAAAGCTGCGAAATGGCAGATTTAAGGAAGCATCTTTTTTTTATTTAAAGGGTATATCGCAGAATAAGAGTTACTTGCTTAATTATTAAAACCCTTGGAATCCCGGAAGAAAGCTTCCGGGGTTCCTACAAGTATATATAAAGTTTCCTAGTTACTGCTTTTTAAAGCTAGAACTATCCATAACAATTTACACTTCCTACACCTTATGTATACGTTCCTTGCGATCTTCCTAACTGTAATATTTAATATAAACTCAAAAATAAAACAGCCCCTGTTACTAATGTTTAATACTTAAGAGTTTCCGTATAATTAAAATTTTCTTTTTGTATTAATAATATAAAAGTAATACTTAATTATAAGGAATCGTTATTAAGTTATTTTTCGAATAAGTCGTTTAAAAATAATATGTTTTTCGGCGGTTATAATAATAATAATAATAATAATAATAATAATAATATTTATCAAATTTACGGTTAATAAACATAAGCGATAAATAAAATTATAATAATTTGTTTAAACCGATCGCCTAAATAATAGCGGTAAGCTCGGACCGATATATAATCCGATAATTTAATTAACCCATTAACCAAGATATATAATACTTAACTGTAAGTATTTTAAACGCGGAATTCCGGGCTTATAACCTGTTAAAATAAATAAGATGATAAGCGTATTCATTAAAGGATCAGCTATCTATTAAGGTGGTAGAGAGCCATATATATATCCATAACACCTACAGGAGTTATGTCACTGTACTTGTAGGAAGCCCTTGACCCTCACTTCAACAGCTAGGGGCCTCTTCGTACAGCGTTTGTACAACGATTGAGTACTAGAGATGGCCGTTGGCCACTATACTGCAAGGTTAGGGAGCTTTGGCTTGCCTCAAGGGATATCTCAACAGAAATTGCCTTGGAGACGAACCTCCTGAACCAATGTAGTGGATCTTGTGCCATTTCGCTCGAATTTGTCAGGAAGGGGGTTGGAGAGAGACGGATAAAGCATGTTGGTGGAGGAAACAATCGTCGCGGCAGGGCACTCCTAAGTTGCTTAAGTATGCAGGAAGCTTCCGAGGGATGGCCTTTGGAGGTGGGTTGGTTAGCTGATATATGGGCAGCGAGTGTCGTGACGCCTAGGAGCTGGCTGTTACAAGTCGGAGGTGATCCTGAGCGGTCAACGTAAGTCCCTAGACGGAGTTAGGATGTAGCCCGCGCTAGGCTATCTCGTCTTCTCTTAGACCCCGAACTAGGTCCCTTAAGCCGCGCTCCGACTGTCAACAACCACACTCGCGATAAAGTCGATGTCTGCCCTTCGCTTCCCTGAACCCAAGGGGGTACCATCTCCAAAGTGAGCTACCTAACCAACCGGTCGCAAGCCACGGCCGAGTCCAGCTTCAACCTTGCTGCCTTGGAATCTACGCATTGGACATCTTGGCCTGGCTTACAGCCACTCAAACCTCTCTTCTCACATATACCGGCTGGAACTACGCGCGTAGCTGGAGAGTAGGAATGGGTGGCGAGCAGTACGAGGGCGACTTTGCGCAGTGTCACCGATACAGGCCACTGCCAATGCTAGACTAGATCAGTCTGAGCACTCGGCACCTTCTACAATGAGCTCCCCCCTTTCGTTATCGTGCCATCATCGCAACCAATAGAGGGCAGATCCCAATAGCCTGCCTTACGAGCCAAGTTATTTACAGTCCCTTCCTGGAGTTGCCTATGAGGGACAGGTCGCAGATATGGGAAGCACTAATCGGCGAGGAGATAGGACCGAGTCAGACAGGCTATGACTACTTGTACTAGTATATAAACCGTTAATATCCCCTGCCCTGCTTATTCTCTTCCTCTTCCTCTTTCCTTCCTCGACTTATACTGCCTGGCATACTCAAACTACTAATGGAGACAGAGCATTTCTTTCCGCCGAACACTAGCCATCCTTTGGGGCTTTTATTTCACTCCGCCTTTAGCTCCGACTCTGATAACTCATTTTCCGGCGAATTCAATATGGCTGACCTCGTGGATCTTGGTGCCGATATAGATGCTGTTATTCTCCCACAGGATAAGGCAACCCCCCCACCAACGGGCCACCCCATCAACGGGCCACCCCACACCCGCGTAACGCGTTAATCCACTTACTGATTTTTTTTTATAAAAAGCGTTTCAACAATCTGTTAGAAAATTGAAATAATTATCTTCTTATTTATCAAAATCTGCGCTTTCGAACGATATAAAGCTTTTAACTTAATTCCGTATAACGCAAACGATTAACGAAATTAAACGTAAGAAATCCTTACGTTTAGCCTTTAAAGCTACGACGTTAACAGATAAAATATAACACGCCGTATCGAAGGTATGCCGACGAAAAAAGAAAGTTAACGAAATTCGGTAGAAATTATTACGAGTCTAAAAGGAAACTTTAACCCATTAGGTTATCGTATAAAGTTATTTAAGTTATGCGTTACTTTATTTCCGATTTCGCTTATACGCATAACGCCTTTTAATTAATAACGGCAGCCCCGAATGCTTAGGAAAAAATTAGATAACCCGATTTTTGCGCCGTTATTTTGAAAATAGGATTTTTAAAAGTACGACAATCGATTATAAACGTTTAAATAGCGCTTCCCCGGTTTTTATTAACGTTTTATTTAATCGTTTTATGTTGCCGGAAACTAAGGTTATTAAATAGAGGAATTAATTTAACACAGACGAAATCGAAGTAATAAAAGGTATGGGGGAAAACGTTTTCATCCTTAGAAAAGTTTTTAAAAAGGTTATTTTTTTAAAGGATTTCTTTAAAAGGAAATAGATTATTATAATCGTATACGTTAATATTAACGGATGTTCGTTATTACCTTTCGTAATCTTTAACAGCGTTAACGTATAATAATAATAATTTCCCGAATCGGATAATAAGGCATACGAAAGTTAATATTTACTACTTCAGAAAACGGTTAAACGAATACCGAAATCAGCTTAAAAGGGTTTCGCCAAATTTTTATTTTTAATATTAAATCCGGAAACTTTAATAAATAAAAGTTTTTAATTATCGACGGCTATAACACCTATATTACGGAAAGCTTTATGTAGATATACCTTTAAAATAAGATCTATATTATCTTTTTACTTACCTACGTTTCCTATATTACTTTATTTTTTAATATGGGTATATTTATTATCTTAAAGCGAAAATTCCGCTACTAGTTCTGTAAACGCTATTATAAACGGGCGTCCGAAGTTATAAATAAAACCGACTTCTTTTAAGCGCTTTCGAAAACGTAAAGTGAAATTATAATAACTTCGAAATACATTTTAAAAAGTTAAAAAATAACAAGTTTACGTTTTATTCATAAAACGAAAGTATTAAATAATAAGTACGTTAAAAAAAAAGAAAACGACAAACGTACTTACCCCAAAATCGATTATTACCCCATTACGCCTTAAATTCCTTACTTAATTAACTGTTTTAAATATGAAAATATTTAAATTATCCAAAGATTTAGCTCGGATCGAAAAAAACCTAATAAACGTTAATTTAACCTTCGGAAATCCCACCATACGCTTTTTGTTCCGTAAATTCGCGAAAGCTTTTAACGAAAAAACGAATAGACTTTCCGCTGCCGAGGTACATAATAATTAATTAATTACCGCGCTTAAAAAACGAAACTTAAAAAATGTAAAAAGGTACAACCCGAGCTAAATAAAACTTTCGTAAAAATAATATCAGTAAAAAAAGTAAAAATAAGACTTGAAGCTCTTGCGAAAATACGTTTTATTATTATTCGGCAAAATTAACAAAAAAACGAATTTTTCGAAAAAGGAAAAAATAACGATAATAATCCTAATTATATTATTATACGTACCCGTTAATATGGAATCAATTAATTAAGTAGTTATTAAGATATTGTTATTTAAATTAAAGGGTTGTGGTTGCAATGGCTTCAAAAAACGGGTGGCCCGTTGATGGGGTGGCCCGTTGGTGGGGGGGTTGCCTTAGCGGGGGTCCGTCGAAGTCTCCTGGCCCAGGTCTAGTAACGACCCTTATTCAATCCTCCAGGGAGAGCGTAACCTAAGACCAAGCGACTAACCACGTGGACCCCGCAACTTCTGTCAATGACGGCAAACTGTCCAGCCTATCGGCAAATGTAGTGCCTAGTCCCGTTCAAAGCTCTAAAGGCGATGTAGAAGAAACTACTATAGTAGCCGGCGATGATAGTAATAGCAAACCTGCCACTCCTAAACCGGTCGCCATTGATCGCCTTCAGCCTACCTAAGATGGCCTTGAAGTAAGTATGGCAAATTGGACAAATCCTACAATCAAATGTTTAATGTGCAAGGATGCTTGTAAGACCACTGCCGCCGCCTATATACAGAACAAACTTAAGCACCAGTTCTTATAATTCAAGAAATAAACCATACTCGATACTAGTTGTTGACCGCCAAGATTTACCTATGTGAACTGTATCGGAAGCAATGTTCAAGTTCCTAGAATATGAGAAGGAATACCGTAAGCAGTACAGCTGGGCTACATATCATAATAATAGAGAAACATACTACAAACCAGTAGATGGCGGTCAAATTCTCCCACCTGCCATTTGTAGTAAAGAGTTCAAACGATCTGGCGTCGTCCGAAAGCATAAACCGGGCTGGAGAAGAGAATTTTACATGGCTGTTTCTAGTCTAAAAGAGTTGACCACAGTTAAATCATCCTTAATCTTCTATAGGATCAGCCATTGTTGTTCTCTGAATAGCTATGAAAGTCCATCTTCCAGCCTTTTAGGGATAGCTAGACTTTCCAGGAATGCAACTAGGAACTCGAGGCTGAGCAAGCTCACATGCTAAGCTCAGATGAACCAACACTTGTTGAGGGAACAACAGCAACGTAGTCAAACTGGTGACTTTGTTGATGGGGTTGTCGTTGTTGTTAGAAAGTGGAAAAGGAATCCGGGGGCAGAAAGGCGGTGGATGAGATGTTGTGTGGTTCCACACGCAACAATACTTCATTGTCCCTTTGTGGCCGACCAAGGAGTGACAGCTGGCGAGCACGTCAGATGTTACAAGCATACAAATCAAAGTGCTCTCGGTGAGAAATTTGAACCAAAGGAAGAACAGGGGTTGTCCAACCTCGAAATAATGATAGGGCCCTATGACCACTATAACCTAAAATCCCGAATGGTAAAGCATGAGTTGTGTGATGTTTGACGGTCATAATGCGGAATGGCACAAGGTAACTGGTCAAAGTTGATGGCTGGTCTTAGGCTACAATTCTTCGTTGGTTGCGCATTGGGACCTGTCACCGCTTATGACAGCGTTGAGCGATTGTTCGTAGACGACCATTAGATGAATTCCCAGTCAATTGATTTGCGGCCCTGTTTTCCAACGCAACCCCTTGTCTGTTCAATGAAATCAACTCCCTATCGTCGCTAGCGCCGTTTGGATTTGTGTAGTTTTCAATGAAATCAACTTCATTTCATCATGGCATTAAGGATAAGCATTTCATACTTAATTTGGGACCTACTTGTAGGACTGTTTTTATCTATTGCAAGTTTGCAATTGGAAGGAATGTGCCAGATTTAGACCACCTTACCCGCTGGCCACCCTCAGCGTGTCTTCCTTATCATCTCCCAAGCATTCCTCCTGCGCTCTCAGAAAGAGCGACGAGCGGAAATCAAGGCGCCAAAATACCCTCTGCAAAGGCAAAATACCCCTTTGTGCCCCGCCATGTCTCTATACATGTTGAATGCACAGAGAGCCCACAGACCACGACAGCGGTACCTACATGGACTGAAGGTGAGCTTAGCCACCGCAAGGACCATTGCGGTTGGCACAGCTGGTGCGACGGCCATAGGAGCAACAGGCACCGCCGCTGCCACACTGGAACACGTCGTTCAAGCAGGAGCCCGACCTGCACCTGTAGATGGCATCCATGGGACTGGTGCAGTAGCCGCACCACAGACCTCTGGCACCGCTGGCGCAGGGACAGTAGGAGCTGGGGTTACATTGGCGGGGAAGAAGTCCTATATAATACACAGCGTGAGTGGAAACCAGGCGAGTGGGTGAGTCCGCAGCAAATATACGTGGGGACGGAGCTCCAGGAGACGTAGAAGGCCAATATCACTTACCCTCGTGGGCATTGTTGCGCGGGGACAGGTTGACAGTGCGCCGCTCATTCTCATGGGCGGCAATCTTGTCGTCCAGGACGGGCTCAGCAACTGGCGCGGGGTCGCGCTCGTAGACCTTGACTTCAATGGCGGACTTGTCAGGGAGAGGCTCAGGCTCCCGAGCCTTGACCTCGGCCTCGCCTCCCTTGTCGGATGGCAGGGCCACAGCAAGGGCCGCCAAGGTGAGGATAACGTCGAAAAAACGCATGATGCTTTTTTGATGCGGTTGTGTTCTGGATGTTCGCTCTCAGCGCATGTCTGGAACTGATCGGGTCGATGGACAAGACGGGCGAAGGGACACTTATTTATATATTTCCTTTCTCACTGAGGCGTTCCTACCCTTCCGCGCACTCAAACATCGAGCCGTAGGCTCGTACTCTGCTCCATTTTGACTGTAAGAGCGGATGGTATTTCGGCCGCTGCATTGTCAGCATGAAAGTATGCCACGATCTCGGTCTCTAGGCTGCATGGATCCGCCGTCATGATTCGGGCATTTCTGCGAGAAGGTGGACTGATTCTCTCTCACTTTGCAGCATCAGGGTACGAGTGGTGGCACAACACGGAGGAATAATGCCCAATCGCATGGACGGTGTGTTGACTAGTGTAGGTTAGGAACCAAGGTCATCTCGATTCTTGCAAGGCTTCTACGTTCGATTTGGTCGTAGTTCGGACGCCCTGCTTGGATAGGAGTGATAGTAATTGTCTTGCAGCCTGGAGGGTGTGATTATCTGCACAACGGAGAAACTCCAGAATCTCCATGAGTACAGGTTACGTAAACGGCGAGTCCAACGAAGCCGATGTTGTCATTGCCAATAGGAGTCGCAACACTCCAGGTGAGCCATCACTTCCAGACGCGGCAGACGCGGCTGACCCGTGAATACGGCTAGTGTCAGACCCAACAACATCATTCAGCCCTAGCGGAGATTACTTTATACACCCCTGGTACCTTTTTCTCTCAGCTACAGCTGTACCTACATGTATATAAGGAGGGTTCGTTACCCTTGCCTTTTATCTAAGACCTTCTAGAGGTTATGTAACCTTTAATACACTTCTTCTTTAGTTATATGCTTCATTACGTAATATCAGGGTTTTATAGTTATAAGCCCGGTTAGTATTTTTTACTAGCTGTACATTGATATATTCGTTGACCTCACTAAAATCAGGCCTTATTTTTAAGGTTGGAGCTGCGCCGTAAGCGTAGTTGCAGCTACGCTACAACAAAACCTTTTAAAAAAACAGTAGCTCCAGGTACCGCGTTAACCTAATTTAAAAAGTACCCACAAAAATAACAAAACTTCACAAATAAGGCTTAATAATAAGTTCTAATTTCTTGGTTCCGTTTTCTGCACTTCTATATAAATTTTACGAAATTTATCTTTGGAATTCGCAAATAAAGTAATAATTAATAGTATTATGAAATAACAGAAAATATAAATATATATAATTTCAAAAACGCTTTTTAACCGTATATATAACTTTCCGACCGGGTCTGGTTTGGCGGAAATATTCTCAATTAAAGATAAAATTTCCGTTTTCCGTAAACCTTCCCATCTGGAACGCCCTTATGGCTGCGACGCAATAACCATAACCTATATGGACAAAAGAATAGCTATACGGGCTTTTCCTATATTAAATTACCTTTAAAAGGCCCAAGGCGAAATGTTATATAGGGTAATTGCGTTATCGCAGCAAGGAGAGCGTTCCGGTTAATTAAGTCCGGGATTTTCTCAGGGCTGCGACGTAACAACCATAGCCCGTACGGCCGAAAAAATTAAAATACGGGCTTTTTCCACATTAAATATACTTAAGAAACCCGGTATACGATGATGCGACCGATGGTTGTACTGTCGCAGCCATAAGGGCGTTGCGGTCGCCCATTTTCCAGACCTTCATTTAGCCGTATTAGCTGCAATTTCGATTCAAAAAAATGGAAAGAAAATCCTTAGATGTATATTAGCTTATATTGGACGCGTAGATAAAGTTGCATACTTAACGGGCTTAATATAGTTGCGTAACAAATTCTTTATATTTAAATATTGAAATTCAAAGAAAAATAAAAGGAAAGTTAATGATTTTGGTAGCGATACGGAAAACGGACCTATATTTCTACAACTACAACTCAGGCCTCGCTGGCTCGTTTCGGGAATACGGCATTTACTTAGTTAATTTTTAGCTTCTTGGCGTAGTACTTTGGAAAACTTTAGAGCCAGCGAGGCCTGAGCTAGCTGAGGTAAATATTTGTTATAACGTCCCACATCACCTCCTCAGACACACCACCTAGTCGGACACTTTTTTCGCTATCACAACCACTTACCTTTAATCGCTTATTTCTTAACATCACCATTATGGAACGTCTTAAAAAAATGTTAAAATGAACCTAGATATTTAGGCCCTGTCGGCAGTTGAGGTGATTTGTTGGAAGGAGCGGTGAAAGGAACAAACTGGCTTTGATGTGGCTCTAGTATGGGTAACCCACCTTTGGAGTACACCCACCTTTGGAGGCCAAATCTCACCAAATCACTGGGTTTTTGAAATAATATACTAAAATAAAAAAAACTAGATATAAAGAAACGACTTGATATATTATAAAACGTATATTATAAGGACGTAATTTACAATACATATTGCTTTTAATATCTAATCGTTATTTTTTAAACATTTATTTTAATTCTATTAATAAAAGTATTTAAGTTTATTAACAATTTACAGATAAAAACGTTTAAATATATATTAAATTTACATAATAATTAAAGCTTTTATGTCGAGGAAATATTACGAAAATAATTGAAATAAAATTACCAAGTAAAACTAATAAAATATAATTTCAAAACATAACTTTAAACTTAAAATTAAAATGTTAAAAATAATCCAACTCTGTAAAAAGATTTGGAACATTAAAAAATACATATATAAATAATTACATAATAGTATATATATAATATTAAATATTCTATGCTGATAAGCAAATAAAATATAATTTTCGTTATTAATTTTATCTTTCGTAATTATAATGTTAATATTGTGAAGAACGAAAATTTTTGGTTGTATTTATTGCTTTAAATTAACTTTAAACTTTTAAATAAATTTATTAAAAAAAGTTTAAATCTTTAATCTTAAAGTTAATATAACTTAATTAAAGTTAAAATTTATTTATATAACGGCTGGGCTAGTTAACCAACTATTAAACCTAATCGTACGGGTTTATGTTAGCAGTGGTATTGTAGGAAACTAAACAATGAAAAATAATTAGTTACGTTTGGTAATAGCAGATAACTAAGGGTAATTTGGGTAATTAAGTTATATTACAAGCTGGTATTATTTAACATTATAGGAAATCATAAGCGTATATATCCTTCTGGACTTTTTATAGTCGAGTGTGGTCGAACCGACCGTGTTCGATTATGGCTTGGTTACGTGATTTTATGATCGGTTTTTCCTTTTTGTAGCTCCGACCGTTTGGGGTAGCTAAGCCTTGCTGGGTTATAATACGACTTTTCCTTTTTAGGATTTTTGCTTTTAAAGATTAAATTGTTTGTTTGTCGTTTCTAGTAAGTAACATTTTTTTTTACTTTTTACTTTCTCGTATTTCGCTTTCTTTATTATATCGGGTCGTATTTTTAAAAACAGAAAAATACCAGATCCTGACCCGGATTGTTACAAAAAGCTTGCTTGTTTTATTAACAAATTCGGTATAGATATGCCTTGCTGTTCGGTTTATTTTCGTGTTAACCGTTCCGATTGTATTGTTGCGGAAGGTAAAGTTTGTTATGGTTTTTATATAGAAAAGAAATACGTAAACTGCGATTTTGGTAGAGTGGATTCGCAGGCGATGTTTCGCGTTTCTTGTGAAAAGGATCGAATTAAACGAGAAAAAAAGGAAGCCGAGGTTTTTTTTTTAAAGCGTTGGCCTGATTGTAACGTTTTCGTAAATAAGAGAAAATTCTGCGAAAAAAAGTTGTTGAAATAATTCGTTACGGGGTTGAAGATTTAGATAAGCTGGAATAGCAGGAACGGGTTAAGGCCGAAACGATTACGTCGGTATAAAGCGTCCCAATAACCGATTAAACTAGGGACGTTATCGCAAGTTCGTCGGACGATATAAATTAGGGTGTTATTTTTGATGATTTCGGCGTTGTTGGTAGAAGTGCTTTAAAAGGCCTTAGGGATTTATAAGATTTTTTGCGGGTTTCCAGGTATTTTCGGAATCTGGGTATTTTTTCCATTTGATAAAGTACTGGGTAAGTCCATTCTTTTTGCGTATGTTTAGGATTTTTTCTACCTCGTATATTACTATATCTTTCTCTGCTTTATCTTCGTATCCCGTGTTAACTTTAATGGTATTTGCTGTTGATTTAAGTAAAGAAACATAGAAAACTGGATGGAGCTTAACTTTTGGGGGTAGCTTTAATTCGTAATTATTTTCTGAAATTTTCTTGATGATCTTGTATGGGTTAATGTATTTGAAGTCGAGTTTTTAATTTAGGCGTTTAGTTTTGATATTTTTGGTAACTAGATAGACCATATTTCCTTCCGAGAAAGTTGGTCCTTTTAATTTTTTTTGGTTATAGTATTTCTGTATCTGGTTACGTACAAATTCAAGTTTTGTTTTTATTCCTGTGTGTAGTTATTCGAGTTGTTTTAACGTTAAAATGGCTTTAACGTTAACTGGACCGTTGTCGCGTATGTTTTTGTAAATTTTTGGTATGAATTTAAAATTAATATTTGCTGGAATTGTTTTGATATTCTTATGGTAACTGGTATTGTAAGTTAACTAGGTTATTAGTAACTTTTTAACCTAATTATTTTGTTCGTAATTAATGTAGTCTCGTAAGTAGGTTTCGAAAGTTTGATTTAACCGTTTTATTTGCTTATTTATTTAATGTTTAAATATACTGGATAACTTGTGGTTTAGGCCGATTTGTGCTATAAGGCCTTGTTAGAATTTAGAGGTAAAAGTAATATTTTTGTCGGAAATAATTTCCGTTGGTAATTTATGTATATTGAATATATGTTGGAAGAAAATGTATGCCATTTATTCTGCGTCTGTATTTTCGTAATAAGGTAAAAAATAAAAAAATTTCGTAAATCGATCGACGATTATGAAGATATTATCGTAATATACTTTTGTTACTGGATTTTCGAATAAGAGAAGTTTAGTAATAAAATTTATAATAATCGAATCCTATAGCTGTTATGAAACTGAAAATGGTTGCAGTTTTCCGTATGGTTTGTGCCGTAGAACCTTAACTTTGGCGTAAACGTTATATTTTCGTTTAACTTTCTGTATTATTATCTTTATTTTAGGAAAGTAATAAATGCGTTATAGCCGTTTTAGGGTTTTGTAAGTCCCTGGATATCCATAAAATAGGTGTTGATATATATCCCATATCAGGTCCTATTGATATTTTTTTGGTATCTGAATTTTGTTTATTTTCTAATCGTCGGGTAAGCTGTTGTTATACTGTTGAATTTTCTGATATAAATCGGGGGGTATTACCTTAATCGTTATAATTTGTTGTAATTTCAAATATCTTTTTAAGGTAATATCGAAAATTCTGTAATTAACCTTAACTAATTTTTTTTCTAAGTCAGGTCGTTTATTAAAAGTATCTACTTTGCCGTTTTCAAAGTCTTTTTGGTAAATAATAACGAAATTGTACTTTGCTAGTTTTTCGGCGTAACGTAATTATCGTTCTGTAAGTTCTCGTATAATAATAAAACAGGTAAGGTTTTTGTAATTGGTATAAACCTTAATCTGGTAAAAGTTGCCTTTAAGTATATGTTTAAATTCTCGAAAAACTTTAACGATAGCTATAAACTTTTTATCGGAAATTGCATAATTTAGTTTTGCTTTTTTCAATTTGTAAGAATAAAAGGTAATCGGGTAAAATATTCCTTGATTATCCCGGTATCCGATTACTGCGTTTAATATATAATCCGAGAAATCGGTTTTTAGCTCGACTGGGCGTTTTGGATCGTATATAATCAATACTGATTTATTAATAATCGCATTTTTAATTTATTGGAAAACCTCTTTTATCTCTGTCATCCATTAAAACTCGTTTTTTTTTAGTAAAATTAAACAAAGGTGTTATAATTTTACTGAAATACTTGATAAATTTTCGGTAATAATTAGCAAATCCAATAAATGCCTGTATCTCTGTAACAATAATAAGCGTTAACCATTCGGCAACTGCTGCAATTTCTTTGGGGTCTATTTTGATATATCCTAAGGTAATGATATATCCCAGATATTCCACCTTCTATATATAGAACTAACTTTTTTTTGCGTTAATTAATAAATTAACGTCCTGTAAGGCTTAAAAAACTTGGTAAACGTATCCTGCATGTGCTTTTTTAAACTCTGAAAAAATCAAAATATCATCTAAATAACATACAACGAAAATATGCAGGTACTTTCGGAATACGTAATTAACCATTTATTAAAAGGTTACTAATACGTTCGTTAATTCCATTAATATAACCAAATATTCGTACAATCCGTATTTCGTTTTGAAAATTGTTTTTTATTTATATCCTAGCTTAATTCAAATTAAGTTATACCCATCTCTAAGGTTTAAAGCGGTAAATTATTTAGCTCCTTATAAACAATCCTTTATTTCGGTAATTAATAATAAAGATGTCCTATCTTTAACAATAATACTATTAAGATATCGATAATTTATTACCAATTGTAATTTGCTATTTTTTTTGGTACGAAAAACATAAAATATCCGGTTAAAGATATAAATCGTCGAATCCATCCTTTTTGGAGTTTATTTTCCAGGTATATACGTAAGGTATAAAGCTTTGCTTTATTCAAATTATAAATAAAATAAAACTTAGGTAAAGTGCTTTCCTTAAGGATTATTTTATAATCCTATTCGTTATGTTTTGGTAACTTCGTCTCGAGTTTCTTTTGAAACAATCGCTTATATTTACGATACTGTGGTAATACATTAACTATGTTTTTTTCTTTTTCTGGTTTTTCGGGCAGGTATTTTAAAACTTCGTTTAAATCGTAAAGTTATGTCCGGATCGTGGCTATAATACGTCGAATGCGTTTATTATGCCCTTTTTTTTTATATCGTATTTCTTTAAATAATAAGGTGTTTGTCGTATCCTTATACCTGCATTCGTTATTCCTTTTATTAATCGAATATAAAAATCTCGTTTATTCTTTCTACTTATCGATAAGGTATAAAACGAATTTTACCTAGCCAGTATTTTAATCGATTAAAGGGTTATATTAATATAACCATAATTTTCCTAGGATTATGTCGTAATTCCTTAACGGAACGATATCGAAATTAACTATTTGAATTCGTTCTTAGATAAAAATCTCGAGGTAATTAATCTCGCGTGCGATTTTTCCGTTATCGTAAGCGAATACCTAACCTTTTGCGTTTCCGGTGATATAAGGGTTTTTTTTATCTTTTCATAGCAGTTTAAGCTGATTTACCAATTTCGGAATGATGTAATTAATACCCAAAACTCCGCAGTCCACCATTACGGTATACCAATATATCCCAATTCGTATTTTTAAAGTAACAGGGTTGTTGTTAACTTTTGTTGTCGTATTTAAAGCCATTCTGGGAAGTTCTTGCTGTTATTTCCGGTTCGCGCTATTCTGAAGCTTTTTTACAGATAGCGTCCTTTTTTTGGAAATTCTGTAAGTTGTTAGACTTATTCGGTAAGTTGTTTACATATTTCTTATACTTGCTTTATCTGGCCTTTCTAGCGGTACAGTTAAGTTTTAAGTTCAAGGATCTTTTCTTTTTGCTGGTGTAGTTAACTTAAAACTTCGCAGATGTCGTTTTCTAGTTCTTTTATAACTTCCTATCCCGTATAAGGAACTGGTTAGCTTTAATTGGCGAATTCTGCTAATTCTTTCCGTAATACCTTTTGTTTTTAAGGATTTATTTCAAAAATTAGTTATAACTGGATTTCGGTAATAGCCTTTTAATAATGCTTATCGATAAACCTTTAAATCAGTTCTTTTTGGGTTTAATAGTTGCATTATCCGAAATAATACGTAAGGTTCCCTTAAGGGTATCCTTTGCCTTCGGGCCATGTTAATACCGGTGCTGCATCGTCGATCTTTTCCTAAGTAATAAAAGTTCGTAACTTTCGATATTACTATTGGTTTTCTTGGTTATACCCCGTTCGGGTATAAAAATCAAAACCTTTTTCTTATATACGGGTAATTTGCGTATAAATCCGTTATTTCCTTTCCGTGTAAACAGGGTATTGGGATTGGTTATAGTTAATAAGATGGAGATTCGTATGTCGTATTTTCTGGACTTATCTTTTTACTGTTACCTGTAAAAAGGCCTTAGCCGTTTTTAATCCTTATCGAACTTCCTTTTGTTTATTATTGTAATGGATGCGAATTATGTTAATTGGTTTACTATCGTTTCGACCTTTTAAAGGTTTTTCGGGTACTAGGGCCTAATATACTTTCTTATCGGCTTTTGGCGGTAATTTATATCGTTTAGTAACATGTCCCGTTTTGCCATAATTGTAATACTATACCTAGCTTATATTTCGTTATTAAGTAATGCCAAGTTTTATAAGTTCTAAAGCTATTCCATAAAAGGTAAAAGGTATTTCGTGTTTTTTTTCTTAATTAACTTTGGAATATCCAACCTGTAAGGTAAAGTGTCCTTATCGTTTTTATCGCCTTTTAAACTGTCAGTTGTTAATTTTAACTGCTTCCGTAATATATTTGTCGAATGTTATAAGTTACGAGAATTTAATAATCTTATCCTTAACGTTTCTTTTAAACCTTTATAAAATATATCAATTAAGGTATCGTCTTTTTTATCCGTTTATTTTATTTTTGCCATAAGGTTCCTAAATTCCACAGCATACGTGGAAGCTGGTTTTTTTTAACGTAATTAAAGGACCTTTTAAGCCGCAACTCGTTTTTCGTCCGGATTTTCAAAATTGCTTTTAAGTTTATCTTCGAAGTTGATATAGCTGAAAAAATCCTTTCGAATGGTTTTTTCCTGGTCGGATTTCCCGTTTTCCAAAAAGTCCTTTATCGTAAGTTCAAATTAATTAAAGGCGTTTCTTTTTAGGCAAGCGGCGATAGCAAAAATTTAATCGGCTGGATTAGTAAGTTCTTTAAAACGAAAGTAAACCCGAACCTAGGTTAGGAAACTCTGGATGTTTCTTTTCCTGTTATAAAGCTGTAGTTTTTTAAGCTTTATTTTATAAAAACCCAGTTGCTGGGTTATTACTATTTCGTTAGTAAGTTGCTAAACGGTAACTTTAGGTTCCTTAATCTTGTTTTAAAGCTGCTAGGCTGTAAGTTCCGGAATAACGGTTGCTTATGTACTGGTTAACATAATGACGATTCGAATATTATTTAAAGTTTAATTATATCATTAAACAAAAACTTGTAACGTATAACGGCTAATCTAATTAACTAATTATTAAACCTAATCGTACGGGTTTATATTAATAATGGTACTGTAAAAAATTAAGTAATAAAAAATAATTAATTACGTTTGGTAATAGCAAATAACTAAGGGTAATCTAAATAACCAAATTATATTACAAGCTGGTATTATTTAAAACTATAAGAAATAATAAGCGTATATATCCCTCTGGACTTTCTATAATCGAATGTAATCGAACCGACCGTATTCGATCACAAGTCGAATATAATCGAACCGACCATATTCGACCATGACCTGGTTACATAATCTTATAATCGGTTTCTCCCCTTTATAACTCCGACCGTTTGGGGTAGCTAAGCCTGGCTGGGCCATAACAATTTATATGATTATATAAACGTAATAAATGTTATTTGTAACTTTTTATGATATATTTTTACATAAAGCGTTGATTTTTTATTCTTTTATATGTAATTTCCCGCCAAAGGTGGGTGCACTTCAAAGGTGGGTTATCCACACTAGGATTGCAAGACAAAGGAGCTGAAGCCTATATGTGGCTGCTCCCCCCCACCCCTAGTTCTAGGACAGCAGAGCAAGCAACCACCTCCCCCCAGTCTCTAGAATTGCAGCACATTTGCCGACAGGCCCAAAAAAATTCGAAACTTAATTTTAAACGTTTTGGTTTTATATACGATATTCTATTAGCAGTTATAGCGATCAAATGCAGTAAGCTGGCGTAGTCTATATGCGATGGTTCTTTATCTGTTCTGATGGATAAATCTAGTTCATGGCAATCGCCTTAAGTACATGATTTGGGCGGTTAAAAGGGAAGCGGTAGATAAGGCATGTCGCAGGCTATATCCTGCAGCCTTATACCGACAAAGCCTTCCAGCCTGTAATACCTAAAAGTACCCAATGCCGATACGTCGTTTTGCGTTAGGTATTCAAAAATTACAAAAATAAATCTAAAATAATTAATTTGTATAGGAATTAAATCTTGGTTTTTATATCCATCTTAATAATATATTAACCGTTGTACTAATTAATTTTAAGTTTTTTTTTCTTTTTTTAAATTTTAAATTTTGTATAAATCGTTTATAATCTGTCTTGTTAAAAAGCTTTATAAAACTATTAGTTAGATTATCCTTACTTTTTATATATTAAAAATTAATATTGCTGTTCCGTTTTTTTTAACGGACGTAATAATATTTCATTCGAATGTAATGTTTTTTTCGTAACAATAGGGTTTCCATTACTTATTTAAATACTTTTATATTATTTTTTAAAAGAAGAATAAGGCCGTTAAGCATTAACCTACATTTTATCAAGAAGTTCCTAATCCTTACTGCTTCCCTAACAGCTAATGAATTGGGACGGGGTGACTAGGTCCTGATCAGTACGTAATCGCAAAGAGTGTCTTCGTAAGTGGGCTCAGTGGTGAGTTCAAACGCAGTCTGTATTTTATGGTGTTGAGACCATGATGAAGTCTGATGGGGTTACGCTCAGCGAAAATGAACCTCTAGAAATACATGCGCAATGTGGAGCCACTGATCATCCGAGCCCGGACCTAAGTCCCGGCACACTGCCCCATTTCACTATACCGGCTTTAACGTATTTTGTTTTTATGGTATACCTCGTAACAATACCTTATAACTTCGAAAACCATAATACGGGTACTTCAGCTATGCAAGATACATATCCTGTAATGGATTTAGTTAATTGCCCGTTTGCAAAGTTTGTATTTACTGTTTCGAACAGTTTTAAGTCGTTATATTATAGGTATAAGTAATCTTATTCTCGCTTCCAGTACCGAGTCGACAGGTTTGTTGTATTATTTATGTACCGTAATTGTTTTTTAATGCATTTTTGGTATTTTGGAAAAGCGTTCCCCATAAACCTAACCCAAGTCGACGTTGCAAACGCTATATCCGGCTTAATAATGCAATTAGAAAAGTTGAATTTCCCTACCAGACTTACATATTTGAAGGTGTTTTTTTTTTTTTTTTTTTTTTTTTTTTTTTTTTTGCTAGTTACACCGTCGTATCTTATAACGTGCTTTAAGTAATTCTTAATAAATAAAATGGGCTTCTTTATCTTGTTTAAACCGATTAACTTTAGTAGCTTTTCGATATACTGTTATTAATTCAGCTTAACGTCTTTAGTTAGTAAAGAACGGAAAAGCCGTACGCTTAAATACCAATCCGCGTTACTTAAGTCCTTAACGGGTACGTCCTTAGCTAGCTTTTTTGTAACGCCTTCCAGATGTTCCTTACTAACCCCGAAAAAAGAAAGTTATTTACATATAACGAAATAACGTCCCCTATTTCCGCCTTGCGGTAAATGGCGTCGTTCGAAATTAACGGCAGAAAATCTAACTTCGTAAGCAATTTCCTAACTCTCTTTTACTAGATAGCTCCGGCTTGCTTTAAGCCGTATAACTGGTTTATTAACTTGATAATTATGTTAAGAAAGTACCTATATTTCTTCTTATCCTCCGGGTATGCCTTTAAATACTTCTTAAGCATGGTAAATTACTTTATATAAATATCCTCCTTTAGGTTTTTATATAAGTATGTTACAACAAAATCGATTTATATAATGTGCTATTTTAAATGGGTTATAAAAGTTAATAAAATTTTCCAATATATAGCTTTTGCAATATTCGCTATTGTTTCGTTATAATCGATACTTTTCCGTTAGGTAAAACCTTTACCGTAAATACAGGCCTTATATTTATCTAGTTTTCTTGTAATATGTACTTTTTTCTCAGCACCTATTTTACATTTACCTGGTATCCATAGGCCCTATCCGAATTAAGGGATATGAACTTAATGGTTTTACGCGAAAGGTTTTCTTTAATTTTTGTAAAGATTACTTTAAGCAATACTTTTCGTTTTGGGCTTTCCATAATTTCCTTTTGTAACGGGCCGTCGTCGACTGTAACGTATCCATAGCTTTCGATAAAATCGTCGTCGTTACTTAGTAACAAAAAGCTCTGGAACTTTTTTAAATCGCAATCTAAGTCGCAATCGCCCTTTTAAGTTAAAGTTAGCTTTAATTCGCGCATTAGTTTAAAAGCTTCGTTTAGCGCTTTCAAGAGGTATAGCTTTAAAACCGTTTTCTTAAAACGCCTTTTTTGGGCTTAACTTTCTTAATGTTTAATTAATATCATCTTTCAGAATAACGTTATTATTTTTGTTCTTTACTGTAACGCCTTTCTATTTCTAACAGTATTTTAGTTGCTTTTAAACGGGTTACAGAAGTAACCGAATAATATGTCTAAGGTTATAAGGCTATTTTAGGTCTTTTAAATCCTTGTAAACTGTAACGTATAGTATAATAAAAACCCTACCGCCCTTTAATAACCACACCTTATAACTATAAATGCCTTAATAACCTAATAATATGCCCTTTGCTCTACGGGCTGTTAACGTTTCTGACTTAGTTCTGTAATTTGTATCGATTAAGACTGTACACTTGTTACCGAAAATTCGAAAGTAATTATTATCGGGCCTGTGGGATTTCTTAAGGTCAAATCGAATATTTTCTTAAAGTATTCGATCGACGTTATATCTTTTACTATAGACTATCTAGTCCTGTTAATCGTATACGTTGTAACCTCTATAATAAATTCACAAAAATAGGTAGGTATTTTTATCTACGTAAACGTCGCCCGGGTTTTGTTTTAAAGGAATTATATGTCCTTTTTTATAACGCTATTGTGATATTGGTTGTGAAAGCTAGAAATTACCAAGTTAATGCCTTTTACTGCGCAAAATTTCTCAATAATCGTTATACCGAATTCCCTGCCGCCGTCGAGACGTAAGGTCTATATCGTCTTTCTTTTACCCTTTAGGAAATAAGCTTTTAAATGCCTGTTAATTTGCGTAATATACGCGCATTTGTACCTCGTTTTTAGTTTCAAACGAATAATATTTTTATAACGCGAAACATCGTCTGTAATGAGATCGAAATAGCCGTTATTTTCGATATTAATAAACTTAACAGACCTTATATTATACTAAATAATTTTTCTAACGACTGTTATTTTCTTTTAGGTGTTTGTAAACGGGATTTTCCGTATCTTACCTTCGTTATAAACTGTATAAAAAAGTTCCTCCATTTTCTTAAGGTTTAGATCTATTCCCATAAATCTTTTAATAATTTAAATTAGTCGTTCTATACTGGGATAACCGTAGCGGTAATGTTAAAGGATGATTTTTCTCATAACTTCTTTAGTTATAAAAACCTTTCTGTCTTTAAAAACGTTTTGAAGAAGGTTTTTTAAGGTATCGCCGTTTTTACCGAATACCTTTCCTAACCCGTATTTTTATTAATCGTTTTTTAATTTTGGAACTCTAATAATAAAATCTGGGTTTTTATAGAACCATAAAAAAAACCTTTTCGAATAACGTTAATCGTTATCAGCTGTAACCTATTAAGGTTCACCAGGGTATTATGATTTAAGTAACCTCCTTTTTTATAATACATCTTTCCAGAAAACATCTTCAAAGGAAACGTATTAATATATAACGTATACTTCACCGTAATTTCGTTCTTTTCTCCACGGGGACCCCTTAAAAGCCACTTTATTATCCCGACGGTGGTAGCAATTACTGGTCCACTTTCGGTTAATATTTGGATTCCTTTAAATTTAATATTAAGGACGCTGTCGCGTTCGAAATCTCTAATATTGTTGGCAATATTAACGTTAACTCCTATGTCCTAGAATAATTTGTTTTTATCGTTTTTTATAAAAAATAAACACTATAGCGCTTTTCATAATAACTTCTTTAAAGGTTTTAAACGTTATAACTTCAGTACGTTCGACAATTATAACTACGTCTGCTCCAAAGCTCTCGTTCACTGTGGCCATCGTTTTAAAGCAGTTAACTGCTGTAACTACCTGCTGAAGCTCCTCCTTGGTAGTTACTTTAAAGTAATTAGTTACTGTAACTTCAATGTTTTCGACTGCTGTAACCACTACTCCAGCGTATTTAATCGCTATGGCTTTTAAAGCTTTCTTTAATCATCTCGTCGTACCACTACATAAGCTTCTGCAACTATTGTTTGTTAACGTAAATATTGAACGTTCCTTTATTAAAACGATACAGGTTTCTCGAGCCCTTAGGGATAAACTGCTTTTCGTCCTAACCACTTTTTCGGATGTTGCGAAAGCTATTATTTTGGCTGTTATTACTGTTATTACCTTAACGTTAGCTATTTTTTAACCTTTTTTTTTCCTTTACCGCTTTTTTTCATTTCAGGCTTAAGGTAGTCCTCAGCTAAGTACCCGTACTTTGTACAGTTAAAGTAAAGTAACTTCTTATTTTTATTTAAATAGGCTTATTATTTCCTTTATCCTTACCTTTCTGGGCGTTATTAAACTTTTTGTCGTTTTTTTCTTCCTGTTAGAACATTCATGGAATTCGCTGTTAAAATCGTTGATCGGTTACTGAAAAAAATAATGCGTTTACCGTAATACTAATTATATAATCTTGCACCAAGTGCCAGCCTTATCTTCTATAACGGTAAGAAACTTAATAATATATTTTTCGTTCCGTAATTTTATACCATAGCCCCTAAATTCCCGTAAAATCTTTTAAAACTTAATAATACATTATACTGGATTTCTATTGTCGTAAATAATTTTGCTAAGCGTTTTCTAAAATAACCTTTACCTAGCTTTATATATAGCAACGTAGGTTCTCCGTAAAGTTTTTAACATTTTCATATTTTTCTTAATACTTGTAATTAACTTCAAAGGCGTTTTTTGCAGGTTTTAATAATAGCGTTAATTAAGCGTAAATAATTTAATTACTTTAACCTTATACCGTTTTAGTAACCAATTTTTTTAAACGCAAGGTTTAAAACGTTACTTTAAAGTTTCTAATTAACCCAGCCTAACAGGTAATTCTCTTTGTTTAATGTAAAGTCGAAACGTTTTTAACGGAACTTCGAGTCGTTTTTGTTATTAGATTTTTTTTTCAGGCGTATACCTACGTTGGAGTTATTTAAACTGCTGGAGAAACTGCTGGAAAAGCTGTTTTAGCTTTTTTTATATTTCGGGGAACCTATAGAAAAGTTTGCTGAAAAGGAGAAAAATGAACTGTTTGAATCATTAGGGTTACTGCGCGCTACATTCTTTTCCTTAAATAGCTTAGGTAGCTTTTTTTCTTCGCTTTTTTATCTTTTCGGGATGCTAGACTTTTTTTAAAAAAGTTAATTTCTTTTACTTTATTTTCTATTATAATAAGGACTTCCTTGAAACCTTTTGCCATAACTTCAAGTTAAGCGCTTTTTAACCTTTTAAGTTCTGTATTTGTATTTGGCAACTTCGGTTTTGGATTTATTTTATTTAAAAACTATGTCATTATTTCGTTTAGTTGCTTTATTGTATTATTAATCTTTTAGTTTTATAGCTTTAGCTTTTTATTTTATTACTTCAGCTTTTTATTTTTTTCCTAGACTTATTAATAACTCTTTTTTCGCGCTTTAACGTTTTGTTTTATGCTACCTATCTTGGTACTTAAGAAGTTGTAAAGTTTGTTTAAATCAGTTTCGGGCTGCTATTTATAGATAACGGTTTTAAGTCGTTCTTCTAGTTGTTATTCGGGTATTAAAACCTTCCCTTTTACTTTTTTTTCCTTATTGAAAACCTTTTTTTCTGGAGGGTATATCCTTATTATCAAAAGGTTTAGGTTGCAGAAAGAGAAAAGGAAAGGGGCTTTTATCGCTTACGTACTTCTAGCCCTTTTAGAAAACGAAGTTATTATTAAATAAGCCGCTTTCAACAAGGAGCTTCCCACGGTTCTTTTTTTTGCTCGCTATCGTTAACTGCTAAACTGCTAGATTTTCTTTTAAATCGTTAACTCAGCAACTTTCTTTTCAATCTCTTGCTTTCTCTGTTAACTTAGCTTTATAATTAACCACTTCGTATAACGTACTAAGGTTGTTAATTAATCAAAAGATGCTACCATGTTAGCAGTTATAGCGATTAAATGCAGTAAGTTAACGTAATCTATATACGATAGTTCTTTATTTCCTTTGATAAACAAATCTAATCCGTAACAATCGCCTTAAATACATGACTTGGGCGGTTAAAAAGGAAGCAGTAGATAAGACATGTTACAAGCTGCATCCTGCAGCCTTATATCGATAAAGCCTTCTAGCCTGCAACACCTGAAAGCACTAAATGCCGACATATTCTCTTACTTTCGTTAAAAAGCTAAATCAACAATAAACCTTCTCGAGTTAATACTATTCCTAATTCCGAAAAATAACGCCGACTAAAAAGAAAATCAATTATCAACCATATCTTCAACCGAAATACGCAAGCGTTTCTTATTCTGCTTTAGCACGTTAAAAATATAGGGAATATATTACTTACTTAACGAGTTATAAAACGCGTGGGAATTAATTAATCGTTAAGAATTATTAAACGGGAATAAAATTCCGAACGCGTTTAAATAGGAAAGTCGATTATTAACGGATTATATACGGAAATCCAGATATATTGCGTATAAAATGCGAATTTATTTGGGTAATAATTACGAAATACGGTATTTACAAAAATATGATTTTAATGAAATAAACTGTTGATTAAAGGTTTTATATTAAAGGATATAATAATTATAAATATCGAAAACTTAACAATTTTTATAAAATATATTAAAACAAATAAATAAATAAATATTATTTACCTTATTAATTTTTAAAACCAAAGTATATTGTTATTTAGTATTAAAACAATGAAAATGTATTTTAAATTATAATCCAGTAATGATTTATTACTAGTAACCGCTTAAAAAATATATTGAATAATAATAATTAAATAACAAATAAATTTAACGTCCTATACCCCCTCCCCGTTCACACCCCCTTACCGCTCGTTTTTTGGTATTCGGCGATAACAAATCCAAATAAATCAACCATAACGTATTAAATTAATTCAAATTAATCGGAATATTTTGTTAAACGTATTTACAGCTTTTTTACAAGTACGCGTATTATATCCGGGTTTATCGTAAACGTTACATTTCCGTTTCTTCGTTTTAACTCTTTTGTAACGATTACCTTTACCCGTTATTAATTATATTTTTTTTATTAATTGTTTTGGCTAAAAAAGCTTACCCCATTTATATAATAAATGTTTCTACTTTTTAAAAACGTTTGTTTCTAATGTTTCGGCGTTTGTTAAAAAATGGTTAATTTCGCGTAATTTGGCAGTTTCTTTAAAAAAAATGTTTTTGTACAAAACCATTAAGTTACTTTTTGTTAAAAGATTAATCGATTTAATTATTTTTATCGGCGAGCTTTCCTAGTAATTTTTAATCTTTTGCTGCAAGTATCGTTCCTGCTTTTTTATTTTTTAGATATTTGAAAGGTTTTCGACGGCAGTGAAAGAATAAAACCGGCGGAAATAAACGGCGAGACGGTTAGCGTAAATATAATTAAAACAAAATCCAAATCGGAAAAAACGTTATTAAAATCGAATAAAACAAATTTAGTTCTAACGAAACCGGATTGAATATTATTAAACATTATAACGGCTTTAAACGTATCGTAAAAACTGGCGAAAAAAATCCTTTTCGCGATGTAAATATAATAACGTCGTATTAAATTTTCGATACAAAGCGTATAAACTCGTTTTAAAACGGAAAAATAAGATATATCGAAAACTTAAAACAAATAAAAAATAAAAAGGTATACAAAACGTAATAGTCCCAATGGCCCAGTGGTCGCGAGCTTGGATATGTCTCATTCCGCTTGTTGTAGATCTGGGCAACCAACAGCTTGCGAGAGACAGCTGGTTCGAATCCAGCTTGGGACAGCGTGCCTGGGTCGCCAAGCCCAGCGCATGACTAGCACGGAAGCGCTTGCGTTTCTAAGTCGTGTCGGCACCAATTGGAGGATGGGCTAGTTAGGGACTAGACCAATCAAAACCATCGTGTATTCTATTAATTCGTTATCGTGTTCAAAACCCCTATACGGTTTTTCATCCGGCCTATCTATAGGTGGTTTTTAGGAAGTGCTCTCCGGTCGCATCGTGTATTAAGTCGTGTATGTATATAGTAAGCCGGCGTCAGCTTGTATATAGCTAGATACCTAATAGCACTTGATCTTGCAATAAATAAGGAAAACAAATCGCAAATTGCAGATATAAATACATTTAAGCCGGAAATACTTTTATTTTATTAATAAATATGTTTCGTGAATAACAACTAAACTATATCGTCGTTCGAAAAGAGAGTTCTTTATAATATCCTGGAATTAATTACTTAATAACTGCTTAAAATTTAAAAAGAATATAAGTATGTTCTCAAGTAATTATACGTTCGAACATTTCCAAATTGAACTTTTTCGTATCCGCGGATATCAAAATAAAAATAAAGTAAAATATTTCTAATATAACAGTTCAGTATTTTCCAACTAACTTAACTAATAATACGATTTGGATAATAATTAAATCAGCTATTAAAAAAAGTTTGGATAATTAAGGATTTCTCGAAATTTGTTTTATTAACGAAAAAGAATTAAGCTTTCGGAATACCAAATTATGTTCCGTATTTACTTATTCTTTCTGCGGAATACGGCCTTACCTATTAAATATAACATTTAATATAAAGCAAACAAATCGACGGCATAAAGTTTCCATAAGGTTATAGATAATATATTTAACGTATCGGTTAATTACGGTTCTATTAACAAGAACCCGGTAAAGCCATTAGATGAAAATAAACGTTTCGTTTTAAATACTTAAGTATTAAAGGATTAAAGTATCTACATTAAACGTTGGAATATTTTATCCGTATTTAACTAGTTAGAAAAAAAGTTTCACGGTTTATTATAAGTAATTTTAAACTTATATATTATTATTTTGGCTTATGAAGTTATATTTTTATTATGCTAAAGAAAAGGGGGTATAAGGTTATAACGGGTGTTAAATAATATTTTAAACCATCTTTTCTTAATAACATGTTTTACTTCGTCCTAATCAAGACCGGAATTAATCAAAAAATAAAGATTTTAATTCTGCATTAAATTATGTAAGTTTTAATATTGCGTATTTTATAATTAAAATATGCTACCAATTTATTAATGATAATTTTAAGTAATTTATATAAAACGGTACCAAATAATAAGGAAAATTTACAACTTAAGATTAGGCCTAATTTTTAAGATTTTGTTCTTTTTATAGAAAGTCTTTTTAAAGAAGTCTAGTTAATATATTAAACCCTTACAAATACATTATAATGGAAAGCACTAGCCACTCCTGCGCCGTAGACGCAGCCTCAACCTCAAAAATAGGGCCTGACTTAAGTAAGATAAAGAAATACGGTCGATAATCATACACATACATCGGAAAAATAGGATATATAAGGATAACATACCCCAAAAATAGAAAGTAAATAAAATGTAAATATTACAAAAACACTAAGAAAGCCTAATACGAAATACAATACGAACATTAATTATATGGACACTTAAGGATTTACAAAACCCTGAATACCTTTAAAGCATATATTACTTTGCCAAAATGAAAGGTATAATAGTGAAAATTGTAGGCCAGTACAATACTAATATTAAAGTAGAAATATAACAATATAGACCTCAGGGAAAGCTATAATTATTTTCTATCATCAAGAGATTATACCATTTTATTATAAAAAACTTTATTATCAAAATTCAATAATAAAAGAGCTAATTACGGGTATATGATATAATAATAGTTTCATAATCGTTAATCTATTCAAAAGAATTCTTATTTTTTTACCTTTTAACGAAAATACAAACGTAAAGTAAATAATATATTTTAGTTTCAAATACATTTTTAACGTATACGGCCTATTATACAAAATCCTTTTAAATAAACGTATAACGTTTACTTTTAAATTTTAGTAAAACTTAATAACATACATCGTTCTGAGTTATGAGTTATCCAAAACCTTTCATTTATAAATGAATAAATAAATAAAATAGTAAAACTAAACATGAAAAGTTTACTTTAAATATTATATTAACTACCAATAAAATAATTAAATTAAAGAAATTCTAATACCTTAATTAGTTTGTAATATTAAATATCATAAAACTACCAAAATAACCTTAATAATAACTAATTTTAGTTTTACCTTAAAAGGTTAAAGGGAAATACGGAAAAAAGAATTATTTAACCGCAAAGCTATCCGTATTATACAATAATTTAAGTAGCTCGGCGTTCAAATAAGGCCATAACTTAAGTTTGATACGTCACCAAATAGAAGAATACTATATTTAAAAATGGTTAAAGAAATATTTTTCGGAAAAAGAAATAGTTTATCTAATTACCAAAAACATTTAAACAACTCTTCTAAATTAAAAGCCTGACTTTAAATATATGAGCCTTTATAAAACTTCCAAAAAGTCTTTCAAAATAATTACTTTTTAAAGTTACCGCTTAAAATTAAACTTTATCTAATTTTCTATATCTTTTAACTTAAGTTAGTAACGGATACCATTAAAGTATATATTAAATAAACGACTTAAAAATAAAAACGAACTAGTATACGAAATGAAAGAAAATCCTGACGTAAAAGAAATAAAATAAAATAAGGACTCGACGGATTTACCAGTATCTAATTTCAAAAGAGTTACTTAAACTTCGAAAACATTTAAAAGCCCGTAAGAAATCATATAAATATCTAACGATTATTAAAAAGTTTTTACCAGAACGATAAAAGCGTCTTGGTTAACGAATGACTAATAAAATAATATTAATACTAACTCACCGCTAAAAGTAAAAGCCGAATGTTACGACGTGAGGTTTCGGACGTCTCGGTGATTCAAAGAAACGGTCGTAGCAACGCCATAGATGGCTGGCGGAGCCACGCCACGTCGGAATGGAGCTGGATAGCGATATATAGTTATTTAAGTACGATTTAAATATATAACCACGATCATTAGTTATTTTTTAAATTTAAAAGCAGTAACTTATAATAACATTTACTTACATTAAATGTAGTTTGTTATTATTAAACGTAATAAAAAAGACTTATTCTTTAATATTTACGGTTTACTTATTAATATAAATTAGGCGTTTAAGGTTTAATAGTTAAGAATTCTTTTAATTGTTATATGTTATAAGTTTTTATTTAAAGGAATTGCTAAGTTGTAAGTAATAATTTATAATTTAATAATTTATTATAATTATGGAAATTATAATACGTACGGAAGTCTTACGAATTAAAGTTATCAAACTTTAGCCATGTAATGGAAAAGGAAATATGTAAAGTTTTTTAGTTTAAGTTTAAATATACCGTATTTTTTGGAAATAAAAAATTTAGCGGAAAAGTTCTTCGTTATTATAGTTTTTCTTATAAAAAATGCTTTTAATTAATTTAAACTTATAATAAAAGATTATTAAGAAAATGTAAAAGCCGATAAAGTTACGTTTATTATTTAATTATTTATTAAGTACGTTAATTTCAAGAATGACCTTAAACCATATTTCGATAATCTCGATAAGGAACGTATAGCCTTATAATAAATTTTATATCTACGATAAACCGGATTAATATTTAAATATATTGTAATATTTCAAATCTTTATAGCTACAACCGCCTGGACGGACGATAACGACAATAAATTAATTAATATATTTTTTAAGAGCTTAAAAAAACATTTTACGGACGATATTATTAAGCCGAATAATTTAATATTTTTTACAAATATATTTTAAAAGCCGTTAAAATCGACAATCGATAATACAAATAATGTTGTAAAAAAGAACTAATTTATTTTATAAACAAGATAATATAAGCCTAATTAAACAAAACAATAAAATATATCTTTTACGTTTTACAGAACGTAATTAGGATTAATGGAATTAGAAACGATTTAATATTATAATTAAGGTAAGAAAGAACATTTGGTACATAGGTGCAAGGTATTAAAAAACCCTTTAAAAAAGGGTAACAATAGCAATTAATACCTAAAAGAACCTTATAAAGCAGCAGGTTAAGAAAGTTAATTCCTATAATTCGTTTAAGGGAAAACCCCAGCCTATACGAAAAGATCCGACAGGGCATAAAAGTAATTAAAATATTGTTACAAATAACAATTTAACAACAAATTACAAAACAAACGGGATAAAAAAGCTAAATTAATCTAAGTTTAATAACTTCCTAAAACTTAAAAAACAATAAGTCTGAAAATAATAAATTTAAAATTATTAAAAATAAATATAAAAACGTATCATCTCCCTTAAGGAGACGTAACCGTATATGCACTTGGATAAAAGGATAGATTGTTACTTAACTTCTAGCTTCATTACCCTTTTCCGTTTCGCAGGTATCTCATTCTAACGCGATTCTAAAGTGCCTAGTCGTGCTTTTATTTACGTCGATTCCTATCCGAATCCTGGAAGTCTTTTATTGTTTGATGTAGCCTAGCAAACTACCGTTTGTATTGGTTTAACGTATATTGTTTTAATAACTGTATTTCGGAATTTTCCAATATTTCGTTATTGTCCGCCTCCAGTTTTATTAGTAATGCTTTTATCGAAATAAGATTGTAATATATAAGTTATTCGGAAAGTCGATTATTTTTGTTTTGGAAATTTATGTTGTATTCGAAAATAAAGAACCGAATTCGATTTTTTTATAAAAGTTTTTTCAAGTCGATAGTAACGTCGACGGCCTTAAAAAATCCGATGTTTTTATCGGAATTAATTATTATAACCGTAATAGTTTCTGCGCAAACTTTCTTATTACGGAAAACCGGCATCGTATATTAAGGGTAACGTAACATATTATATTCGGCTGTTATTTTGGTAAATAAGAATTTAAGAAGCTATGGAAACAATTAAGGTTAGAATTCCTAACCGTAAAACTGGCGAAGGTTTACAAAGCTTTTTATACGTTTTTAAGGTTTATTTTTAAGGTTTACCGTATAAAGCTATTATCTGCCTTTAAGGACCCTGCTGAACCGTGGTTAACGGGCATAAGGTTTATTAGGGCCGAAGCTTATCGGCAACCATTCGGAATCGGAATAAAACGGGATTAAGGTATGCAATCTATCCAAACCGTAAAAAACCATTTGAAGAATTATCGTATTTGAAGATACTGGGTATAGTATTTATTGTAAAACTTAATCGTGGCATAATTTCTATATATTGGCTTAGCCTTGTTTCCTGGGCTTAGATCCATATGTTACCTTGCATAAAAACGTATTAACGTACCACATAAACGAGCTGCACGCCCAAGCGAGCTGCGCGGATTTTAGCATTTTTTAACCACAAATACATATAAAATAACCATAACGTGATAAATCAATTTAAACTAATCGGATTTTTTGTCGCTAAACGTATCTATAGCTTCTTTACAAATATGCGTATTATGTCCGGACTTGCCGCAAACGTTATATTTCCGTTCCTTTATTTTAACCCTTTTGTAATAACTACCTTTAGCCGCTATTAGCTGCGTTTCTTTATTACCTTTTTGTTTGGCCAGAAAAACTTATCCTTTTTATATAATAAATATTCCTTCTTTTTGAAAACGTTTGTTAAAAAGATGGTTAATTTCGCGTAATTTAACGGTTTTTTTATAAAAAGAAACAGGTTTTCGTATATAAGTATTAAGTTATTTTTTATGAAAAAATTAATCGATTTAATTATCTTCGTCGGCGAGCTCTCCTGGTAATTTTTTTTTTTTTTTTGCAAATATCCTTTTTATGTCTTTCGTTTTTTTGTATATTTCGTAACGTTTTCGAAGGCAAGGGAAAAATGGAACCGGCGAAGATAAACGGTAACACTCTCGGCTTAAGTATAATTAAAATACTTTCCAAATCGGGAAAAACGTTATTAAAATAGAACAAAACAAATCCAGTTTTGGCAAAACCGGACTTAGTATTATTAAACGTTATAGCAGCTTTAATTACGTCGAAAGAACCGGCAAGAAAATCTTAGCGGTATGGGTATGGTGGCGTCGGATTGGATTCTCGGTATAAAATGCATAAGCGCGTTTTAAGACGGAAAAATAAATACGTTAAAAAGGTAAGTTAATAAAAAAAACGGGAAAATATATAAAACGTAATAATATTCTGATTCGCGTAATACTTTTCGATGTTTATCGAATAATAATTTTCGTAACCGTCGAAAATAAACAAACGTTTCGTTTTTTTCGTAGGCGTTCGAATATATTTATCGAAAAACTGGATTTATTTTGAACGTAATTCGTTAGTTATTTAGTTATTATAACTAATTTTAATTTCTAATTAATAGGTAATAAATTATCGCGATATTAAATTTAAAATAAGTGTTTTTTGTCAAAATAATAAATCACGGTATAATGTAATTTTGCGGATGAATAACTTATATAATTATAATTTATTTCCGATTATTTTATTATACTTATTTAAATTTTCCACGTTTTTCGGTATTTATAATTACCATGCTGCATATTATTAAGAATCTTATTAAAAATTCCCGTTTTATCATAATTGTAAATATCCTTTTTTTTTACCATATCGTATTTTATAATTATAACCCGAATTAGTTCGTATTATTTAAGAAATATTTCCGGATTTTCGCGTAATATTTTTTGATAATCGATTTTTCGATTTAAACGTGTTTTAAGTTTTTTTATTATCGAACAAAGTTGGACGCCCAGTTATTTTTTACGCGTATTGTAACGCGTTCAGCAAGTAGCAAATTTGCGATATCTTTAATATATTAAAGCCGTACGGGAAATGCTCGCATATCTAGCTTAAGAATTCGGTCGATAATAAATCTTTTTCGGTCGGCGTTAATTTTCGCGAATTGGGTATATTGTCGTATCGGGCGGGTATATTGTTATATCGAGATTTTAAAATAAAAGATAGAACTGTGTATATACAACCAAGTTGAACATAAGAAAGTTTAAGGTTGTTTTTTCATTTAAATAGCCAAGTTTATTTTAAATTCTTTTATAAAACGTTTTATAATTATAGTATTACAAAATGAATGTTTCAAGTTGGATTATAAAAAAGTTGCAAAATAGCGCGCAGCTCGCTTAGGCGCGCAGTTCGCTTATGTAGTACGTTTTAAAAAAAACCTTAACATTATAAGTGAGTTTACCTGATAAACTGCGTATGACAAGATTACATCGTTTATAAAACACGATAATAATATATTATATAATATATCAGTAAAATATATAAAAAAAGTTCGACTTTATAAAAATTGAAAGCAATAATCAAAACTAACAGTAATACTTATATTTTCGCATATTCGCATTACAAAATAAAATGAATATATTTGAAACTAAACCAAATTAACTAAAAGGACGACACTATTTATATAACGATTTTATATATTACTACTACTAATATAATTATGAAACTTCGAAAACACTGGTACATTATACGCTAATAAAGGCTATATAGCGAATTATCGACAACTTATAGTTTAATTTAGTATTTACAACGAACTTTAAAAAAGGATAAAAAGTTGAGAAAAAAGTTTAAAAGTTAGTAGAACAATGAATTTAATATGATAAAAAATATTAATCCAAATACACATTATTCGAAAAGAAAGTTATTAATTAAAATTATGAAATATAAATATTATAAATGGAAATATGAATTAAAATGTAAAAAAAGCAATATGCTTATTGACGATAAGTTAACTAGTAATTAACAATACGCATTACAAAGTATATAAGGATTATTAAGTATATTAACGATATAGTAATCGGCTATGAAGAAATGGTAATATAAACCGAATTTTAAAAAACGGAGGTTAACAATAAAAAGCCTTTAAAATAAGGAAAGCCGGAAACAGTAATAAGAACTTTGCAAAATAACTTTAAATATAACGATAGAAATAACGAATAATTTTATTACGTTATAAATACTAATTAGAACGTATTAATACATCGTAATAATAAATTATAAAACGTTAAACCTTAATTATATCGTACCGAAGTCAATAAATAAATGGAGATTACTATAAAAAACAAAAGAAACCTTTATATTATTGAAAACGTCAAAAATTAAATATTCGCTTAAGATAATAAGAAAATCATATGAAAAATAAATCACATCCATAGTTTCGTTAAAGGAAAAATGTAGATAATTAACTTCCATATAATGCAATTAAAAAATTACAACATAATTCTTAGAATACCATAATTATATCAATATAACCTCTTAATTAATGAAAGTACTAGCTAAATAAAGTTTTTATTATACTTTATTAACAAATTAAAAGAAAGGAAAAATCTTTATACTTAATTACACCAAAAAACGAAAACAAATACAGGTATAAAAACATATTAAAAACCTTATTACCTAAAAGGACAAAATATGAGAAATAAAAAAGGCATAATAAACGTATTTAACGTATTATCGTTATTATCGGGGTATAACTAAGCAATATAAACGAAATTCTGAAGATTTAACCTGAAAAACCAAACCTAAAAAGTATGGCAAATATAAAAGATTATTTAAAAAGAATCTTAATACGAAACTATTTAAATATAATAAATATAATTATAAAATAATTTTTAAAAAAGGCATATTACTTAAATTTTACCTTATTTATAATCTAAACGAAACAGCGCTATATACCTTACGAAAATACCAAAACATCAAATTTTAAAAGAAAATAAAAACGTTAATCGATATTTTCTGCAAAATACTTTATATTTTTCGTACCGAAAAAAAACGAGAAGTTACGATTAATATAAAGTATTAATATTTAAATAATATTATAATAAAAACCGTATCCTTTTACCTTTAATAACAAAAAATAAAAATCTTTTATAAAAATTAAATAATTTACAATATTAAATCTACGAAATAAATATAATATTAATTGCATTAAAAAAGATACAAATAGAAAATAACATTTAAAACGAAATATGGATAATACGAATATTTGATTACGCTAATAGAACTAATTAACGCTTTAATAATATCTTAATGATTAATTAAGTATATATTACAAAAGAATTTAAATATCTTTATTATTTATTGGCTTAACGATATTTTAATTTTTTTCAAAATAAAAAGGTAACATAATATATATATCTATATAACTTAGTAACCTTCATAAAATGGTAATTTGCTAATTAACGCAAAAAAGTCAGTTTTATATATAAAAATCCAATATTTTAAATATATTATTACCCTAAAATATATTATAATATATTTTTTAAAAATTTACAGTAATTACAAAGTAAAGAAAACCTAGTATAGTTAAAGTAATACAGGCTTTTTTTGGATTTAGCGATTACTGCAGGAAGTTCCTTAAAATCTTTAATAAAATTACCATATTACTAACAAATCTTATTGAAAAAAACAATAATTCTAATAAACAAAGATAACAAAAAATGGTGTCCAGGAAATTAAGGAAATCATTACGAAAAAACCAGTATTAATTATGTATAACTTACGACAACCTATCGAACTCTGAACCGATACTTTAAATTACGCCCTAAAAACAATTATCGGATATAGAAATAACAACAAAATACCACACCTCATTACATTTTACTTTTACAAGTTAAAAAAAATAAAACTTAATTATAACATACCAAATAAAAGGTGTATAGGCATCATACATACATTTAAAAAATTCCGATATATATAACGAAACAAAATACACCAAACTAAAATTCATACGAATTATAAAAACCTTACATAATTTACTACAACAAAAAAATTAACAAAATAATAATCACGTTATATAAAAAAACTTGCTAACTAGAGTTTCGTCATCATTCATAAAAAAAGCTCAAAAAGGGTAAAATAAACGCCCTAAGCAAAGAACCAAACTTAAAAAAACAACTTACCAAAATCTAATATACGATCTTTAATATTACGCCAAAAAGAATTTTAAAACACGCCAAATTACGATGATTAAATAACAATAATCTGTTAGCTTTACGCGAAAATACGATAATAAAATAAAATGCTATTAATAAAATAACAACAAAAATAACAAATATTAAAAAGATAATAACTTTAAAGTTACTTAAAAATAAACAAAATACTTAAACGTTTATAGAAAATATATACATTCCTTTATATGAAAAAACAAGTAAGAAGCATATTATGACAATATAACATATATAACAAAATTAAATTACGATAACATTAACTTTATAGAAAGCTATAATAATTAATCCGTTTACAAAGTTTTCATACTTTTATCCATATAATAAAAACAAAAACATTAAGCAAATAACATACATTTTTTAAATATATTATCAATATATACGGATTACTTATAAAAATGAGTTTAAATAAAGAATTTACTTTTACTTTAAATTTTAAACAAAATCTACTAATACAACTTGGATTAAACCATTAACTATTAAGCGTTTTTAAATTCTAAACAAATAAATAAACAAAAAGAACAAATTAAATACTAAAAGCCTATCTACGATATTATATCAATTACGAACAAAACCATTCAGTTACCGAATTACCAATTGCATAACTTAATTACAACACAAATCATTACGAAAGCATCAAAACAACCCCAATAAAGGCCAACTTTAAATTTATATCAAATATTTACAAGTATTTATACGAAAAACTAACTAACGTAAAAACTATCCTTACGACAAAAACACTTAAACAACTATATAACAAAATAAAAACAAACCCAAAATTTGTACGATAACCAATACAAGCATATTACAACTGAAGAGATTTAAAAAAACCAACCTTTCAAAAAAAATTTCATCTACCTCGCTACAAAAAAACATCTAAAGCAAACGACCAAATCAAAAACTAAACTACAAATACATTAATCCATACAAATCAATAGAAAAGTCTTAAACAACAATTATAAACTAAAGCTACTCTTTAATATTAGGATATATCCAGTTTTCCACGTTGCGTTATATAAATCAACAACAAATACTACCAAAATTAATACGGGATTTAATAAAAAACCTTAAAGAATTATACCAGTTTACGAGATAGAAGAAATATTGGATATACGAAAAAAAAAAGAAACTTACCTAATACCTCGTTAAATAAAGAAACTACCCAAACTCGAAAAATACATAAAAACCTACTAAACACTTTATAAACGCGTAGCGGCTATTACGGAACTTTTATCAATAATACCGGAAATATTAACCAACGAACCCCAATTAAATTAATTAATAATAACTAATTAATATATTGAATACCCGACCAATCCAAAACCGGAATTAACGTTAAAACCAACACAAACGTATCTAACCCCATACGTTTCTACTTTTACCTTTCCTATTTCTCTAATTCGTTAAACGATTATAAATTATAACGAACCATTTTAACACGTCGTATGCAAAACCACTTTTATTAACATTTTAAAACATTAAAAACGGCTTATAACCTTATTCATTTCTTACCAAACACGTAAAAGTTATTACTTAACCAGAATTTCTCTACGTTTTAAACATTCGAATTTTCGAATAATATTACGCAAAAACAAAAAGGGTACACCAAACCCATCACAAAAACGTTAATAAAAAACAAAATTCTTACAACAAAATAAACCCTCGGATATAACGCATATCACATAATTACGAAAACAAAAAAATAAAACATAACTTTAAAACTTAATTAATAAATATAAAAAACAAACTCGATACGTTCCTCTTTATAATCACGTTTGTGAAATTTAACCGTACGATTCGCCATAATAAAACCAATTACGAAAAAATAAATACACTTATTACAAGACCACGGATAATCTTCGAAAACGAAAGTTCTAAGAAAAGGAAAATCGTATTACGACCTAACATCTCGAACGTTTCGGTAATTCAAAAAACGGTCACAACAACGCTACAAATAACTAGCGGAACTACGCTACGTCGGAATAACGCTAAATACCAAAACAACGCGGAATGCAACAAAGCAATATAACGCTAAATATCAAAATATCGCCATTTAATTATACAATATAACGCTAAATAACGATATATAACCATCCAGAGCACGATTTAAATATAAATTTACGATTACTACTTAATTCTTAAACTTAAAAGCAGCAACTTATAATAACATTTAATTATGCAAAACGTACTTTGCTATTATTAAACGTAACAAAAAAACCCTATTGCCTAATATTTACGGTTCATCTGCTAATATAAACCGCGCGTCTAAGGTTTAATAATTAGGAACCCCCTTAATCGTTACACTGAGGTTAACGTAATTACAATTATGGTTTTTAAACGTTTTTGTTCCTTTTTTAAACGTTCGAATTTTTTTATCGCTGTTACTTCTTAAATCCTTTTGCGCAATATCTTAGTACCATATTTACGTAAAAAAGAATTTTAGTTGCGGAAACGAATTAAACGGTTTAATAGTTCGCTTTTATGCTATTACAATTTAATTAAGCATTAGTAGGTTTTAAGTAAATCTTTTTCGGTAAAACGCTTTTAAAAATTAAAATAATTTTTTAACCATTAATTAACGGTGTTCAATTTTTAAAGAATTAAATACGTTATACGAACCTTTATATTTGGTATAACGGGAATACTTTCCGGAATCAAAATAAATCTTATAAGCTTTTAATTTAGATATATAACAAAAGTAAGAAACGTTTAATATATTAAAACCAAAACGATTAATTCGCTTAATCTAAATTAACGCGTTATTACACTTACGAAATCGCTGTTTTTTTACCAGAATTAAAGATAAAGATTAAAAAGTAAAAAAGAAAAGAAAGAAAACCTACTTACCAGGTATTGATAACGATTTTTAAGATAAACCTCTTGGAAAAAAAAGATTATGTTAAAAGCTAACAAACTTAATTATCCGAAACGGTCGAAAGGTATAAAAGTTACACCCGATTTGGATAAAATTACATAACGAGGTTAAACGGCTTAATATATTAATTAGGTGCGTATATATTTCATACTTTAACATAATTAAGTTAAAAAATAACTGAAAAAAACTTAAAAAACTTAAAAAACTTTTTACCATTATAATAAAAATTAAGCCGGCTTAAACCTATCGAGTTAAAGTTAGGATATATATATTCGTTAAATTTTATAATTAAATAGTAACAGCGTGTAATATAACTTCGCTACCCAAGACACCTTTGGTATTACGAAACGTGATTAAGTTATTTTTCGATTGCCCAGATTCCCACAGTACTCCTGCCAACATCACCCCGTACGTTTAGGTTTAATAGTTGGTTAATTAGCCTAGCTGTCACATATCTCTTATATCTGACTCTTCCCGACCCATTTCATTATTACGGTACTTCCATTTTGGCCAACCACTTAGTATCGTAAAAGCTTTAGCTGTTAGTTCCTAACAGCTGGAGGGTGTGTCAGACCTAACAACGCCAGTCAGCCCTAGCGGCGATTACTTTATACACCCCTGGTACCTTTTTCTCTCAGCTACAGCTGTACCTACATGTATATAAGGAAGGTTCGTTACCCTCGCCTTCTATCTAGGACCTTCTAAAGGTAATGCAACCTTTAATACACTTCTTCTTTAGTTATATGCTTCAGTGCGTGATGTTAGGGTCTCACAGCTAGTCGCTCTTAAAGTCGCCGCCTTTTCTACCAACGAGTTTTTGATGTCCAAAGCTTTCCCTACTTTGGATGGTAACCGGCTGTCCTGGCCGCCTGCTCCCTTTTCGATGACCATGAAAGCGGGTCTCCAGCAGCATCACCCTGTCCTGGCGATCAGTAAGCTGTGCATGATCTGCGCCTTGTGAACGACTTCCGGGGCAGCGGGGTTTCGGGTATCATCGACAGCTCGCCGAGTGACCCCGCATTGACTGACCAATGACTTGACATGCCGTGTAATTGAAGCCCGACTTGGGAACACAGCTGGGTCGCTTAGGGAACGTGGTACGGTATATTGTCTAGGCGCTTATATACTTGGGAAACAGCAGCGACTTGCCCTGATTGACCATATTGTAGTGTAATCCAGAGAATTTCAAATGTTATCTCCTGTTCAGAGGTAAGTGTAGGAGCTTAGCAGAAACCACGACATTGGACGAGGGGCGGGATGCTAAGAGAACTGTCAGACCCTACTGAAGGCTAGGGCTGTTAGCTGCGCAGGGGCTTAGCTAGCGTTGCAACTAGTGGATGCGTTTGTTTGATGCGTTGTTCGAAGCTCCGGTATCGTTCCCTTTTAGATACTGTCGGATATAGGGAATGTCAGTTGCGTTGTTGTATTCAGCTAATTGTGCAGCTTTTCAATGCGCGTACTGCTTTTGTGTAACCTAGTAACGGAACAATTATCCTCCGATTAGAACGTAGCTTTCTGTAGCTAGGGTGCTGTAGCACCCTGGCTAGCTGATATACCCCCTGAACGCCTTAAAGAATTCAGGGCGTTAATCGCTATATTTTTATTACTTTCTAAAGTTACAGCTTTTTATTCAACCTTTCCTCCGGTAATTATATTCTTTTAATCAGCCAATTCCGTATTAAAAATTACTTTTAAAATTGTTTTTTGCAAATTTAAAGTTTTTGTAATATCTATTAATTTTAATTGCTTTTCAAAATATCTAAAAAGTTTTATGGCAAGGTTTTAATTAATTTAATAATTAATATATCGTATATAAATATATAATTTATTTTAATTAAACTTTTTGGTTATTTTTCGTAATTAATAACTATATATATTTATATACCGAAACTTTGTTTGTAAATAGGCGACGTCGGCATTAATAAACTATAAAATCTATTAATTATCGCATTATATATTTAAAAATCCTACATTCAAGTTAATTTCCATTTTTTAATTAATTAAAAAATAAATTAAACTTTTTTAATAACCTATGTAAAAAATAATAATTCCGTTTCGGTTATAAAAATAACTATTATATTTTGCTCATTTACTCGTTATTTTAGTATTTTTTGAAATAGTTTTATAACGTACATTTAGGAACTTTTTCGATTAATTATATTATTTTTGAAAAAACGTCGTTCCAGGTATTTATTAAACTTTCGCCACCGAATTATAACGTTAATGTTTTGGTATTAATTAAATACCGTATAACGTAATTAACTGCTTTATAATATACGTTATTAAGGTTTTAATTAAATCTGGTAAGTTTGAATAGTATAAAGGATATATTAAGTTACATATAAATTATAAGATATAAAATACAACCGATCTTTTTTTAATATTTATTAATAAAACCTTAATAATCCAAACTAGGATTAAACAGTAACTTTCTGCTTATTATTAAAGTTTTTAAGAAACTATTTAAACATTTTTTAAAAATTAAATTCACCCACTTATTTATAAAAACGGATTAAAATAACTAGAATTTTCTCTTAAATTTATTTTTAATTATTTCGATTGTATGGAACTATTGCAAGTTTTTATTTTTTATAAAAGTATACCGTTTTTATATTTGCTGAATTAACCGATCCACGAGGGCTTATTTTTTTTATTATACGCGGCGATAATATGGTCGACGTAAAAAAAAAGAAACACTTTTTAACAAATAAAATAATAAGGCTTATAAAAAACGGAACTAAACTTTATATCTTTAAGTGTATTAATGAATTTGTTTATCAAAACAACGGTAATTGTTTTAAGTTATATAAAGCCTTTTTAATCAGGAATATCTTATTACCTTAAAGGTATTTTAAGAGCGTTTTTATATATATTTCGTAAGGTAGGTAAGTATCAACAAAGGCATTTATAACGTTATATTGTTTAAGCTTTAAGTTAAATTTAGCTGTAATGGTTATTAAAACTTTAAAGAACTTTCCGGTTAAAATAAATGTGTATGTATCGTTATAAGCAGTAAATTGTTAATTACCTCGTACGGCGAGACGTATCTTACATGTTTAAAAATAATTATATTTATTAAAATTTATAAACGTACATTTATATATACCCTAAAACCTTTTTCTTTTTAATAACGGACTGATCGACGATTTCCCAGGATTACATATCTTTGTAATTTCGTAAATAAGCCTTTTTAATCTTTAAAAACATTTTCTTTAACGGGTATGTTTTTAGTTTTTTATAACTTCGTAATAATAACTGTAAGTCTCGTTTATATACCCGTTTTAAAAACTTAAGTAAAATCTTTATTTTTATATTAAAACCTTTCCGATTAAGGTAAAGTTAATTCGGGATTTCTTTTTTTTAGCCTTCCGTAAATTACCGGTTAATTAATAGCCGTATTTACGGAATAAACTAATCGTTTTATATTAAATACAGTTTTGTATAATTTATAATTAATTTTGGTAATATCTTTCGGAACATATAGGAAACTTACATTTATAACCCGTAAGGTACTTTCGTGTTTTACCGTTACTTTGGGTTAAATAACGTAATAAAAACTTAAGGTTGCTTTTATTTTTTCCGTCGGCGCAATACTCGTAACGGTTATTAAGGCGGACGCTAGCGGAAATAACGATCTAGGAGACGGTAATAGCTTAAATATAATTATTATATAAACGTAATTAATTTTTATGCACAGTTTTGTTTTACCTTTTCCTCTACGTTTTCGACGTTAATGCCATTTTGAAATTATCCCTTTAGTCTAGCCGTTAATTAAATTGTTTTATTTAAGTTTTGATTTTCTTTTTGTATATATATAAAGTAGCCGTTAGCTTAATTAAGTACGTAAACCTATCGGAGTAGGTTCTGTAGTTCTTTTCCAGTAACGTGGAAAAAGTTGTTTTTAAGGTTTTTGATATTTTCTAAAAGAGTAACTTTCTTGTTAAACTGTACGTTTCGAATAGTAATAACCTTATTTATTAACGGGTTTTAAATCTTGTAGGTATTTGTTAATCAAGAACAAACGAAAAAGTTTATTTATGTTTTAAGATTTAAGTTTAAAGTCTTTGTTTTTTATATAATAATAAACGTTATAACGTAGGCTGCATAATCGTAAATCTTTAAATAGTTCTGTTAAGGCTTGCGATTAAGCATTACAAGGCCGTTTTTGTATGCCAAGTAAATATGATAAATTTCGTATAAGGTTTATTGAAAAGAACGTATTTAGGGGTACGGTTATTATAAATATATTGTAATTTTAAAAATATGTACGATTAAAAATGTAAATAACTTAACGTTATTTTATATAATAACTATTCTTTTCTTAATTATATCCTTTAAATGTTCCGTATTTCCGTTTTAAACTTAGGTATACGGTATTAAAGCCTTAAGTTTAATATTAAAAAAGGCGATTATAAAATATTTCGAAACTGATAATTTTTTAAAATTTCGATATCGCCTTCGATTACTCATAAAAAAACATTATCTTAGTTTTTTAAAACGTTTAAAAAACATCTAAACGCGGTAATTAATATATTTTATTTTCGGTTTTGGAAGTAAATATCCTAAATAAAGCCTAAATATTTCTCAATTATAAACATAACGTATTTATATTTTTTAAAGTCTCTTTCGAAGTTTGTAAAGTCGAGGACGATTTTCTGTTCTAATTGGAAAGTTTCCTTTCTGGGCTTGCGGTATATTTACCTTTTAACCTTCGCTTTACCGCATATTTAACATTTAACAATTATAAAACCTTTTAATCGGATTTTTTATTATGGGATTATAATTAAATAATTACTTTAAGGCCTAAGAGGCTTAATTGCAGGTACCATAAAACATCGTTACTTGTATGTAATAATTTCGACGTTTTTAAGTTAATCTTCCGTTTATAAATAACCAAGGTTACTTAAAACGTTATTACGTTAATATCTTCGATAATAAATTAATTAAATTTATTTACTAAAATAATTCTAGCTTCATAATATTTAACTCGGAAATTCTTATTAATCCTTCGGTTATTTTATTAAAACTTTGTTTTCGAAAGTTTTAAAATAATACCAAATTACCAGTAAATTCTTCATAATAGGTTATGTTATATAAACGTAACGCTTTCGTACCGCTAAAACTTTAAAAATAACATATTAACTTTTCCGTAACCTTTAATCGGAACGAAGCTGTTACCTGCATATAACCCGTTGCCTTATACGGTTAGTTTAAAATTTAAGAACCTGTTAAAAAGCTTAAAAATAAATATTATAAACCTTAAATCAAGAATAAATAAATTCCTTCAGCGGTGAAACGAAACGTTTATAATAACCTGTTAATGAAGGATTAGAAAACACGCTAGAAGATTGTTTTATTCCCTTTAGGAATTAATTTATCTTTTAGGTAATCAGCTTATCTATGGATTTAGATATACGGTTAATCTTTTCTTTTAAAGACTAATCAAAATTAAATGGGTTTTTAACCAATAATACTATTAGGCTCGTAAATCGAAAATTTATTAAAGATTTTTTAAAAAGGTATAAAAGTATTAAGGTAATTTATAGGTAACGTTAAAGTACGTTTTGTAACAGGTACTTTATACGTTTAACTTTTTACGTTTTCGTTTGTTAAGGTTCCGATCCGTATAAGAACCTTTACGGTTACCTCGTTTCGGGCTTGATAACTTATTTTTCGGCCTATTATTCTCTTAATTAAAACATTTTCAATTAAAAGAACTTATAAAGGTTTCTTAAAACGTCGGACACGTTTCTTTAATATTTCGTAATATAAATAGTAAATAGGTTATAATTTAGTAATCCAGAAAGTTAGTTGTTACTTTTTAATAATTAATCGTACCGTTTTTAATTTTGCATAAAAAAAGCTACAATTATATATAAATCGTTAACCTATATAATTGTTGATTTCGTTTCTGGGATTCCGTATCGCTGTCTCTACACTATTATCTTTTTCCATTTTATGATTTATTTATTTAATTTCTTGCTTAATTTCGAAACTTGCTTTAGTTTTTTTTTTTTCGTATTTTCGTTAGGTATTAATTTGGAACTTATTGTTATATCCCTTGCCGGATTTAATTAATATAACGTACCATTTCCGTAAATTCTTTTTTGACAAAAAAAACTTAATTTTTTAAATGTTGGAAATCTCGTATTTAGGATTTAATTCGTAAAAATATTCACAGTTTTACGGAATGTATCGTATTTCCGATTTATGGACATAAATTCTATAAAGTCCTTATTATAAGCTTATCGATTTTCGATTGTTATCTTAAAGGTATTTATTAAATAACCCGTAGGGTCGATCTTTTCGAAAGTTCCTTTTAAAAATAAAAATCCAGCTATTAAAATATTGGTCCCCGTTGTATGGCAAATTCGTCTTTTCGGGTAAAAAGTTATATCGGGTTTCGTAAATTTAATAAGCTATTAAAATTCCTAAATAGAATTAATATAATCCCAAAAATTCAAGGGCGTACTTTAAATTGGAATTCGTTTTTAAAACGGTTTCAATCTTTGGGTCCCTTATAAGTAACGAAAGACGTTGGCGATACGGTCGTTATTGTTATTATAAAAGTATATTAAGATAATTGCTACTGATATATAGCCTATATCGTCTTAGTAATAACTGATGAAATAATAATTACTCGAATTAAACGAATAAGACTTTTCATTATTAGATATAAAGGATGTTAGTTACGTTGTTATATTCAGCTAATTATGCAGCTTTTCAATGCGCGTACTGCTTTTATATAGCCTAGCAACGGAACAATTATCCTCCGATCAAAGCGTAGCCTTCTGTAGCTAAAGTGCTTTAGCACCCTGGCTAGCTGACAAATACAGCTCTTTTTCGTATATTTAAAAAGGCTTCGTAACTTTCTTTCTACATAGGACCTGTTAAAAAGTCAACCGGACAATTATCTTTTTTTTTATTTATATATGCTTTAATATATAATCACAGGGTTGTATAGTTATAAGCCCGGTTCGCATTTCTTTTAATTGCGTTTAAAAATACTTGTGTTTTAAAGTTGTTCGAAACTTCGCTATTATTCTCGCAGTAACTCTATAACCTACTTGTTACGACCTGACGTTTCGGACGTCTCGGTGATTCAAGAAACGGTTGCAACAACGCCATAAGTAGCTAAAGGAGCCACGTCACGACTTAAAATGGCGCTGGATGCCAAGATAATGCGGATTGTAATTAGGCAATATAGCGCTGGATGCTAAAGTATCGTTATTTAGTTATACGGTATGGCGCTAAATGGCAGTATATAATTATTTAAAGCACGATTTAAATATATAATTACCCTCGTTATCTAGTTCTTAAACTTAAAAATAACAGCTTATAAAAATATTTAATTATACAAAAGACATTTTTTTTATTAGACGTAATACAAAAACCTTATTAATTAATATTTACGATTTATTTGTTAATATACACCGTATGCTTAAGGTTTAATAGTTAAAAACCCCTTTAATCGTTATACGTTACAAATTTTTATTTAACAAAATCGTTAAGCTTTAACTAGTATTTTAAACCCTAGTTAATTAACAACGAAAATAATATTACTTGATAACTTCAAAATCGGATTATTTAGTTAAAATACATTATTTAATAACTTACCATAAATACGGAACCCATAACATGTGCATATATTTTACGAAATAAGATAAGTAAACCTTAACCTAAAACGAAAAAGAACGGTTTAAATTCCTTAATCTAGGTTCGTATATACTTATATTTTTTAAAATTTAACGATTTAATAAAAAAGATTCTTGTTATCGTCGTTTTCTTTTTAAGAAACGCCTTTAATTAATTAAAACCCGTAATAAGAAATTGTCTGGAAAATACAGAAGCTAACAAAATAACATCTACCATTTAGTTATTTACTAGTTACGTTAATTTCGAAGATAAACTTAAAGCGAATTTCGATAACCCCGATATAGAACGTATCGCAGCATAACAAATCTTACATTTATAAGACACCGGATTACCATTTAAATATGCAATAATATTTGGAAGTTTTATATTTAAAGCCGGCTAAATAAAGAATAAAAGAATAACTTAATTAACATATTTTATAACGACTTAAAAAAGGATATTCTGGACGGGATTATTAAACTCGAACGATTTAATATTTTTAATAGGTATATCACAAAAGCCGTTAAAATGGACAATCAATAATACGAACGACGTTACGAAAAAAAAGATAATTTAATTTACGTATAAAGCAGCAAAGACTTAATTGAAAAAAACGCGAAATACCTTTTACGTTTTAGATAACATAGCTAGAATTTATGAAACTAAAAACGATTTAATGACGAAATTTAAATTAAGTTCAGTATTAAAATTATAACAAAAAAACATTTAATACGTAAATACAGAATACTAAAAAAAAACGAAGATTAACGATAATAACAACTAATACCTAAAGAAACCCTATAAAACAACGAAATAAGAAAATCGGTTTTTATAATTCGTTAAAAAAAGCGCCTAAACCTAAGCGAAAAAATCCGATAAGGAATAAAAGTAGTCAAGACGTTATTACAGATAACGCTTTAACAAGAAATCGTAAAGCAAACATGATAAGGAAGCCTAGTTAACATAAATTTAGTAACCCCTTACGATCTGCAAAATAATAAGCCCTAAATAATAAATTTAAAACTATTAAGGATAAATAAAAGACCTACTGCCAGGACAGTTTAGACATTATAAGTTGATTTATACGGTAAACGGTCTGCGACGTAATTGTATAATTTACGGGGAATAATAACGATATATCGTTTGACATATTAACAAAATGTAAAAAAAAGGTTTAATTTTACAAAAGTCGAAAGCGATAAAAACAACTAATAATAATACGCCTACTTTCGTATATTAATATTATAAAACGAAATTAATATATTTACAGTCAAGCGTAATTAACTCAAAAAACGACGATATTTATAAAACAACTTTTATAATATTACCAGTAATGTGATTATTAAACCTTCAAGGAATTAATGCACCAAAAGGTAATAAAGGCAAGATAACGGATTATTGGCAATTTATAATTCGATTTAACATTTATAACAACCCTAAATAAATAATAAGAATTTAAGAAAAAGGTTTAGAAATTAACAGAAAAGTTAATTTAATACGATATAAATTACGAAACCAAAAAGATAGCACCTAGTAGGAAAATTATTAACCGAAATTACCAAATACGAATTATAAAGATAGAAGTTTAAATTAAAATGCAAAAAGAAATAAACCGGCCAATTACGAAAAGCTAATTAATAATTAACAACGCGTATTAAAAGGTTTAAAGGAACTATCCATTACGTTAACGACATATTAATCGGTTATGAAAAGATAATAACATAAACCGAGTTTCTAAAAAAGGGACGATACCTATAAAAAAATCTCAAAATAACGAAAGCCGAAAATAGCAACAAGGACTTCCTAAAAAAGCTTTGTATACAGTAACAAAAGGTAATAACAACCTTGTTACGTTATAAATACGAATTGAAACGTATTGGTATACCGTAATAGTGGACTGCGAAACGTTAAACGCTAATTATATCGTACCGAAATTGATAAACGAGCTTAAACTGCTATAGAAAAACAATAAAAAAACCTTTACATTGTTAAAAACGCCGAAGATTGGATATTTATTTACGATGATAAGAAACTAGGTCGAAAATTTAATTATCTTCAGATTTTCGTTAAAGGAAGAATTTAAAAAATTAATTTCGATATAATTCAGAAAAAAGATTACGGTATAACTTTTAAAAAGCCATAGTTATATTAATATAACCTCTTAATTAATTGAAACATAGGCTAAGTAAAGATTTTCGTTATATTTTATTAACAAATTAAAAAAAAGATTTCCATCCATATTTAATCAGATTAGAAAACAAAAAACGAATGTAAGAATAGAAATATGATAAAAACCTTACTACTCAAAAAAATACCACAGAAAGAAAAGGTACACTAAACGCATTTAACGTATTATTGCTATTATCCGGGCATAATTATGGGACATAAACGAGATTTTAAAAAGTTAACCCGAAAAACCAAAATAAAAAAAGCATAGTTAATGTACTATTGCAATATCGCAAATACAGGCGATTATTTAAAGAAACGTTTCATATAAAACTACTTAAACATAATAAATCAAATTATAAAATAATTTTCAAAAGAGGCATATTAATATGATTCTACCCTATTTATAATTTAAACGAAACAAAATTATATGCCTTACGAAAATATCTAAACGATAGGTTTTAAAAAGAATGAATACGTTGATCGATATTTTTTATAAAATGTTTCATATTTTGGTATTAAGAAAACTGGAATTTACGTTTAATTATATATTATCGACATTTAAATAATATCATATTAAAGGACCTTATTCTTTTACCTTCAATTACAAAAATAAAAGATCGCTTATAAAAAACAAAGTAATTTATTACATTTAACTTACGAAACAGATATAACCTTAATCATATTAAAAAAGGATACGGATAAAAAACGGTATTTAAAACGAAATATAAATTATATAAATATTTAATTTCTTCTTTGAGGAGACGTAACCGTGTATATATTTGGATAAAATGATAGATTGCTACTTAACTTTTAGTTTTATTATCCCTTTCCGTTTTGTAGGTGTCTTACTTCAACGCAATTCCAGATTGCCTAATCGTACTTCCCTATTTACGTCGATTCCTTTCCGAATTTTGGAAGTTTTTCGCGGTTTTAAGCAGCCGAGCAAATTAGCGTCTGTAATCTTTTAACGTATAATGTTTTAGTACCTGGATTTCGTAATTGTTTAATTTGTTGTTTTTGTTGTTTTCGTTTTCTTATATTTTCGCCAGCAGTTTTTCCGTTAAATTGAGGTTATTTATAATAAGTTCGTAGAAAAGTAAATTTTATTATCGAAAATAAGGTTGTATCCGAGGATTAAAAAGCGCAATCGATTTTTTTTTAAATAACTTTCCAAATTAACAGTTATATCGACTGTTTTAAATTATATGGTAATTTTTTTAAATGGATTACCGTAAACGAGACGGTTTTTGTCGAAACCTTCCCGTTCCCTATAACTGCTATTTCGTATTTGTATGGCATGTTATATTATTTTGATTCGTATCTTAATTAATAAAAACTTAAGAAACCGTAAAAACGACTAAGGTTGGACTTTTTAATCGTAAAACTGGCGAAAACTTACAAAGCTTTCTATACGTTGTTAAGGTTTATCTTTAAGGTTTACCGTATAAAATTATTCTCTGCCTTTAAGGACCCTGCTAAACCGTGGCCAGTGGGCATAAGGTTCACCAGGGCCGAAGCTTGTCGGCAACCACTCGGAATTGGAATAAGGTATGGGACTAAGGTATGCAATCTATCCAAACCGTAAAAAACCATTTAAAAAGTTATCGTATTCCAAGATATTAGGTATAATATCTATCGTGAAAATTAATCGTGGCATAATTTCTATATATTGGCTCAGTTTTGTTTTCCAGGCTTGGACCTATATAGTTACCTTGCATGAATATTTAATTACGTTAGTAAAACTTATTAACGCCTTAGTAATATTTTAACGGATAATTAATTACGTATTACGCGAATTTTTAAATATTTTCGTTATTTATTATTTCGATAAAATCTAGATTTTTTGGGAAATAAAAAACTTATATACAGGATACGTTTACATAATCTTCCAGGTTTTATAAAATGTTAACCTGCTCGTTAACGCCAAAAAAAAAGAAAACCAGTCCCAGATATAAAAAATTAAGTACCTTAGATATATCATTACCTGAGGTTATATGATAATAAAGTGAAAAAGAATTATAGCAGTTGCGGAATAAAAGAAATAATATTATTTAAGAAATATAAGCTTTTTTCGAATTTGCTAATTATAATACAAAGTTCTTTAAAAAGTTCAACAGGATTACCATATTATTAACTAATTTTACCAAAAAACGATAATTTTAATAAACAAAAAGAACAGAAAAAGCTTTTTAAAAAGTTAAGGAAACCATTACTAATTAATTAATACTAATTTTGTACAATCCATAACGACGTAACGAACTCAAAACGGATATTTTAAATTACGCCGTAAAAACGGTTATCGGATATAAAGAAAATAATAGAATATTACATTCCATTACATGTTATTTTTACAAATTAAAAAAGCAGAATTAAATTATAATATTGCAAATAAAAGTTTTATGAGCATAATATATTTATTCCGGAAATTTAAACATATATTACGAAATAACATATATTAAATTAAAGTTTATACGAATTATAAAGGCTTTACACGGTTTAATACAATAAAGAAATTAATAAAGCAATAACTACGTTACGTAAAAAAGACTTACTAACCATAACTTTATTATAATTTAGAAAAAGAAATCAAAAAACCGCAAAAACAAAACGTTTTAAATAAACGACCAGATTTGGAAAAAAAGATTAACTAAAGTTTAACATACGATTTTTAATATTACGTTGGCCGTATATTTTAAAATATAACAAATTACAACAATTAAATAATAATAGTTTATTAACTTTCATACCAAGATATGATAATATAATAAAGAACTACTTACAGATTAACAAAAAAAATAACAAATACTAAAAAATAACAGCAAAAACTAATACGACATATATACCAACACCAGCTTTACGGTTACCTGAAAATAAAAAGAATATTTATATACTTATAAGAAATATACATATTCACTAATAAAAAAAACAAATAAAAAAAGGTTACGGTAATATAACATATACAATAAGATTAAGTCAGGATAATACAAACTATATAGAAAATTATAACCTTTACCAATTATAGAATAACTATAAAATGTAGTTATATTCGACTTTATTATAAAATTACCGTTTTTAAATAACCTCGTTACAAAGATACATTACTATAATATATATGTAATCGTTAACCGATTTATAAAATCTTTCTAGTTTTTTATGTATAATAAGGATACGGATATTAAACAAATAGCACATATCTTCATTAAATATATCGTTAATATATATGGTTTACCTATAAAAGTTATTTTAAATAAAAAGGTTACCTTGACGTTAAAGTTTTAATGAAAATTAATAGTATAACTTAAATAAAACCATTAGTTATTAAACGTTTTTTAAGCTTAAATAAATAAGTAAACAAAGAAAAACGAACCAAATACTAAAAATGAACTTACGATACTATGTTAATTATAAACAAAACAATTAAGTTAACAAATTGCCCGTTATGTAATTTAACTATAATAGAAATTATTACGAAAGCATTAAAAGAACTTTAATAAACGCTAATTTCGAACTTACCCTAAACATATACAAAAACGCCTACGAAGAACCAATAAATCTACGAACTATTCTTACAACAAAAGCACTTAAATAACTACATAGTAAAATAAAAACAAAACTAGAATTCGTAAAGCAACAAATGCAAAAATACTATAACCAAAAGAAAATAAAAAAAACAACCTTTCAAAAAAGGAAAATAATTTACCTTGCCACAAAAAGATCCAAACTAAGCAACTAAAGCAAAAATTAAACTACAAATATATTAATCTATATAGAATTATCCAATCTCCCTCGAGGAGACGTAACCATGTATGCACTTGGATAAAATAATAGATTGTTATCTTAACTTTTAACTTTACTATCTCTTTCCGTTTCGCAGCTTTTATTTACGATTCCTTTCGTAATTCTGGAAGCTTCTTGTTATTTTAAGCAACCGGGCAAACTATTGCTTGTAACTTTTCGACGTATAATATTTTAATAACTGGATTTCGGAATTATTTAATTTGTTATTATTATTCCTTTTCAGTTTTACTAACAATACTTCCGCCGAAATAAAATTGTTCCATATAAACTGTTATTATTTGGAAAATCGGTTATTATTATATTCGGTAATTAAACGGTAACCGAACATTAAAAGTTGTAATTAGTTTATTGAGGAAAAGTTTTCCAAATCGACAGTAACGTCAACCGCTTTAGATTATAAAGCTATCTTTTTTGAATAAATAGCTTGGAAAAGGACGGTTTTTATCAAAACCTTTCCGTAATGGATAATGGGTATCTGGTACTTAGGGTTACTTAGCATGTTATATTATTTCGGTTCATATTTTAATTAATGATGGTTTAAAAAGGTGCCGTGGAAACGATATAAGTCGGACTTTATAATCGTGAAACTAACCAGGGCTTATAAAGCTTTTTGTAAGTTTTTAACGCTTATTTTTAAGGTTTATTTTTAAGGTTTACCGTATAAAGTTATTTCTTGCTGTTAAGAACCTTGCTAAACCGTGGCTAGCAGGTATATAGTTTACCAGGGCCGAAGGTTATCGGTAATTACGTTTTAGTCGGAATCGGAATAAGATATAAAATTAAGGTGTGCAATTTATCTAAACCGTAAAAAACTATTTGAAAAGTTATCGTGTTCGAAGATATTAGGTATAATATCTATCGTGGAAAAGTATCGTGGAATGATTTCTGTATATTGGCTCAGCCTTATTTTCCAGGCTTGAACCTATATTTTATCTTGCATAAAATTATCCAAAGAATTTCAAATAATAATTACGAATTAAAACTACCTTTTAAAATCAGAATTCACCCAGTTTTCGGCATTTCCTTGTTCGAATTAACAACAAATACTATTAAAGTCAACATCAAATTTAACGAAAAAAACCTAAAAAATATACTAGTTTACGAAACAAAAAGAATATTAAATATAGGAAAAAAAGATTATCTAATACATCGTTAAATAAAGAAAATTAACCAAACTCGGAAAACATATAAAAACCTACTAAAGATCTTATATACGCAATGCAGCTATTATGGAGTTTTATTGATAATATTGGAAACGTTAACTAACGACCCCTAATTAAATTAATCGATAAACGGCTAATCGGTACTTTCGATACCCAACTAATCCAAAACCGGAATTAATATTAAAACAAAAGCAAACGTACTTAATCCCGCACGTTCTTGCTTTTACTTTTTTTATTCCTCCAGTTCGTTAAATAACTAAAGGCCATGACAAACTATTCTAACACCTCGTATACGGAACAAATTTTATTAACGTTTTAAATGTTAAAAACGGTTAATAACCTTATTCATCTCTTAATAAAAACGTAAAATTTATTATTTAACTAAAGTTTCCTTACGTTTTAAACATTCGGATTTTCGGATATATCATAAATTATTGCTATTTAATTATAGTATTTAACAAACGTTTATATACTAATATTGATATAATAATCGAACGACTCTTTTCGACTAATGCAAGGTAAAATATATAGGTCCAAGCCTGGAATATAAGGATAAGTGAATATACAAAAAATGATTCCACGATAAAATTTCTACGATAGATATTAGACCCAATATTTTCGAATACAATAACTTTTTAAATGGTTTTTCACGGTTTGGATAAATTATATACCTTAATCCCGTCCTTACCTCGATTCCGACTGACGTTTGCCGACAAGTTTCGGCCTTAATAAACCTTATACCCGCTGGCCACGGTTTAGCAAGGTCCTTAAAAGCCTTACAAAAAATAGCTTTATACGGTAAATCTTAAAAATAAACCTTAAAAACGCATGAAAAGTTTCGTAAGCCCTTGCCAGTTTTACAATTAAAAAGTCTTACCTCGATCGTTCCCACGGTACCTTTTTAAGTTCTGATTAATTAAAATACAAGCCGAAATAATATAACATACCACACGAATACGAAATACCAGTTATCCGGAACGGGAAGGTTTTGACAAAAACTATCCCGTTTGCGGTAATTTATTCGAAAGAAATTACCACATAATCCAAAGCCGTTAACGTAACTATCGATTTTGAAAATTATTCCAAAAGAATCAACTGCGCCTTTTAATTTTCGGATACCACCTTATTTTCGACTAAAATAATTCACCTTTTTACGAAATTATTATAAATAATCTCGATTTAACGGAAAAACTGGTAGCGAAAGTATAAAGGAATAAGGACAATAAAGATAATAAGGATAACAAATTAAATAATTCCGAAATCTAGCTATTAAAACATTACATGTTGGAAAGTTACGAACGTTAATTTGTTCGGCTATTTAAAACTATAAGGAACTTCCAAAATTCCGAAAGGAATCGACGTAAATGGAGGCAAAATTAAACCGTCTAAAGTCGCCTTAAAATAAGATACTTACGAAACGGAAAGGTATTAGTAAAATAAGAATTAAGATAGCAATTTATCATTTTATCCAATTATATACACGGTTACGTCTCCTCGAATGAGATTATTCGACGAATAGTTCAATATCATTAAATCGATTAAGTTCGTTCACTAATTTTAGCGTAATCGAACGACTTATATTCGACCGATTGTCGAATATAGTTTAGTAGACCAAATTCGACCAGCTGCGTTACCTAACCCTACGGTCGAAGCTATCCAAGTTTTATCCCGACCGCCTCTCCAAGCCTTTGGCGTATTAGGTCCTAACACCCCGCCGTTAGCTTAAATAATACCAACTCCTCATTTCGTAAATAATTTAAATTTGTTCGGGTTATAATCTCAAAATAAGGTATCGTAAAATAGAATATTTATAATTTCTACGAAAACTTTTATTAAGGCTTTTTATAGCAACTCGATATAGTTATTATTAATATGAAAACATGTAAAAAACTTAAATAAACTTAATCAAAAATCGAAAATAATTTAGAATAATACCAGTTGTTAAATTTTAACGTTAAACCTTACCTTTATTGATTTTAACGAAAAACGACTTTTTATAATTGTTCGTTAATAACTTATTACTTGTCAATTAAAAAATTGCTATAAAAAATGATTAAACGATGAATAAGTTAAATTTAAAATAACGTCCTATATATATAAGCGTTATATATGTATAAACGTAATATTCTTTTTATATATTCCAACTCTTTATCTTTAATTATTTCTTTCTTAACATTAATATTATGAAACGCCTTATAAGAAAAGCGAAAATAAACTTAGTTATTTAGATTAAAAAAACGAAACCCGAAACTTAGTTTTAAAAAGTTTAGTTTTATTTATGAATTCTCATTTTTTACCTTAACATATCGGTTTAATAGTAAACGCGCCCGAACCGATATTATCGCTTCATTATAGAAATTAACGGCGGCCGAAAAAAAAATCAATTATTGACCGAATTTTCGATTTAAATGCGCAAGCGTTTCATGTCCGACTTGAGTACGTTAAAAATATAGTTAATATATTATTTGCCTAACGCGTTATAAAATACGTTAAAGTTAATTAGGCGTCGAACTTTGTTAAACGGTAAAAAAAGTTTAAAACATATTTAAATCGAAAAATCGTTTATTAAAGGGTGTTATGCGAAGATTTGGAAGTATTTTGCAAATGGTTCGAATTTTTTTGGGTTATAATTATAAAATACGATATCGCAGAAAAAGATATTTACAACTTTAACGAAACTAGCTTTTTAATAAGGTTTTTAATCATATATAGTAAGGTAATTCTAAACGTTAAAAAAAGTTAAAAATTTAAATAAACGTGATAAAATAATTAAAAATAAGTTATAATTATATAAGTTATTAATTTATAAAATTAGATTATACCGTTATTTATTATTTTAACGGGGAAAGCATACTTTAAATTTTGATATTGCGATAACTTATTACTTGCCGATTAAAAAATAACCGTTAAATATAATAACTAAATAACAAACAAATTAAGTTTAAAAAAATTCAATATTTCGATAAATATATTCGAACGCGTACGAAAAAAACGAGCCATTTTCTTTTCGACGGTTACGAAAGTTATTATTCGATAAAACTCGAAAGATATTGCGCGAATAAGGATATTATTACGTTTTATATATTATCTTATTTTTTTATCGGTTTTGACTTTTCGACGTATTTTGTTTTTCCGTTTTAAAACGCGTTTATATGTTTTATATCGAGAATTTAATAGGACGTTATTATATTTATATTTTTCTCCCTTGAAAAAACGTAATCGTATATACACTTAGACAAAATAATAAATTACTACCTGAACTCCTAGCTTCATTACCCCTTTCCGTTTCGTAGGCGACTCCAGACTGCCTAGTCGTGCTCCTATCCACGTCAATTCCTTTCGGAATTCTGGAAGTTCTTCGTAGTTTTATATAACCGAACAAATTAACGCTCGTAATTGTCCAACGTATAATGTTCCAGCAGCTAGATTTTGGAATCTTCCAACCCGTTATTATTGTCCGTTTGCAATTTTACTAGCAGTATTTCTACCGAAATAAAATTATGTCATATAAGCTATTTGGAAAATCGGTTATTTTTGTTTTGGAAATTTATGTGGTATCCGAAAATAAAAAACCGAATTCGATTTTCTTGTAAAAATTCTTTCAAGTTAATAATAACGTCGACGACCTTGGAAAGTCCGGTATTTTTATTAAAATTAATTGTTATAAACGTAATAGTTTTTATGTAAACCTTTCCATTACGGAAAACCGGCATCGTATATTAAAAGTTACGTAACATATTATATTTAGTTATTATTTTAATAAATAAAAACTTAAAAAGGTATTATAAAAGCGATCGAAGTTAGAATTTTTAACCGTAAAACTGGCGAAAGCTTATAAAACTTTTCATACGTTTTTAAGGTTTATTTTTAAGATTTACCGTATAAAGCTATCGTTTGTAAGGCCTTTAAGGACCTTGCTAAACCGTAACCAGCAAGCATACGGTTTATCAAGGCCGAAGCTTATCGGCAATTACCAGTCGAAATCGGAGTAAGGTACGGAATTAAGGTATGCAATCTATCTAAACCGTAAAAAACCATTTAAAAAGTTATCGTATTTAAAGATATTAGGTATAATATTTATCGTGAAAATTAATCGTGGCATAATTTTTATGTATTGGCTCAGCCTTATATTCCAGGCTTGGACCTATATAGTTACCTTGCATTATATTTATATTATTACAGAAAATTTTGTTGCCAGTTTTTTCAACTTATTCAAAAGTGTCATAATATTCGATAATATTAAATCCGGTTTCGGAAAAGTTGGATTTATTTTATTACATTTTAATAACGTTTTTTCCAATTTGGAAATTCTTTTAGTTATATTTATGCCGACCGTCTCGCCGTTTATTTCCGCCGGTTCCATTTTTTCTATTTTTGCGAAAATTCATAAAAATATTTATAAAGTAATAAGGTAAGAACATTATTTATAAAGAAAAATCAGAAATTACCAGGGCACCTCGCCGACAAAAATGCTTAAATCGGTTAATTTTTTAATTAAAACTAACTTATTATTTTTGTACGAAATTACGTTTTTTGCGAAAAAAACAGTTTAATTACGCGAAACGAATTATTTTTTAATAAACGTTTCCAAGAAAAAGAAATACTTACAATCTAAGAAAAATATGTTTTTCTAGCCGAAAAAAAAGGGTAGTAAAAAAATGCAGCCAATAGCGGCTAAAGGTAGTTGTCGTAAAAGGGTTAAAACGAAGGAACGGAAATGTGGCGTTTGTAGCAAGCCCGGATATAATGCGCGTATTTATGAAAAAGCTATAGATATAGTCGGGTTGTAAAAGTCTCGGTTTAGTCTCTATATTGCATGTTCTCTACCAGCACTTTTTAGGTTTAATTATAAATAACTCCACGGTTTCTGTCTAGATTCGAAAATAACTTAGAATTTAAAACATTTTGTTATTGCGGAATATAACTACTATTTTATAAGAACATAATATCGGTTAATTGCATATTTTCCAGGGAATAAAGTGGCCCACCCCTTTGCAGGCCGCCCTATCTACGCGCCATTCCATATCCGCGTTGCGTTTTATCCATTTACTGATTTCTGTTATTATAAAATCTCTTTTTATAATTATTTAAAAATAATAAAAATTATCTATTTATTCTTTAGTTTCTTACAATTCGAACGATATGTACCTTTTAGTTTAATTCCGTGCGGCTTATATTATTAACGAGGTTTCCCGTGGGAGGTTATTTCGATTAACGTTTTAAGGATATTAGGTTTATAAATTATATATATTGCGAAGGATTTTAAATGTTCTAATCTGCGAAAAGGTTAATAAGGTTCGTTAAAGGTTATTACAAAATTAAGAGGAAGTTTTAGCTTATTGGATTATTTTATAAGATCGGTTAAGAACTGCGTTACTTTACTTGCGATTTAAATTATTCGCTTAACGCTTTTTGATTTATAACGGCAGTTTTGATATTTTCGGAAAAAACTAATATTATGGGTTTTTGCCGTATAATCAGGAGCTTAAAACTATTAAAGGCTTTACGATAAATTATAAACCTTTAAATAATGCTTTAATTGTTACAGTAAAAGCTTTTTTTAATAACTTCAATATCGAAGATATTAAAAAGATTTTACCTTAATATCGCCATAATATTAACGAAATTAAAATAATGTAAAGTATCGGCGATAATACCTTCGTATTTGGAACAGTTTTACGTAAGTTTATCTTACTTAAGGATAATACGAAACGTATTTGGATTACGATTATCGTATGCGTTAACGCGGACGGAAAAGTGTTTTTGCCGTTCGTGATTTTTAACGGTACGGATATATAATAATAATGGTTTTTTGACACGGAAGATTAACTGTATAAAGATTAATATTTTATTACTTTTCCGAATAACTGGACGAATAACGAAATAATCTTAAAATAGCTTCGCGAGATATATATTCCATATACGAAATTTAAGAACTTTAATTAATAAGGTTTTTCAATATTTAACGGTTATTAGAATTATATTATGCCCGAATCTATGTTAAAATGTATTATGTATAAAATCTGGGTAATATGGTTCCTTACGTATATATTATACGTTGTCCAGGTTGTAGATATAGGCGTATTTGCTACGTTAAAGAAGTTTTTTCATAGTTATTAAAAACCCGGTTATTCGGACATTTTTTGGAAAATGTAAGCTAAAAGGACTTTGTGTATATTTTTGCGATGGTTTAAAAAATGTTATAATTCCGAAATATATTAATAAAGGTTAGAAAATAATTCAGATGTAGTTTTTAAATAAGAAAAAGGTATTATATAATCTTTATATAATAATAGGTATTACGGTAACTAAAATACTTATTGCCCGGATTATTGTTATTTCCGTACGATTTAATTTCCTACAGAAAATAGCTGGATTAGGTATATTTACGTTTAAACTTTTTAAGGAAATCCATATTTTGTAATTTATGTTTAATATTTTTAACTTAACGTTCGGAAACTTAACTGCGCGTTTATTTTTCCGGAAGTTAAGTAAAATCTTTAACGATAAAATTAATTAATCCGTTTTTGCCGAATTACGGGTTAAATAATTAATACGTACCTTCGAAAAAATACGCTTTAAGAAACGCAGGAAAGTTATCGCCAACTCGAACAAAGAGTTCGTATAGTTAAAGGACGTCCGGAAGGTAAAAATAGAGATATAAAGGTAATTTAAAGCCTTTAGAAAAAACACTTAGCGAAACAATACGGTTACCGAGGAGGCGAAAGAAAATTTAGATCCGGATGTTATTCAGGATTGCATTAAATCCCATAGGACCGATTCGGAAAGCGATTAATTAAGTGGTTGTTGATATATAGCTATTTGAATTGAAGTGTGTTGTTGCGAATCCCTTCAAAAATGCGTGGCGCGTGGATGGGGCGGCCCGTAGAGAGGTGGGCCAGCTTATGAAACATTAGGTTAATGTACATTTTAAGGATATAAAAGCCACCTTTTAAAAAAAGGTGTTAATTTTGCCATTTAGGATAATAAATGCAATCTTTCGCGGGTTTTCGCGTAATATTTCGAAATATTCCTTTTAGCTAAAGCTTTCTACTTATTATAAAAGGCTGTAAGTTGATAAAGTTAGCTTTTCGATTTCCTACGTAAAAGTTTAAATATATATCTAATAACGTAGATTTTTTAAGGTTACATCCGGTAATAATGTTATTAACCTAAAAGTCCGTTAATAAAAAAGAACTTTTAATAAAAAGTGTTAAATTAAATTAAAAAGTTTGTTACTTTAATTTTTTCGAAGCTATTTTAATAACGCGCTTTAATCCGAAAATTCTGTTAACGACGCGTTCGTTTACTTGCTTTTTAATTTTAAAATCTTCGGTCCACCTTTTGAGCCTAGCTTTTAAGTAAATGCAAAGATATTTTTAAAGGTATAAATCACGCCATAAAAAACATTTTCGATTAACATGGCGGTTACCGTTCTGATTGATATTACGGCAATTGTTATTATTATTCGAAAAGCTTTAAAAAGAAATTCGTTTGATTCGGGGTTTTTCCGTTAAAAGTAATACTAAACGTTTCTTGAAATAATTGTTCGGCTGTAACGCCTCACACCTTCCGTAGCTTTATATAGTTTCGGAAATATTTTACGAGCTTTTATATTAACAGCTTATCGACATCCTTACCGTCGAACATAGCCTTTTTAATAACGGTAATCTAGGTAACAGAAAAATCGGATAAAAAGGTATTTACCGCTTTAAAGAAATTAAGATATCTATAATATTCTGCGATAACTGGGATTTAAAACTTTTCGGCTTTAGTATATACTTTCCAATACCTGGAAAGTTACGCGTTTATTTGGATCTTGTTAATTTTTAACGTTTCTCTGTATCGAGCGTTAATTTCGTAAATCCGTACGTTATTATTAAGTTTAAATTTGCTTTTTAAAACGGTTAATTTCTTTCGTAATATGGTTTTTTCCACTATATCTAATAATAATTAAAGTAAATTAATTTATTTAAGAATTTATTAATTTCGGCAAACGCCTTTTCCTAAGTTAAAAAAAGGATTTGTTTGCAATCGTATATCTTTACAACCTTTTGGAATTTCGTATTAGCTTTTAACTTAAAGTTAAGCTTATTAAAAACAGCTAAATCGAAATTTTTGAAATTAAGGAAAATAAGTTTCTTTAATAACGGTAGCGTTTATGCGTTATTAAGATTGATATAGTTTTACAGAAAGCCCGCCTTAAAGCTGACGTAGAATTCGAGGATATTATATTTTTTAAAGGTTCTTTTTTAAAAAAATTGTTTTAAAACGCCTTGATGAAATTTCGTTAAGGGTTTTTAAAAGGGTAGAAATTATGGCTTTAGACGTAATGTAAGAGGAATAGGTGTTAAGGTAACAGAAATGTAATTAGGAATCCTTTTAAAAAGCGGTAATAAGTTATAAAGTTACTACGGGAATAACGGCAAGGTTCCGAATAACTTTAAAAAACGAGTATTTCTAAGCGCAGCTAAAAGAAATACGAACCGGGCTTATAATTATAAAACCCTGTCATTACATACTGAAGCATATATGGCTAAAGAAGAAGATAAATTATTAGGTTGACCTTTTAAAAGGTCCCGTCTAGAAAGAAAAGTTAGGAGATTTTTTTAAATACACATAAAACAGCTGTATTGAAAAGGGAGCGATACCAGGGCTAAACAATAGTAGAAGCGTACGACCGAAAAGCGTCCACTAGTTGCAACGCTAACTAAGCCATTCAGCAGGCAACAGCCCTAGCCTTTAGTAGTGTCTGACAGGTTCGTTTGTCGAGGTTAGAGGCTCCGGGCCTTTTCTGCAGCCGACTCTTGAGCTCCGGGATGCTGGCCCCATCGAGATGGTCTGTAAGACCGTCGGCCTGATGATGCAAGTTCATGAGCGACAGGGCCGAAATAGTAGGATAAATGGTTGGGCTAAAACAGTGGGATGGGATGAACTTACCTGCTGGATCACAGGTGAAACTCTTCCTGGGCCATGATGAACTATAGATTGCTTGCAGACCTTTTATCGAATCGGAGGTCGATATATAATGATTAAGATTCGAAGAAGAAAGCCAGAAGAGCGATGTAGTTTCTAATTCAGTGCGTTTGGAATGATGAATGTCTTTGTGCTAAAAGCAGATCGCGAATCGTCTTCTGCGGTTATGGTCCTTTATAATAGCTCAACTGGTCATATTATCATCGTCTTTTACCTTAGGAAACGTCTTCCCATATGTTTCTACTGCGTATAACATTTTCAAACGCTGACACTTCCAGCCTGCACCGTTGCCTGCTTCTAAAACCAACCATGATAATCATCGTAATCAAGATAAAAACTTTGACATGTTTGAAGTCACTTTCTACAGCAAGTCTACTTACGATTATCGCGTAGTTTAATCTGCTATAACACAATTGTCTAAGCAGCCTGGACTGATTTCGAAAGGCCCATCGTTGTTTCCCATCCTAGAGCACTACCGCCTCAATATTACGCATTCTGTTGATTATGCCGCGCTGAGCAGCAGTCTTAGTCGTAACAATGTTCCGATGACCCATGTTTGTGTAAGCATGCAGGTAGGTGTGAATAACGAAGTTTACAGGAGGCAGCGTACTTTAATATAATAATATGTCCACTATGAGACATGACAGGCTTAATTACCAGTGTTGTCACTTGCACTTCAGTCACCAGCTAAGTAGCCAGCCCCTTTTGTTTCGCCGCGCATATATTCGGTCTGCGCTTGGCCGGACTGCGTTTCTTTCTATTTTAAATACAGAGGCAGTGGCATGGACTACTATTTCTTGAGTGTTTCGAAATTTGTTTTGCTTCCACAATTCGCCAAAATGTCCCCAGGTCCGGTTCAAAGACCCACCCGAGTCATCCCTTTGCGGGGATTCGGCACCTTTCAAGCGGACAATGCGGCTTACCCTCCTGGAACAGCCAAAGCCGCGACGCTCGAGGCTTTGAAAGTAGGCTACAGACACATTGACACGGCCTATGCCTATGGGAATGGCCAGGTCGAGCTTGAGGTCGGTGAGGCCATTCGGGAGAGACGTATCCCACGTGATGAGATCTTCGTGGTAACCAAACTGTAAGCCTTGGTATTCTTCATAAAGCAAGCAGGTCGCGTGCCTATAATGTTTATTCCTAACGAAGTGGCTGCCTCAGACACAACACCTTTCACGACCCGGCGGACGTCGAGACAGGCTTAGACTTTAAGTCAAAGACCCGGTCAACGCACCACCCCCTCAACGCCCCACCGAAGATTCGAGACACCCCAAACACGGACCCTTCTTAATCTTTATTTATATCCATCAAATAACGTCTCCTCAAAAAAAGAAACTTATCATTTTAATCTTTAGATTTTCGCGATTCCAACAATATGGGTTTCGCTGCTTAATTGCGTATTGCGAAGGCAATTGATAACGTTACAAATAGAAAGTTTATTTAAGCCGTTTTTAAGTTATATTAAATTAAACGTATTTATTTCCGCCGCAAAATTGAAAATGTACGGACCCGGGAAAAACGTAATAAAGAACGTTAAAAGCTATTGAAAGTTTTAAAAAACCGTTTAGTTAAATAAATCGTTATTTAAAGTTGGTTTAAGTACGTTTTTTTTATATTCGATTCCGTATGTACGCATAACAGCTTTTTAATAACTTTAATAATTGAGAACGGTTAAAAAAATAAGTAACGCGATTTTTTTCATGTTATTAAGAAATTAAAACCTTTAAAAGTCGGGTTATTAATTATTAATGCTTAAACGGGATTACGGAAGTTACTTATAATGTATTATTTAACCGGTTAACGTTTGCGGAAATACGGAAAATATATTTCCGAAATAAATATAATGTTAATAAATTCGAGGTAATAAAAGATATAGAAAAGAATTTTTTCGTATTCGGTAAAACTTTTAAAAGTTTTATTTTTTTAAATAATACTTTTAAATATACCTGGATATCCGTTATAACCTGTATTAACGCAAATAAACGTGCTTTTTTTCCGTTAATTATATTTAATGGCGTTAACGTATAATAACAATAATTTCCCGATACGGAAAATTAATTATATAAAAATTGATATTTTATAACATTGTTAAATAGCTGGATTAATACCGATATTAAGTTAAAGTAATTACGAAAGATATTTATTTTTTATACGAAACTTGTTAATTTCTGTTACGATCTAACGTTTCGGACGTTTCGGTAATTCAAGAATACGGTCGTAATAATGCCACAGATAGCTAAAAAGCCACGCCATAATCGGAATGGCTTTATTTGCTAAAATAAAGCAATCGGGATTATTTTAGATATTAAAATAAAGCAGGATTTAATAAAATAATATGGTTTTAAATATTAAGACATAGCTATTTAGTTATATAGTATGGCCTTAAATAGCTATATAAAGCTATCCAAAGCATAATTTACATATATAATTACGATCGTTTCTTATATCCTAAACTTAAAAGTAATAACTTATAATAATACTTAATTATGCAAGATGTATTTTGTTATTATTAAACGTAACAATATAAACCGTACGTTGAAGGTTTAATAATTAGGAATTTTCCTGAATCGTTATACGTTACAAACTTTTGTTTAAAAAAATCGTTAAATCTTAACTAATATTTTAAACATTATATCAATTAATAATTAAAACGATGTTACGTAATAACTTCAAGACCGGATTAACTAACTGAAATTTATTATTTAATAATTTACCATAATTATAGATACCACGGTACGTACCCAGACTTTACAAATCAAGGCAAGCAAGCTTTAGCTATATAACGGGAAAAGAAACGTTTAGAATTTTTTAACCTAGGTTTAAATTTATTTGTATTTTTTAAGAATTAATAACTTAGCAAAAAGAATCCTTGCCGTTATAACTTTCTTTATAGGAAATGCCCTTAACTGGTTTAAACCCGTAATAGAAAATTACCTAAAAAATACAAAAACCGACAAAACAATATCCACCAAACAGTTTTTTGCTAACTACGCCAATTTTGAAAATAAATTCAAAGTAAATTTCGATAACCCCGATAAGGAACGTATAGCAGCATAACAGATCTTACATCTATAACAAACCGGATTAATATCTAAGTATATAATAATATTTCGAAACTTTATAACTAAAACCGGTTGGATAAGTAATAACGATATTAATCTAATTAACATATTTTATAACGGATTAAAAAAAATATTAAGGACAAAATTATTAAATTCGAATAACCTAGTATTTTTAATAGGTATATTACGGAAACCGTTAAAATCAATAATCGATAATATGCACAACGTCGCGAAAACAAAACCAGTTTATTTTACGAACAGGACAGCATAAATCTAATTAAAAAAATATATAAAATACCTTCCACATCCTATAACACATAACTAAAACCCATAAAATTAAAAATAATTCAACCACGAAATTTAAATCAGATCCAGTATTACAATTATAGCAAGAAAGGATATTTAGCACGTAAATGCAAGGTACCAAACTAATCTAAAAGAAATATGTATTAACAGCCAGTACTTGAAAAAACCTTACAAAATAATAAATTAAAAAAAACGATTGTTATAATACGTTCTTAAAAAAATCCAAGTTCAAGCGAAAAAATCCAACAGGAAATAAAAACAGCCAAAACGTTAACATAATTAACGATCCGATAATAAGTTATAAAATAAGCAAGATAAAAAAGCCTAATCAGCATAAATTCAGCAACCCCTTAAAACCCAGAAAGACAATAGGCCCTTAAGCAGTAAATTCAAAACCATTAAAAATAATAGAAGATCTATTACCAAAAAAGCCCAGATATTATAAACTGGTTTACCCAATAAACTGCGTATAACGTAACTGCGTAATTCATAAAAAACAACAACGATACATCGCATAACGTATTAACAAAATGTAAAAAAAAAATTGATTTCCTTAAAAAAATTTTTAACGATAATATTTATACCTTAATAATTTCGCATTATAAAATAAAATTAATACGTTCGCAACTAAACGAAATTAACCAAAAAAAAACATTATCTATAGGACGATCCCTTATATTACTACCAATAATTTAATTACCAGATACCAAAAAGATTAATACATTATACGGTAATAAAAGTAATACAGCAAATAATCGGTAATTTATAATTCAACTTAATATTTATTACGGACTTTAAAAAACAACAAGAACTTAAAAGAAAAATCCAGAAACTGGCAAAAACATTAATTTAATATAACATACAGCATCAGGCTAAACAGGCAATACCCGAACGAAAAATAACTAACTAAAATTACAAAACACGTATCATAAAAATAAAAGTACAGAGTAAAATACAAAATAAACAAATCGCCTATTTACGAAAAACCAACAAATAATTAACAAATCAAATTAAGAAATTTACAGAAACTATTAAATATATCGACGATATATTAATCGGCTATAACGAAACTGCGATACAAACCGAATTCCCAAAAAAAACGTTATTTATAAAAAAACCTCAAAATAATAAAAACAGGCAAAAACAGCAAAAATTCCCCAGAATAGCTTTAAATATAACGACAAAAATAATAAATAACGTTGCTACGTTACGAATACGAATTAAAACGTATTAATATACCGTAATAATAAATTATAAAACATTAAATGTTAATTATATCGTATTAAAATTAATAAACGCCTTTAAACTGCCATAAAAAACAAAGAAAAACCTTTATATTATTAAAGATGCCGAAAAATAGGTATTCGTGTACGATAATAAGAAAATTATACAACAAATTAATTATTTCCAGATTTGCGTTAAAGGAAAAATCCAAACCGTTAATTTTAACATAATCCAGTTAAGGAATTACGACATAATTTTTAGGAAATTATAGTTATATTAGTACAACCCTTTAATTAATTAAAATATTAACTAAATGAAGTTTCTTTTATATTCTATTAATAAAATAAAGAAAAAAAACTTTATATTTAATCGGACCAAAAAAAAACGAATGCAGGCATAAGGAAACGACAGAAACCTTATTACCTAAAAAAACAAGATACAAAAAAAAAGGGCATAATAAACGCATTTGACGTATTATCGCCACCTTCCGGGTATAACTATACGACATAAACGAAATCCTAAAAAATTAACCCGAAAAACCAAAATAAAAAAATATAACTAATATTTTATTACAATATAGCAAGTACAAATAATTGTTTAAAAAAAAACTAAATACGAAATTGCCTAAATATAACGAATAGGACCATAAAATTATCTTTAAAAAAGGTACCTTACCGAAATTTTACTTTATTTATAACTTAAACGAAAAAAACTACATATGTTACAAAATACTTAAATAACAGATTTCAAAAAAGATAAATACATTAATCGATATTTTCCGCTAGATACCCCATATTTTTTATACTTAAGAAAAACGGGAAGTTACGATTAATTATAAATTACAGATATTTAAATAGTATTATTTTAAAAAACCGAATATTATTATCTTTCATTATAGAAATAAAGAATTATTTGCAAAAAGTTAAATAATTTACTGTATTAAACTTACGAAATGGATATAACCTTATTCGTATTAAAAAAAATACGAATAAAAAATATTATTTAAAATAAAATATGGATTATACGAATATTTAATTACGCTTATAGGATTAATAAATGCCTTAACGATATTTTAATAAATGGTTAATTATATATTGCAAAATACCTGGACATCTATATCGTTTGTTACCTCGATAATATTTTAATCTTTTTAAAAACAAAAAAAATAACATAAGGAATACGTCCATATAATTTTACAAACCCTACAAAATGTTAATTTATTAATTAATATAAAAAAAGTTAATTTTATATACAAAAAATCAAATACCTTAAATATATTATCATCTTAAGTTATATCATAATAGACTTTAAAAAGATTGCGGCAGTTACAAAATGGAAAAAACTTAGTACTGTTAAGAAAATACAGGTTTTTTTGGATCTGCTAATTATTATAGGAAATTTCTTAAAAATTTTAACGGAATTGCTATACCACTAAAAAACCTTACTAAGAAGGAACGACAGTTCGAATAAATAAAAGTAACAAAACGAGTTTTCCAAAAAGTCAAGGAAGTTATTACCAAATAACCAGTATTAATCATATACGACCCACGACGACCTATTAAGCTTAAAACCGACGTATCAGATTATACCCTAAAAGTAGTTATCGGATATAAAGATAATAACAGAATGTTATATTTTATAATATTCTATTTTTACAAATTAAAAAAAACGGAGTTAAATTATGTTATACCCGATAAAAAGTTTATGGTTATAATATACGTATTCCGAGAATTTAAATATATATTATAAGGCCACATGTACTAGATCAAAGTTTATACGGATTATAAAAATCTAAGACGGTTTACGATAACCAAAAAATTAATAAAACGATAATTACGTTATATTAAAAAACTTGCTAGTTATAATTTCGTTATTATTTATTAAAAAGGCTTAGAAAATAACAAAATAAATGCTTTAAGTCGATAACCGGATTTAAAAAAAACTTATTAAAGTTTAATATATAATTTCCAATATTATAACGGAAAAACATTTTAAAATACGATAAATTGTAACAATTAAATAATAATAATTTATTAACCTTTATATAAAAATTCGACGATATAATAAAAAACTACCAACAAAATAACGATAAAAAATAACAAGTATTAAAAAAATATCAACAAGAATTAATACGGTATATATACAAATATCAGCTTTACGGTGACCTAGGAATAAACAAAATACTTAAAACGTTTATAAACGATATATATATTTCTTTACATAAAAAAATAAATAAAAAAGATATTACGATAATATCGATTTCACGGAAAATTATAACCCTTATTAGTTGCAAAGTAACTATGGGACTTAATTATATTTGATTTTATTACGAAATTACTATTTTCAAAAAATCCTGCTACAGAAATACGTTACGATAACATATTTGTAATTGTTAATCGATTTATAAAATTTTCTTACTTCCTACCATATAATAAAAACATAAATGCCGAACAGATAATATACATTTTTTTTAAATATATCGTTAATATATACGGATTATTTATAAAAATTATTTTGGATAAAAAAATTATATTTATATCAAAATTCTGGCAAAACTTAATAGCATAATTGAAATTAAACTATCAGTTATTAAATATATTTAAATTTTAAATAAACGATTAAATAAACAAAATTAAATATTAGAAACTTATTTACGATATTATATTAATTACGAATAAAATAATTAAATTAATAAGCTACCTATTATTTAACTTAGTTATAACATAGGTTATTACGAAAATATTAAGATTACCCCAGTAAATGCCAATTTCGGATTTATACTAGATGTTTATAAAGATATATATAATAAACCAGTTAATATAAAAATTATCCTTATAACGGATACATTTAAGTAACTATATTACAAAATAAAAATAAAATTGAAATTCGTATAATAACAAATATAAAAATATTATAACTAAAAAAAGTTAAAAAAAATTAACGTTTCAAAAAAGAAAAATGGTTTATTTCGTTACAGAAAATATCCAGATTAAACGACCAAGCCAAATATTAAATTACAAATATATTAATCCATACAAAATAATTAAAAAAATTTCAAATAACAACTACGAACTAAAACTATTACCCAAAATTAAGATATACCCAGTTTTCTACGTTTTCCTACTCGAATTAATAACAGATACTATCAAAATCAACATAGAATTTAACGAAAGAATCCAAAAAAATACGTTAATCTATAAAGCAAAAAAAGCATTAAATATACAAAAAAAAAGGATTTACTTAATATCTTATCAAATAAAAAAATTACCCAAATTTAGAAAATACATAAAAACCAGTTAAACACCTTATAAACACCCAACGACTATTACGGAACTTTTACCAACAACGCCGAAAGTACTAACCAAAAACCCCAATTAAATTAATCAACAAACGGCCAATCGGTATTTTCGATACCCGACCAATCCAAAACCGGAATTAACGTTAAAACAAATACAAACATACCCAACCCTGTACGTTTTTACTCTTGCCTCTCCTATTCCTCCAACTTATCAAGTAACTAAAAACTACGATAAACCATTTTAACACCGTATATACGAAACCACTCTTTTTAACGTTTTAAACGTTAAAAATAATTAATCGCTTTATTCATCTTTTGTTAAAAACGTAAAAGTTGTTACTTAACCAAAATCTCCTTACGCTTTAAACGTTCGGACTTTTAAATAATATTACGTAAAAAGAAAACGGATATACCGGACCCATCACAAACACGTTAATATAAAACATAATTATTACAACGCAATAAACTTTCAAACATAACATATATCGCATAATTACGAAAACAAAAAAAACAAAATATAACTTGGAAACTTAATTATTAAATATAAAAAACAAATTTAACACGTTCCTTTTTACAATCACGCTTACGAAACTTAACCGAACGTTCCTCCATAATAACACAATTAAAAAAGAAATAAAAAAAGAAATATACTTATTATAAAACCATAAATAAATCTTCGAAAACGAAAATCTTAAAAAAGGAAAAATCGTATTACAACCTAACGTCTCGGACATCTCGGTAATTCAAAAATACGGTTGCAACAATACCACAAATAACTAAAAAGCTACGTTATAATCGAAACGGCTCTATTTACCAAAACAAAACAATCGAAATTACTTTAAATACTAAAACAAAACAAAATTTAATAAAATAATATAACTCTAAATACCAAAATATAACTATTTAATTATACAATATAACCCTAAATAACTATACAGAACTATCCAAAACATAATTTAAATATATAACTACAATTACTTCCCATTTCCTAAACTTAAAACAACAACTTATAATAACACTTAATTACGCAAAACGCACTTTATTATTATCAAACGTAACAATACAAGCCCTATTACTCAGTATTTACGATTTATCTGCTAACATAAACCGTACGTTTAAGGTTTAATAATTAAAAACCTTCCTTAATTGTCACAATTTCCGGAAATAAAAATTTCTTATTATCGACAGTTATAATAGCTATATTATTAAAAATTTATATAAACTTGCTTAATTAATAAAATATATATTATTTTCTTACTTTTATATTTGTTATATATTTTGTAACCGCTTAATATAAGCGTTTTTTCCATTTTAAACGCAACTTCCATTATTAATTTCAGAAACGTTATTACGGAAAGTTTTCAAAAATAATAAATAAAACGAACTTTTTATAAACGTTTGTTACGGTTTAAAAAAAGGTTATAGAGATTTTACGATATATTAAATAAAACTTTAAAATTACGGAAATGTAACTTGTTAATCGGAAAAGAATTTTGAAAAATTTATATGTAATAAAAATTAACGGTAAGGCAAATATACCGGTTACTGGGTTGTTTGTTATTCCGTAATAACCCGATTTTTTTCGAATTAATCGTTTTTATAAATTTAACATATTTAAATTTTTTAAGGATATAAAGGCCTTTGAAAAAGCTTTAATTAAGTTCGACTTAGTTTTTGAGAAATTTACTGTTCGGTTTTTTTCCGAAAAGTAAATACAATATTTAATTTTCTTAATAATAAATTAACCGCTTTAAAAAAGTTTAATAATTAATTAATTTTAGCCTTTAAAAAAGTACGCTCGAAAAAACAAAAGAAGGTTAAAATTGATTTTAATTAAGAACTTATTCGGTTAAAGAACGTTAAATAAATAAAAACCGGGCTTAAAGGTAAAGTACAAGGATTTTTTTTTTTGTTATTCCGTAAAACGAAGCCTAAGATGACGAAAAGGAAGAAAACGATTATGATATTAATGATTTTGATTATATAATAATGCGATTACGTTAAAATCCGAAGTGGATTGCTCCATTGGTTGTTAAGTTATTGATTTTTGAATAAATAACTGATTTGGGGATAGCTTTAAATTGGGGGTGGGGCGTTGAGGGGGTGGTGCGTTGACCGGGTCTTTGACTTAGCCTTAAAAACCTGCAGCTGGATTACGGTAAACCCCCACTGAAACCATAGTTAAAGGTTGGAGTGGACTGATACGCTCCTTTTCTGGAAAACGCAGTGGTTCTCTTCCTCATGCATAGTAAGTCGAGCCCTGCAGGCGCCGCTAGCCAAGTTCGTTTGTTGTCGTAACAAGCAACAAAAAAGGAAATTCAATAGTGGGATAAGAACTGGACGTTACATGATGCCAGACCCTTACGCATACGTCAAGGGGCCGGGCTTCTCTACGTTGCGTCATCCGGACGGATCAGGCAGGGTACTTAAAGCACGAAATGCGCTCTATCTACAGTTCCCCAGCAGCAAGAACCTAGGACATAGTGTGAGGGACCACTTGGCTGACTGGATGGCTATATGTTTATGTAGCCTCTTATAGATGTGCCAATGTCCAGGAGATATCCAGAGACTTGGCAAGCCATGGCAAAACTCGTGGCCAAGCATAAGACACGACATATCGGTACGTCAGGAGAACATTCATTCTTGACGATGCTGTCGACTGACTCTTCCCTGTACCGTCTATGGCAGGGTTGTCCAACTTCAACATCCTCAAGATCAAGCGAGTGATAGAAGAGACAGGGATCGTACCGCTGGCCAATCAGGTTGAAATGAATCCGTAGGTTGCACCCAGGGCCGTCACCCAACAACTCGTTGGTCCTAGCTAGGAAACTGATAGACATGTATCATCGTAGATACTTTCCCCAGTATGAGCTGCTGGAATTCTGCAACGCGAACGGCATACAGGTCATTGCGCATTGCCCTCTCGGCGGAGGTCTTGCCCCCACCGTAAGCAAACGAATCGGTGATGGCCCGCTTGAAGACCCCAATCGTACGCGCTTTAGACGCACGTATTACGCACCCCCTCAGCCCTACCCTTGTTTCACTATAACCGCATCAAGCTGTTATAACTATTGTTGCATTGCAGATCCGGTCCATCGCCGCAGCCCACGGGAACAAGACACCTGCACAAATCATACTGGCATGGCTAACGGGCGAAAAATCTGCGTCGTGCCGAAAAGCGCAAATGCCAGCCACATCCGTTCTAACTTCGATATGCTCTTCCCCCTGACCGAGGCCGAAAACACACAGATTGCCGGCTTGATGGGCCCACGGGGCGAGCACGGTGTGCGCAATATCTCCAACGAGAATCATATCGGTTTTGATGTATTTGACGAGCAGATGGACCAGCCAGTTTAATCATAATGGATTTGATAGTGCAGAAGAAGTGGGAGCAATGAATTACAAGATGTCGCATATCAAAGATATCAGCCCGAAGTGGCTTGTGCATAAAATCTCAAGTAACCATTCGTGCTGCACGAAGTAAAGGTTTTAATTGTCTGGCTATTGTGAAATACCCCGTTAGACTAGTAACTACCTTAGCCACGGGGGGTCGGTCTCATTGTCTCTTCATCTATCACGATGATTGACTACGCAGCCGTTCATCGACCACATCCCATTAGACTCCGAGACCAACTACCAGCTAAGCGACCGTAGTTCGCGGCCTTCAGTGTTATTTATTACGCTGTTCAATCAGCTTATTTACTTCGCGGTTACTAGTTACGTGGCCTAAGGACCCCGAGCCACCGAGTACACCAGCGGCGGTAGTTGTATTTAATTAGGAATCGAGTGTAACCCACCCACCTGTCTACTCAATGTATTATTCACTACTGGCGTAATTCCATCGCAACGACAGGCGTCGTACTGGTCTCCATATTTTTCCTCGCGCCGTCTCGCCCTGACACGCCCCCGAACCGACGCCTCAGCCCATGCTGGGATAGCAGCCTGCCAACAAGCTCTTCTAGGGGCGGATGGAAAACTTCCTGGATCGACTCGAGAGATCTGCCTCTGGTCTCCGGCATATAAATCCAAAGGATTACCAAAGTACCAGCCGTAAGGCCTGCAAAAAGGAAGTAAGGGCCCGACGAGGATCTGGCGAGGAAAATAGGTGTAATTAATGCGGTAAGGAAATTGGTAAACTGTAATATCCGTTAAAATGTGGCCCGACACCGCTTGCCTGGACGTAAGCACAGATACGAGCTTCACTTACGAAGTTTAGTGACTGGGCAATAGCGTTAGCCGTCGCCCTGTTTCTTGCCGGCTGTATTTCGCTGGCATATATTTTGCCGACAATGCCCCAGGTGGATACATAGGTCAAGGCAAAAACGAATATGAGAACGATGACAAGCCAGCGGCTGGAACCTCGGTCGGAATGCACACTGCCTGACGCATAAAGACTCCCCACGATGGCCATGCAAGCACTGAGAACCAGGCCCCCGGCGACGACGATTGTACGCCGTCTCCAGAGGTCGGCGTATAATGTGGCAGGTATGGAAATTACAAACATCAAAATACCCGATACACCAGACGCCACGAACGACGCCGTCTTAGCCTGGAGTCCGGCTTGAGCGAATAGCGTTGGCGCGTACTAAATAGTCAGCTTAATGAGCCGCCGGAATGAATTTTGGGTCTTACATATAAGACACCGTCAATGCCGCATAACTGAACCATGCCGAGGATAAACAGTGCAAGTACCGTACGGAAGCGGTACTTTCTCGCAAATATGCTTTTGATAATGCTCCAGCTGAGTTGCTGTTCTGATTCCTGCGGCCGTTCTTGGCCTCCCTCGCCTGGTTGGTTTCGAAGCGATAAAGGAAGCTGAATCTCGGCGGGCTCGAGGTCGAGGCGCTGCATGTTGCGCTCGGCAGCCTGTAGCTGGTTGCGCGCAATTAACCACCGTGGAGATCCGGGCAGCAACCAACATGCCACAGCCAGGAGCACGCCACCGCCCGCTTGCACAACGAAAGGCAGACGCCAGCCCATATCCCCGGTAATGCGGATCGTGCCGTAGCAAGTAAAGTAGCCTAGGCAAGTCCCCAGTGTGACTAAAGCTTGGGGCAGCGCCACTAGCATCCCTCTCCGCCCAGCAGGTGCTATCTCACAGATATAGACGTTGAGGTTGCCCAGATACAGACCTTCTCCTACCCCGACAAGCCCACGGCCCACAAGCAGCATGGCCAGGTTGACCGCACCGGCCTCCATAGCGGCACCCACCGTGAAAAACACGGCCCCCCAAAACACGATTGTAAGGTGGCCCAGTTTATCGGCCAGCAGTCCAGCAAACAGGGACGGTACAGCACCGGCAAGGAGGAGAAACGAGACGGTAAAGCCTCTCATGGTGGGGGACAGGACGGCAATACTGGCCTGGAAGCTCGGCATTTCCGTAATGCTGCCGATAGATCCCGTATCATAGCTATAATGTGTAAGTCATCCGAGTTTTGGTTTCCTCGGCGCCATCCCGCATCGTAGACTGGAGATGACCAGGACGTTTACATACCCGTTAAGAAAGCCGCCCATAGAGATGTAAAGGGTAGCAAGGAAGTATTTACGAGGCCGAACGAAGCGTCGCATTGATCCCTTGGCTGCGACAGTAAGAGACTCCATAACGAAGAACGATCGTGGTGAGGACAGGACAAAATGAAGTTACAACCCCCTTAGTTTCTGTAGCGCTTTGTGGATCGTTAAGGGTAAGAAAGGTCGTGAGCCACGGGTTGAAGCGTACCATAGTAAAGGTAACTTAAATGCGGCACTGCACGTGGGGGGCATCCCGGTGAGCTAAAGCTCCCACGTTCTACATAGAAGGAATGAGCCGATAGCGCTAGTCCATACATGTAAGTCTATTAATTAGGGACGTATTTAAGTGCTCATGGATAGGCTAGCCAATTACCGTTTTGTGTCCCAAAATGGGTCAGAAGATGATCTACCCAATTGAAAATGGCGACGTAGATCAATTTAGAAAAGCTGTTTCCGTTTTCAAGTCCTGTGTGGGGGCACTAGGTATTATCTACTGTAGGTACCTAAGTATTTCATACCGCCTCGTCAGGTTTTGCTGACACGGCAGATATGCATGCTGACAACTTTGTAGATCCCAGCACCCAACTGCCGGGAGATGATCAACGGGTGAATTTCCTCAAACCACTTGCTTAGGCCAGATCGCTTACATCGGCTTACCCTCGATGACGTATTTCGTATATGCCTGCCGACTGACCACGACTTGTCTTGGCCCATCGGCGTAATGTGTGTAAGGAGCGAGCTTGAATCATGTAGGTCAAAGTAGTAACTGCTTGCCATGGAGACCTTGGAATCCCTTCGCCCTAGTATGCCCCTGAGAGCTTCCCCGGTAAGATCAGCACGAGGCAGCCGGCCCGTTAGCAGCTACATCTTAGTTACTAACCCCATCATTGGCAATGCATCCTCTTTGATTGCGACAATACCATCTGCCTCTCCGAGAGCCTGGCTTCCGATGCATGCCGGGATTTACTTACCGAGATCCTCGGAGACTTCGGCGGGATTTCGCCGGCTGCGCAAACCGCCCTGAGGCATGTCCTGACGGATTCGGCTGGCCGCAGTCTTCGTAGCATCCTGAACGCGCTACGTGATCGTTATCCAGGCATCTTAACCTCCGACAGAATTGATTCCTACGTCGACCGTGAGTTGTCTCTAGCAACCGAAAAGTTGAGAGAAGAGTGCCAGCCTTGTCCCGGCGCCCCGGAGCAGATCGCCTGGGCCAAGAAGCAAGGGTATCGCATAGCCATTGTCAGTGGCTCAGCCAAGACTCGGTTGTTGGCCAGCATCGAGAAAATAGGGGTTGCGTCGTACTTCAGGCACCGCGACATATTCAGTGCTGCAGATAGTATGGAAATGCCGCTGGCAAAACCGGACCCTGCCATTTATAACTTCGCGTGCCAGGTGGGTCCGCTGGTTTCGTACTTCCCTTACCGATTCTCGCGCCCATAGTTACTCATTTGGTGATCTCGCTCTGGGACTCAGCAGTATCTGCCGCACGCTTTCCGCAGATGAATGCATAAGAAGAAAAGCTAACAGCAGCGGGTGGTATATTAAAGAAGCTCGGCGTCGAAAACAGGGCCTGCGTCGCCCTCGAAGATAGCGAAAGTGGCGCCATGGCTGCCAGAGATGCTAGCATTCCCCTAATTGGCTATGTCGGCTCTTACAACATCCAACAAGATAAAGATCGGATGAACCAGATGGCTAGGATTTTGAGAGATAAATGCGGTGCGGTTAAAATTATGTATGTTGGAAAGAGTTCCCTGATAGTCTGAAAGCCGTCGAAGCATGTAAATCGTCTTGCAAGGTTTAATTCATCCCGACCGTTATTTATTTATTTCGTTACTCGTTGGGCCCCATTAAGTATTTTCAAAACGCTAAGTAATTCACACACATATTACACTGAAGCTGGCTATTGAGCAGGGATTATGTGGATCATGTTGTCTGAAGGAATAATATCTAGAACATCTGAATCAGTCCGAATGTGTCCTTTTGTCTCCCCTGTCATCGAAATTTGGTGCGGTGAATGAGATCTGGGTAGGGTGGCTGCCTGCCTAAACCTCCCTAGAGTTTTGGCTTATTGAAGTGGCCCAAGAAGTATTTCGGCGGGCTGGTGTATTGGTGCAAAATGACCGTCATTAACCCAGAGGCTTTGATCTTACCTCTTCCCACAGAATCTCCGACCCTGTATTCTATGCGTCGCAAAGGTCCGGATCGTATTAGCAACGCATTTTCTCGAATATAAAAGGGAATAATGGCCTCTCAAAAACTGTTAAGGAAGTGGTATCTTTGTTACGAATGATTAGCAGGCTTCCCTTTCTGCGGCTCATGTAAGTTTAGGTGTTAGAGAAAGCTGTCCGAATGATAATTAAGCGGATGCTCCGGATAGCCGTCTTTTCCCCCAGTATAATACAGCATTTCAATTCAAGAAGGGACGGTACTCCTTATATACACAAGTGCTACGGCGGCTATGAGCATATTTAAAGCCCGTATGCTATAAAACACTAACATCACATATTAAAGCATTTGCAACTCAAGTAGGATATATTATCAAGTTGAAATTTAAAATATCCCAGTTCACCTCAGCTAGCTCAGGCCTCTGCTGGCTCGTTCCCCGATTTCTTCAATATTACTTAAGTACCATTTCATAACGCTAAAAAGCAACCAATCAATATAAGATACCCTAGGAGCCTTTAACATCGCTCTGGCCCAACACAAACCTAGAACCAGGTCGATCAAAAATTCAAGATGCTATCAACCTCTTAACGTCAATTATTGAGATAAATGTACTGTATTATCGTAACAAAAGTGTTATTATTGGAAAAAAAAAATCAAATCAAGTTTTAAAACAAAAAGTTATAACTAGTAAATTTAGTTTTGAAATCGCAGGTTATTAACTTTCGTCCCGTATAGTTCGCATTTATAAATGATAGTTTCGATAATAATGCATTGATTTTTTGCAAATTAATAATACGTCGTACCATAAAATAACGTAGAAAATGGCCAGCTTTGTAGACCAGCCTTTGTTACTGTCGCAGAATAGGGGTCACTTGGTTAGTCATCAAGCCCCAGGGTGCCCCGGAAGAATGCTTCCGGAGCTCCCACAAGTATATATAGAGCTTCTTAGTCACTGATCTCTAGAGCTAGAATTATCCAGGACAATTTACACTTTCCACACCTTATGCATACGTTCCTCGCGATCAGCCTAACTGTGACAGTTGCATATTCACAATAAATCATGCCACTGCGCGTCCGGGTACAGAAATGCGCCCAAGGTCACCATAAGTATGATAGGAACGCAGTTTTCTATAAAATCGTACACGGTACAGTACAATAACTATTCCCAGTGAATTATGTAGCTGCCTCCTGACTAGCTGCTGTATCCTGGAGATCCCCTGGACCCCATCTTACTGGCAGAGGATATAGTCTCTGCTAGTTGACTAGTTGCGATACATAATATATCTGGACATCTGAGCAGACCTACCAGTTCCCCTGCTGCAAGAGGGAAAGTGGGATTGGTTGTAGATTTACAACCATAATACCAGTGGTGCCGGCGAATTGCACCGTAGATATCCGCCTCGTAGCGACGGCTCAATTGATTGCATCTCAAAACTAAACGCCTTACCGCTCGAGTAACGTTTTCGTTGGCTCTATCACGGCTTTTAATCAGAGCGAGCTTGCCGGGTCAGTCATAGTCTCTATATGTATCTTGATAGAATTATCTTAAGACTAGCATTTTTCCTAGGAAATAGGCGTATTCACTTTTCAAAGAAATGCGCCTGGATTTGCCCCGAACGGAAGGTTTCCCAGGAAACCATGGCGGCATTTCACTTTCGCAGATATCAAAAGGGCCCTGTAGGAAATTGGCGACAGGATGGCGACTAAAGATGAGGCTACCCTGAAAAGTGTGAGGAGACTTTTGCCAGCAAAGTGTATGGGAAGGCTCGATCAAGAATTGGGGAAATCTCAAGATATGTCTGAAGAATGTGGATTTAGCTATATCAAAGCTATGGACTTCCTGCAATAGCTAGGGAAAATCAGGGCTCTATATATTCGGGAATAACCTTATTCTTAAGCAGATTATTTACTTATTAATCCACCTTATCCACTTGTTAATCAGGAAGTGATTAATAGGTGTTGTTTTATAAGGTGTTTATAAGGTGTTTGATCTGCCGATACAGTTTCTGATCAGCCAGAAACGTCGAATTCCGACAGGCCCGCAGCATTCCGGTTGCGAAATTTCCTAGCAAAAGTTTTTCTGCCTGTTTTGACAAGAGTAGATCCAGTATGTTTTCCTTATCGGAGTGTTACCCTTTGTACCAATCATTGATGTCAGATGCCGTTTCTTTCGCTGGTTCAGAAACGCCATCGAGTTTCCAATTGGAGGGATAACCGGAGAACTGTTGGGAATGACAAATTGGGTTTCCGTAGCCGTGACTCGGCTGATGTGCCACTCCCCGCGTTGACTGTATTGAATTCATGTAATCAAGAACTCTCTTTTCTGTTTCGGGAACGTGCACTTTGAAAATCCAATTCGTCCTGCAGCCGGAAGTCTATTTTTGGACTCCACCTGGACAAGGGGCTAAAAGGCTCCCCCGCAAGTAAGCCACCCTCCTATATTTAACATATCTGTGGGTGGACTCGGCGCTTATGTACGATGGGCGATAAGGAGGCGATGTACGACCCGTTTAAGCTACCCTTCGACGGTACACTTGGTAGAGTTGGTGGTACGGGATGGATCCTAGCTATGACGGGTATAGCTATAGCGGGTTGGAGGATAGACTTAGCGAAATTTTAAGGGTACGGTGTAAGAGAGATGGCGGATTGTCTACAAACGGAGGTGGCAAGCCGTCTTGAATGTATATAAGCTACCGACTGAAAGGGAGATGTAGTAATAATGTACGTTATTTGCGACTCCGGATCAGGTAGCGTAATTTGCTAGATGGGTTATTTGTTACTATGTATGTAAAAAGTACCTAGCCTAGCACGCCCTGATGCCCCACGGGAGGTTACAAGATAGCTGCGCAAGCGAAGCACTCGGCTGTGGTGTGTGTGTGATGTTACATCCAACTGCAACCTTGGTCAGCTTTACACGTGTGACGATGTGCGTTGCATGCGCTCTTATAAGGTATATTTGGGTGTCCAAACACCAATTGGGGTCTGGAATTGCTGATCTTTTGGTCTTGTGGTTGCGTCTCACAACATAGGCCGTACTAAATATGGCTTACTTGGTGATTCCTTGAGGCTCTTTCCGGTGTGTGTCAATTATTAATCAAATATTCAGCTGAATATCTAGCACGGGGATAAGGCTCGTTATCGCTTGCAATACCCACGACTATGGGTACCTTACCCGTCAGTAGTTTTAGCACTTCATAAAAATACGTACAATTACTTACTTAAAGAGTTACTATGCAAAACGGATATAAATATAACGTTTATCTATATTTATAGTAATATAATGCGATATATAACTTAATATAATGTATTACACTATATTTTAATTATAACTATTATATATATATCGAAACTGTTATAGTTAATTGTGATAATATGTAAAATTTAAAATATACATATAAAAAAATAATATTATATCGATTATAAATACTAGTATAAAAGCAAGCACTTAAATAGAACTAGTTTTAAATATTTTCCGTTTTATTAATATATATAATACTTAGTTAAAAGAAATTTAATTAATTGAAATTAATATTACGTTATAATTGGTTTTTTAAATTTTATCGTTATTCTATTTATGTATTTTTATTAATTACTTCCGGGTAGTTAGCAAGGGTAGGCAAGTAATTATGAGTAGAAATTTTAACATGCGTGGGTGGGTAGTGCAAGCGCTAAAAGGCTTGTTACCACCGCCCCTGCATATATGCGGGAGGGCCCTGATACCGCGGTTATTACCAATAGCTGTACTACATAGTCAGCCTGATTGAAAATGAGTAGTGTCGAAGTAGTATGCGCAGTTCACCGAGTTCAAAGGCCGACATCCGCTTGAATGAATGTGATCTGAACGAAAGTACATTTCCTAGAAGGCATCGAATGAAGGATGATCTAAGCCACCCCATGAGACAGCTTTGTGTCGACGATCACAGACACATATATAATCCCATGCTTCTTCTTGATTCATCTCTCAGCTTAAATAGTCCATAAATTCGAGCTTGACTTGTGGTTTCAATGACTCCATCGCGGTTAAGTCACTTACCGAAAAAGACGCTCAAGCACCAACAGCCCATCGACTTTGTTGTATGAAGGCCTTCCCTGCCCAGCTTGGATCAACTCTCTCCGTTTTTGCGTTTGCTCGTTCCATACACTATGGGTCTTACCAAGGCCGCTGCCGGACTCACAGCTGCATCCGCGGCGATGGCGCCCTTTGACCCAACTGGACTGAGTGCCATGACTTTCATACTCAGTGGCACCGTGACTTGCACAGCAGGTGTCTTCAAAACTGGGAAGAAAGGTGTCGAGTGGCTGCGGGACCAGCCGGAAACAAGTGCTAGTCTAACGACGACAAGCCAGCCCAAGTTCAACCCTGTAAGTACCTTCCACATTTCTGTTACCATATTTTTGGAAGCATACCAACAACAGTGCCGCCGGACAGGATGAAAAGTTCGTGAAAGAGTTAAGAAAGACTATTTTTAGCCTCTCCTCGGCGACCGTAAGCTCCTCCGCCTCCCTCACCATGGGACTTGTCACACCACCTGCACTCGCCGGCCTGCTTTTCTCAGCACCGGTGTTGGTGTATAGAGGGAGGAAGCTATACAAACTCAAGAAACAAGCTGGAGGAATGCGGGCTCTCTTCGGCGCCATTTCGAAGCTAGATGTACTGGCTCAAATTGCTGGGGGTGCTACCCTTGCTTCACTCGTGCTGGTGCTGTTCGTCGGACCCGAAGAGTTCAACACAGTATGCCACGGGCTTTCAACAATCGCCGCAGACCCAAGTGTTGTCTTCCAAGATTTCAAGCTTCCCACAGATACGGCAGTAGGAAATGAACTCACGGAAGCTATAGCATGGCAGGCTGACGCTGACAAAGACGGCCTTTTGCATACAACGACGGCGATAGGCGATGCACTACCCGATGCTGCAAAGGCTGCTCTAGGAGTCAATGGAATCCCAGTTCTACATGATGGAACGTCGTTCATGGATTCAATGATTATTGGCACAGCTGCCGGAGCCTCACAGCTGGCGGCTCAATTTATCGTTGAAACGCCGGCAAGTGAGGCGCTAAGTAGGCTGCCTCCTAAGAAGACGGTGTGAGAGTCTTGCAACGAATCCAGCCAGCATCCTAAACCTGCTTCACCAATTCAGAATGCTCATTAGCAGGATATTTCAATATTTTATCATCAAGTAAATTTAAATTAAATATCACAACTTCATATGAACTATTTTGTATAATTAACCTACTGCTTTTAAAAATACGGGTATTAAAATTACTCCGACAAACTGTTATATAAAATGAAATTTAAATGATTGTGATTATTCAAGGGTTTAAAAGTAATAACTAGTCAAAAGGCTTTACATATCCTATGGCAGCCCCAGAACAACCTTATTAAGGTAACCCCCCCATCAACGCCCCATCCCCCTAACGTTTCACCCAATTTTAAAGCTATTAATAACATAACCTTTTAGTTTAAACAATAATATTTTAATAACGGTTTAATAATTGATTTCATACTAACGGGTACGTATAATAATGTAATCTGCTTTTTTTTTTTTTTTTTGCTTTCGGAAGGCTTGTTTTCCTGTCGATTTTGCTGAGTAACAGCTAAGGGTCTTTTTTTAGGGACTTTAAATTTTACCTTTATTTTTTTAACCGATATTATCTTTATAAAAGCCTTATTTGGTTCGGGCTGCATTTTTTTACATTTTTTAGGTTTTGTTTTTTTAAGGGCTGCAGTTAATTAATTGTTATAAACTTTGGCGGCGAAAAGTTTGTTTATTTTATCGTTAAGGGTTTTTGCAAATTTGCGAAACAAAAGCCGTATAGTAAGATTTCCGAAAGTTAAGTTAACTTATATTAAGGATTTTTATAACCGGGTTAAATCTTTTAATAATTTAGTCGTTTTAATATTTAAAGTAATTAATTAACTAAAAAGAATTAAGGCATAAAGGGGTAAAAATCGATTTCGAAACGGGTACGTTCGTTATTTTCTTTTTTTCTTTAACGTACTTGTTATTTAATATTTTCACTTTATTAATAAGACGTAATTTTGTTACTTTTTAACTTTTTATAATATATTTCGAAATTATTATAATTTCGTTTTATGCGTTTAAAAACGTTTAAAATAATCGATTTGGTTTGTAATTTCGGAAACCCGGCCGTAATAACGTTTACGGAATTAATAACGGAATTTCCATTTTAAAGTAGCAAATATATTTATATTAAAAGGTTAAAAAATATATAAAACATAGGCAGGTAAAAAGATAATGTAGATTGTGTTTTGAAAATATATTTATATAAAGTTTTCGGCAATGTAATTATTATAACCGTTAATTATTAATAATTTTTATTTGTTAAAGGTTTCGGGTTTAATATAAAGGATAAAAATTTCGCGAAATTATTTTAAGCAGATTTCGATATTCGTTTAGCCGTTTTTTAAAATAATAAAATATTAATTTTCGTATATTTTATTATTCGAATAAGGAAATTATTATTATTATACGTTAATGCCGTTAAAAATTACGAATAGTGGTAATAAACGCCTGTTAATATTAACATATACGATAATAATAATTTATTCTTTTTTAAAGACATTTTTTAAAAAGATATAATTTCTTAACCTTTTCTTAAGGACGAAAACCTTTTTTTATACTTTTTATTACTTTAATTTCGTTTACGTTGAATTAATTTTTTTACTTAATTACTTTAATCTCCGATAAGGCGAAACGATTAAATAAAACGTTAATAAAAGCCGGGAAAACGTTATTTAAACGTTTATAATTAATTATTATACTTTTAAAAAACTTTAATTTTAAATAATAGCATAAAAATTAAGTTATTTAACCTTTTTTTAAACTTTCAGACTTACCGTTATTAATTAAAAAGCGTTAAGTGTATAAGTAAAATCGGAAATAAAGCGGTGTATAATTTAAATAACCTTATATAATTACCTAATAAGCTAAAGCTTTTTTCTGGATTTGCGATAACTTTTAACGAATTTTATTAGCTTTTTTCCTTGTCGGCATACCCAAATACGGCGTAATATATATTATCGGTTAATTTAATAACCTTTAAAAACTAAACGTAAGAATTTCCCACGTTTAATTTCGTTAATAACTTGCGCTGCACGGAATTAAGCTAAAAGCTATATATCGTTCGAAAACGCAGATTTTGTTAAATAAGAAGATAATTTTTTTAATTTTCAAAAGCGTTATTAAGAGCCCTTTTATAAAGCAAGAAATCATTAAGTGGATTAACGCGTAACGCGGGTGTGGGGTGGCGCGTTGGGGGGATGGGGCGTTAGTGGGGGGGTCGCTTTACGAGGATAAATATAGGTTGATCGGTTTAATAACTACTCCCATTTCGAATCAAAGTGTCCCCGCCCCACTTAGCTTCTGAATCACACACCTTTTTTTGTATGGGCCTTTTCAGAACGCGTATAAGCCTTCGACAGCAACACAACAATAACGCGTTAAAGCTGTTCTAATAAACGATTCGTACGATATACGAATTTCGAAACGTTTGAAGCGTTAATTAGCCCTAATCCGAAAGCCAAATATAGCAAACGCCTTACAGCCGTACAGAAATACAACTTACTGGCTTGTATAGCCGAAATTAGCTTCCTTAACAATAACCTAACTGTTGCTTTCGACGTCGATAAACGTACGATTAAACGGTACCGAGCCTAATATAAAGTAACTAGGCGATTCCTTATAAAACGTTAATTATTATTAAAAAAAACGTTAAGGTTATTTCCTTAAATGCTTAACGTAAATATTATATATTATTGCGCGTTACGTTAACTAACTAATTATTTAAAAGCTATTAAAAAAGTTAACTTATAAATTTAACCTATATTTTGACGAAATATAATAATTCCTTGTCGATTATTACGATATATACGTAATTATTTTTACGATTTCGGAACATTTAAAAGCTATTAATTAGAAAAATAAAAAACTAAAAGTTAAAACGGCGCAGGCGGATTCGGGTTAACGGACGTAATATTTTTACGCCGTTATTAAATACATTTCGGATATGTTTGTTTTCGTAAATAAATCGGGTATTAATAAACGTAATATTAACCATTACTTCGGTTAAATACTTAAAAACTTTACTTTTTCGTATGAAAAATCTTAAAACGCAGCCGTTACTTTAATATATTGCCGGCGTTTACGGTTAACGGGTTATTAAATACTTTTATATATTAAAAGTTTACTAACTATAAAAGCTTTATTTTGTAGCTAAAAAAAAGGTATTACCGTTAATAAACCCGTTTCCTAAGTTACGTTTCGTATTAATAATAAATAAAGTTAGTTTCTATTATTCGGACGAGATATATACGATATGCAAAAAAACTAAGGTTAAATTACAGTATTTCTTTTTATATTTACTTAATTTTAACCCCATTAAAACATTTTTCGGTAACCTTAAAGCTTACATCCATTATTACGTTAGATATACGCTTAACGATTTTCTTAACGACGAATAATTCGGGTTATTTCTTGCAAATTATTATAAACGGGTTAAATAACAAAAAAAAGAAATTAAAAGTTATTTCAAAAAAGCGCGGATAGGCTAGGATTTAATTAATTAATATATATACAATAAGAAAGTAACGTATTAAACGGTTACTAAAACTTTTCCCGTATTAAATATCCGTATCTTTTTAATATCCGTATTTTTTAAGATTTTTTTTTAAATAATGTTATTTTAAGGCATTAATTATCCCGTTTATTGTATTCTTTTTTATCCTAATTACTTGTAATTCTAAAGCGGTAACAATAACGAACTTTAATTTCGGATAATAACTGCTTTATTACGTACGTAGACGTTAAAAAAAGGCTATCCGGTTAAAGGACTTATAAAAAGGTTAAGTTATTAACAAAAACGTTAATAAATAGAAGTACGGATAGTAATATACGTTATAACATTATTATAATTTTTTTATTAAATAGCAGAATTTTTTAAAACGGGTTATTTTTTTAACAGTTTGCTAATTAAAAAAAGTATATAGTTACCTAATGGATAAAAAAGATTTATGTAAGAAAATACCTTATTTTTTTATATATACTGTTAATAAATAATATTAACTAAACGCAAACCTTTTTTTTCATCCTTTTATATAAACTTTAAAAACCTGTAATTTCGTAATAAAATTAATAATTTTAAAGCTTAACGTACCATATAAGTAAGCGGCCCAAACAAGTAAACGGACCGTTTTTTGGCACTTCGCAACAATACATTCGAATATAACAACCATAACATAAAAAATCAATTTAAACTAATCGGATTCGTTTTCGCTAAACGTAATTACAACTTCTTCACAAATACGCGCATTATGTCCGGGCTTGCCGCAAACGCTACACTTCCGTTCCTTCGTCTCAATCCTCTTGCGACGACTACCTTCAGCCGCTGTTAGCTGCAGTTTTCCACTACCCCTTTCTTTTTCGGCCAAAAAAGCTTGTCCCTTTTATATAATAAGTGTTTCTTTTTTTTAAAAACGTTTATTTTTGGTCTTTCGGCGTTTGCTAAAAAAATAGTTAGTTTTACGTAGTTTGGCGGTTTTTTTAAAAAAAAATAACTTCGTACAAAAATATCAAGTTACTTTTTGTTAAAAAATTAACCGATTTAACTATTTTTGTCGGCAAGCTCCCCTGGTAATTTTTAATTTTTCTTTGCAAGTATTATTCCCGTTTTTTTATTTCTTATATATTTCGAAAGGTTTTCGACGGTAGGGAAAAAATGGAACCGGCGGAAGTAAACGGCAAAACGGTCGGCGTAGGTACAGCTAAAAGAATTTCCAAATCGGAAAAAACGTTATTAAAATCGAATGGAACAAATCCAGCTTTTGCGAAACCGGACTTAATATTATCGGACGTTATAGCGGCTTTAAACGCGTCGAAAAAACCAGTAAAAAAATCTTCCTTGGCGATATGGGTATGGTAACGTCGTATTAAATTCTCGATATAAAGCGCATAAGCGCGCTTTAAAACGGAAAAACAGGATACGTCGAAAAGTTAAAGTTAATAAAAAAAATAAGGGGGTATGTAAAATGTAATAATGTCGTTATTTGCGCAGTATTTTTCGAATTTCATCGAATAATAACTTTCGTAACCGTCGAAAATAAAAAAGCGTTTCGTTTTTTTCATATACGTTTAAGTATATTTATCGAAATACTGGATTTATTTTAAACTTAATTCGTTTATCGTTTAGTTATTATAATTAATCCCGACTTTTTAATCGGTAAGTAATAAGTTATCGCAATACCAGAATCCAAAATAGGTTTTTCCCGTTAAAATAATAAATAACGGTATAACTTAATTTTACGAATTAACAATTTATATAATTATAACCTACTTCCGATTATTTTATTGCGTTTATTTAAATCTTTTACGTTTTTCGGCGTTTATAATTATTATACCGTATATTATTAAAAACCTTATTAAAAAGCTAGTTTCGTCGAAATTATAAATATCCTTTTTTACGATATTATATTTTGCAATTATAACCCGAATAAACTTAAACTATTTACGAAATACTTCTGGATTTTCGCATAATATTTTTTAATAATCGATTTTTCGATTTAATCGTATCTTAAGTTTCTTTTGTTATCAAACAAAATTCGACGCCCAATTAATACCAACGCGTATCGCGACGCGTTGGGCTAGCAGTAAATTCGCCATATTTTCAATATGTTAAAGTCGGATAAGGAACGCTCGCGTATTTAAGTTAAGAACTTTTTCGATAATGGATTTCTTTTCGATCGGCGTTAACTTTCGTAAAAAAAAATAATATCGGTTCGGGCGCATTTACCGTTATATCGGGCCTTTAACGTAATTTCGGCAACATCATAAATAAAACTAAACTTTTTATAACTTAATTTTTGGTTTTATTTTTTAGCTTAAATAACTAAATTCATCCTGGTTTCTTTTATAAAACGTTCCATAATATTAATATTAAATAATAAATAAATAAAGTCGAAAAGTTAAAATGTTTACAAAATTAGTCCGCTCACTTATTTGGGCCGTTTACTTATATGGTACGTTATATAAAATAACGCAAAAAAACGCTTACTTTTAATTATCATTTCTGCAAAATAACTTACTTAATCGCGAATTAGATAATATCTTAAAGTTTCAAAAAGCGTTTCCGAATTTAAACGCGTTTCGTATATACAAATTAACGTAAGATTTAAAAAACTTAAAAACCTTTTATTTAATCCTTTAAAATATAAATTATTTATTAAAAAAAATAACGTATTTATTAAAAAGTAATACTGTTATTTCGTAAAGCGTTATATAAATACTTAATTTCTTTTACGCTACCGCCATAAGTTATTATGAATTTTCTATATACGTTTTAAAGCAATTTATCGGTATTTATACTTTTAAAGATAAAAGGCGACGAATTGCAAATAAATAGGTCGAAAAAATTATTATACGTTCGTATTAAAAAAGGTAACATAGGAAATAATTATTAATCGTGATATTCGCTTATTATAACCGTCGGATTCGAAAAGTTTTAAAAAACTTAAGCAGCTAATTAATTTTATTACGTAATATATCCCGTTAAAAGTTATTATCCGTTAACCCGAAACCTATCAACTACTATATATAAAAAGCCTTCCCCGAAGTAATTATATATAATATTCGTATTATTATTATTACCGTTATTCCTGTATTTTAAAAACTTAACTTTAAAATTTTTTTTTCGCGTTATTTTTTAACATTTCCGAATCCCGCGTCCGCCGCGTTTTTTTTCTTATAAAACTTGTTATATAACCTAATAAAAATCGTTTTATATATAACGTCGGATCGGTTAATATCGTTATACCAATAAACAAATTATTAGGATGTTATATTATGATAACAAGTACCGTTTTTAACTTAATATATTTAAGAATTAAAGCCTTTATAATTAAGGCAATTTTTGCTTTTTTTATATTCGAACGTATTCGATAAAGTTTTACGGACCTTAAAGTTTTTATCGAATTTGGCCTGCATATCGGAAGCAGGCATAAATAGGTATTTCGTAATAAGCTTTTAACTTATTATAAATATTGCCGGAAAGGGGTTTTTAAAAGGGAAGGTAATAGACGTAAATATTCCTATAATACCACGGTTTTAAGGAATTTTAACGAAAAAATTATTATTAACGCAGGCTAATTATTATAAAACGTAATTATTTAAAAACGATAAACGTTAACGTTATATAAGAAAGGTTTTTCGGCTTATTACGTTATTTAAAAATTCGAAAGTAAAATCGGGTAAAGGCCGGGGTTTTTTTAATTAAAAGTTAAAGCTATATATAAAATTTAAAAAAACGCCTTTTTTATTACTACGTTTCGCGATATTAATAATAACTTTAATAAATTTATTAATGTTAAAGATACCGTATAATAATACCTTAAAAAGTTATAATATAATTTCGTAATTAAGTTCGTAACGTTACGTAAATTTTTTAATCTGGATAAACGTACGTCGAAAGTTATATTCGTATTTACTTTATAATTTTTCGTTAATATAATTAATAACGCGTTATTTAATAAAATTATATAAATCCTTTTTAAATACCGTCGTATAATAACTATTAATATATTGTTTAAATTATTACGAATTAATACTTCGAAAAACGTTTCGTATTTTGTTAAGTTATTTTTTCGAGATTTTACCGTTAATGGTAATTTTAATAACATTAAAAAATTACGTACGTATATTTAAAGGTTTCGGTTTAAAGGCGTTAATAAAAATATTTTTATTTAAAACGTTTTCGGAAAATTCGTTTCGAATAATTTCGTTTTTAAAAAACTCGGCTTAATTAAGTTCGTTTTCGGAAGGTTCGTTTCGAATAACCTCGTTTTCGGAAAGTTCGTTTTCGAAAAACTTAATTCGAATAGTTTTATTTTCGGAAAGTTAAGTTTAAATAGCTTTATTTTCGGAAGGCTTGTTTTCGAAAGGTTCGATTTAAATAGTTTTATTTTCGGAAAGCTCGTTATCCGTAATTTCAAAAGCGCTTTCTGTACCCCTTTTTGTATCCGTAATAACCTTAATTTCGGGGTTTTTAAAATTTTTAACTTTAAAAATAACTATCAGTTGCTTACCTTTTTTTTTGTTTTTCGGAACGGTTTTCGCGGCAGTTAATTACTTACTAATAACCGTTTTATAGATATTATTAACTTAAGTATTAAAAAAAGTAACTGGGTTTTTTTCCATAGTTTTAGTTATTTTCGTAAACGGCTTACGTAACTTTTTCGGAACTATCGCGGGATTAACCCGGGGAAATATTTCGAAATATTCGTTTGCAGTTTTGTCAATTCGAATCAATCTTAAAAAAAACGCGTACGGCCAGGTAGCTTAAAAAAGATTCGGCTAAATTGGCCGGGTTTTCGTAATACGGAACGTAAAATAAAAACTAAAGCTTTAAAAACAGTTATTAACAATAAGATTACGTAAAAAAAATAATCGCGAAAGTTTCGTTTTCTGTTATTATGGCTATTGTTATGTTACTGTCGAAGGCTTATACGCGTTTTGAAAAGGCCCATACAAAAAAGGTGTGTGATTTAGAAGCTAAGTGGGGCGGGGACACTTTGATTCGAAATGGGAGTAAGCAAGTCACCCCTATTCTGCGCTACCAGGGAAGAGGTGGTGGCGATAATTCCTACGGTGTAGACTCCAGCATATGCAGTATTTATTATCACAGCTCTTGTCGGTGTCCATGAATGGGGGCTATATTTTTATGTGATCTTGGTTTCGTCAACCTAGGCGTGAAAAGGGGGTGCTGTACGTGTTTCGAGTCATTCATGCTAAAATACAATTCACGGTCACGCATAGAGTTCCCAAGGTATAAGAGACGGGGCCATGGCCGATCATCTATTTAGTCGGTATCAATATTCTATTGACTTGTGGTTCACGAGGGAACAGGCCGCAGTGGCTGGCGCACTTATTCGGATTGCCAACGAGGAATTGATTACTTTTGGCGCATTGCCCTCTCAATGACACTGCGCAGGTCCTGACTAAAGCAATCGATCCCCTCAGACGCGGCTTCTACCCCTGCGCTAAGTCTTCTCCGATGGACGCTTTTGCGGACGGCCTGCTCCAGTTCACTGATTGACTGTTGTACATTGATGAAGCAATCGATGACGTACTTCGTCTCCTCGTCGAGCAGGTCGTTACTATCATCGACGATGTCCTCCCACTCGACCTGGCTTAAGGGGATTGTTCCCTTTCTGGTAGTCTCCAACGGGAGCGGATGATGACTGCTATGGGGTTCCGTTCCCGAGGCACCCCGAGCCGCGGTCTGTCGCGCAGCCTTGGTGCCGTCGTTCCGCTTCTGTCCGGGCATCTTTATGAACGGGTGATGTGGGTAGTTAGCATTTGCGGGACTCGCACCTGGTGCTGGCCTCTGAGTCTCATTTCTGCCTGCCAGGGGCGCAGCCGTGGCTCGCTTTGCTGATTTCTGGGATGGGTAAGGATTCTTGCTGGAGAAGGGGTTATCTTGTGAAAAGTGGCCCGTGGATGACATGACTACTCGCGGACTTAGCTGGGTGGCTTTTCTAAGATTAAATGCGGATGGTTAGTGTATAGAATCTGGAGAATAGGTAAAATGTCTACATTTCGGGTCGACGAGGCTACATATAACGAGATGAACGCTGATATAACAAAAGACTCGTTTCGAGTCTAATAAGGCTAGTTCCTTCCATAATGAACGAGTTCGCTAGAAAAGGACAAAGGTTCAATTATAATAGGAAGTCCTTTGTCTTCGTATCCTGTGGAATATGGCAGGGAGACTACTTCGTGGCATACCCACACATATTTAGGAATCCGTTAGGGTAACCTTAAAGAGGAGTTAAAGTCAAAGGAAAAACCTCGCATATCTTCGAATAGCCTCAAATAGATTGTCATGGAAATCAGGGAAGAACCAGCGAATGAGACGCTTATTCATACGGTTATTCACGAATATATACAGCCCTACTTCCCCCCAGCTGTTGAAGGAAGTCCGTAGCTTGAATACGCCGTCAACTAACACCTTGAGATTTCAGACATTCTAGATTGAGTGTACCCTATACGTCTTACATACTAAATCTTACAGGTTAACCTCATTGCTTCTTGGCGAGAACCTCATCCTCCGTCCGCATTTGTAGAGATGCAATGAATAGTCTCGCGCCTGAGGAGCGCAGCTTGTACTACTGCTCTATGTTTAAGTGGACTTGCCTCCTTATATTTTGCTCAGGAGCGCGCCGCTCTCGTCCGTCACCGGGCATATGCGGTGCCCCGGGTCTGAGGGCCGCGGCAGTCTCAGTCCTGGGTAGCAATTCCTTCCTGAAGGTATTGTGGGAGCCCGCTACAAGGCGGCTGATCCTATGTTAAAGGCTGCCCCGAGGGCACTCAGGTCTTGGTGCTGATTCACGCCCTGGATGTGTAGATGCTGCCCAGTGGAAAGTGGACCTGTTATGGAATCCCAGGAGATTGAGGATATCCCAAAGAGTGCCCTATAAGTGCGATTAGTCGACGGCGCTCGTATATAAGCAACGTATAAATAAGGATTCTGAGTTTGGCGGTGGGCCACATATATAGGGGTTTCATATCGTAACTGAACTCGATATCAGCATCTTCTCACCTGGCTGCAAGCTCAACTTGTCCCTTGGAGATTCGGTGACGTCCCTCCGGTTTAGCCAGTTTCTGATCCGAACGTGTGCACTGCCATCCAGACTGATGCTTCTCCATGACTTCCTCGCCGTAATAGAATCATCCGACCAAAGTAGGAGTTCCCCGGCCGTCGTGTTCTGGGCTATTCCCTATTGTAAGTTGTCCTCGTGTGGGTTGGCTCTCCAATCCGTGTTTAGCATGGTAGAACGGCCTACACTGACAGGCGGCGCAGCCCTCCCCCATCATAGTCTTTTATTCCGTCCCCCCCGACCCGTAGCTTTCCCCTATGTCGAGGTCCTGTAGCGCGAATCGCCTTGCTTTGGTGCTAGATCACAGCCACGCTTCAAGGAGCCAACGCCGCCATGGTCAGAGTATTACAGAGCCGTTGTTGCTAAACAGCCGTAAGAACAGAGTCGTACGGGGTTACTGCGTAGTACACAAGGTAGTGGCGCTAACTAATCCCCCGCAAGTCCGCACGCCTCTAGACTGCGTGGAGTATCCTCTTGTGGATTAGTAGATGGGGCCGGGTTGATGTTGTCCGTATTGAAGAAAGTGTCGGTGCCAAGTCTTTCGGCAACACATTCACAGTACAATCCCGTTTAGGTGTATAGCCTGACGATGCTGGGAAGCGAACGAGCAATCTTCGAAAGAGTGTGCCTGGCCCTCCGCGTAAGCTAGTAACCACATATTGAGAATCGCAGAGAGTCATATTAGGCGCGCTCTACGGCCAAAAGGATGGTACGGCAAGTCAACACAGGACGGAAGTCCGCTGAACAGAGTGGTATCATTTGCGCGTAAATTCGGGCTATAGAGCTGCACTCGAGCGCGTGCTACCTAGGCTTGATCTTCATCCAGCCGCTCGTACCCTTTTCGCGCTCCTTCTCACAATCCTTGGTCGGAGTTGCGCTATCCCAAGTGGGCGCCCTAGTAACATCGGCACCGCCGCTACCCCTGACGGTGTTGACGCTCATATAGCTCTCCATAGCACTGAAGCGGCCCCCGCGCTCACCCGCCCGGGGCGTGGGAGCGGCCCCGCCGACTAGGACGCCGTCATCGAGCGCGTCTCCCGGCGCGTTGCCGGGATCGTTCTCGATGAGCTCCCAATCACGGGCTGGATTTTCCTGCGCGAGCCTCGTCCTCAGCCGGTCCGCAAGCTTAACGGGATTCGGCATCTTGAAGCTCCGCGACAGTTCGTTGCCCGCGGCACCGCCTAGAAACGTGTGCGCGGTGCCGTGAGAATAGAGCCCCATCCTCGGGGCGGCCTTGACGAGGGGGGCGGGATCATGGCCGCCCGCGGTGTCGCCGTTGCGCCCAGAGGCGTCTGTAATATGCTGGGGGGTGCGCTGTAGGTTGGAAGTCATGAGAACGTTGTACATATTGCGGCCGAGCGAGAAAAAGTCTTCGAGATTGCTGGTGCTGTTATCACCGCCGGCGGTAACGCCCTGTGTCCGGCATAACCACACGATGTTATAAGATAGGAGACAAACAGCCTCTATGAATGCATTGTAAGCCGATGGATCCTCTTTAGCGAGGGTGGGGAGGCTCTTGTCGACGAAGAGCGGTCGCGGATGCGGCACGTGGTGAAACTGGCGATCCAGCTGTTCCGGAGGCAGGGGGGAAGTGCCCGGAAACGGAATGTCCCCATGCTGGTACGACGATGGCAGAGAGAAGATGGTGGGGCGCGGATAGTCGTTATGCGGGAGCGTGATCTCTGCTGGAAGGCGGATGGCAAGGTAGTGCGAAGTTAACCACAGCAGGTGTGTAATATGTGCTAGTGACGCCGATATTATATCCGGTTGCGCATCTGGCAGAATGTCAGCTAAGAGGCACGTCTGGACGCACACATCGAAGAGTAACCCACTGTTGAGCTGATGCAGATCGATTATATCAATGCCCCCGATCTTGTATTCAAAACGGACAGGGTTTCCGCGCTTGACGCGCTGCAGTCTATAGAGCTTGGCTACCTCCATACAGAGCGCGGCTCTATACTGCGTCATGGCTTCGTATTCTCTATCCCATGTATACCTGGTCATCTTGATCGACCTCTTGACTTCGTCGAGCTCCCTGTTACGCCGCGCGGCAACCCCTTGAGACGCCGCGGAAAGTTCGGACTTCCTGCGGGCGATGCTCGCTTTTCGCTCCTCGATTCGCCTCCTCGCCACCGCGACTTCATCGCGCAGTTTGTCGGCGGAGGCGATGATACGTTCTGTGCGCTCTCGAGCCTTATGCTCTTCCGAAGCACAGTTCTCCGCGTATACCCGAGTGGACCGATCGGTGATAGGCGCACTTGCGCTCACCTCATTTTTTGATAGGAGCGTGTTTACCCGCGACTCCAGCTCGTCCGCCTCCATCAGAATGCTGGCGTGCGCCAGCCGCCCTTCATATAAGGCATTGCGCGCATCTACGACACAGAAGAACGGCAGCTTCTTCGGGTGGTGCGCGCGCTGACAAATATCGCAGTTCATCGTCGCCGTTGTCGGAATAGGAATGGGATGGAAGGGACTGCTGGAAACTGGAGGTGTTCTCGGTTGGATCCTTCACGGGCGGTGGCCGAGGATCCGGTGGTGCTGGTGTAAGTCGCTTCTGTGGAGGAGCTTCATGTCTATTTCAACTGTGGGAACAAAACTCTATAAGTAGAATAGAGGTGAAGCTGAAGGAGGCAGCAATTGTTGTCAGACATGAGTCGACTGACCTTCTAGGGAACTCGATGGAGGTTCGGTGAATGTCCCTGTGACGTCGAGGTACAAAGATACAAGGTGCAGCTGCCTGCTGCATGTGGCTTATCTATCGCCTTATCGACCACCGAACGTCCTAGCGCTGGAATTCAATGCGCTCGAGTTACCCAGGTAGCCGGGGTTATGGATGTAGTGGGTCGCGGGTGTTACCTCGTATACTAGTAACCTCCGACTCCAGTTTTCCGTCTATTGCCGAAATGGGAAATGCACGTTATCTGGGCAGCCTGTGGATCTGGGATCTGGGCAACGCCACGATCTGATTTAATGGGTTACCTAACGTAGCGCAACACGACACAGCAAGCAAGCGACCATTGCAGATATTGCTCACCTTTTGCTTCCTGGAGCGCGGAACCTCTACACTGGACTTGCTTTCCGCATGAAATTTACCCGTGTGTAAGGCTATAGAGTCCCTGGTGGCCGTATCTTCCCGAACCCAACTGAGTTGGGTCGCGTCACCCATCACGCGTCACTTCCTCGAATAAGGTTCAGATTCTCAACTAGGCGCTTCGGCAGCGGCAACTCGAGGAGAAGGTGCAGTCAAAGTTGGTGCCTTCTGCGGACGCAAGTTGTATATGAGAGTATGAATAGATCTACAACGCCCAGGTTAACCTCCCCGGAGAAAGCAGCGCAGATGCAAGAGTACGGGGAGGGTGATATATCCACGATGGTGGAACCACCTACGCAGGTTGTGGAAGAGCAGTCCGAGTCTGAAGAACAGTCACCCCCGCAAACTCAGGTCCTTAGATTTGATCCGAACCAGGGGGCGCCGACGGATAGTGCCCATGAGCACCGCTACCGGACTCGCACGCCCGAGCTCCAGAAGCCCCAAAGTCAAAAATCAGAGGTTCAGCGGTCGCCTAACTCGGAAGCTCACCTCGCGCCCTTTGACTGGGACGAGTTCGAGGCGAGGTACGAGAAGGCTCTCAAGGAGGCGGATGAGCGGGAAATGGCGCTCCTAGACGAATTTGATCGTCTTGTTAAGGTATGCGTTGTCAGAAAGAAATATGCCGCGCCACAGACCGCCGACTACCACTGACCGCGGACTTAGTACTTCAATGCTTGGGCGTCGGCTTCGTCTGCTCATGACAACGAGAGGGCGGTTAAAAGGTTTCTTTTCAACCACTCAAGGCCCAAGACCGAGACCGCTGACAAATTGACAGATTGCAAACTCGTGAGAGATATGTTCGCCTTTCTGAACGGCAGCTAACGCAGAAGAAACAACACCGTAAGTGCAGACTGCCGACTCCGGAGAATTTGCCTGCTAACCCAACCGTCAACAAGTTGCCGAAGTCGTGAAAGCTTTCCAAAGTGCACTGGCTCTTCTTAGTGCGACATGAGCATTACAGGCGCAATTCTGGAAGAACAACATGAATGAGGTATTGGTTACATTGCCTGAGTCCATTGCCTTTTGAGGGTGGAACACGACATACAAGATAATGAGTCAGGCAGCTTACGAGTTTATGACGACGCGGCTTTACGTAGCTACTGTAACTGCGTAATACGTTACATCGATACAGCTTCCTTCGAGTTTTTATGACGTTCTAAGAGAGTATCTACCATCTGGGAGTTCATCTGTCAATGGTGTCTATTCAGGACCCTGATTATCCGCTAAAGGTTTAAGTGGGGCTGCCGTGTAGCTTTATTTATTAAGAGCTAGACGAAACCTACAAACCCGCCATTCTAACAAAAGCACGTCTTCTTGTCATTCGCATCCTCGCTACAATAACCATCCTCTTCATGCAACCGTTGGGATGGTAGAGAATTGCTATGATGACAGCTTCTCCGTATGCTTCAGGGGCTTTTCAAGTCCCTAGAATCTCGCAGGTAAGTCAGCCATCTTGTCGACGTCAATCTCTCTGCGCTTGATTCGCCGGCTAATGCTGACATGTAGGCAGGCAGAAATCGACTCATTCCACGAATCCCACTTCTCCAACGCCGCAGTAGAACTGTTCAAGGCTGAATTTCTTACACCCGGGAATGCTCCGGAAAACGAGCACTTTTGTGATGACTATTACTACGATGGCTACGAGGAGGAAGACGATGGCCTCGGCTATTATCCCGACGGTGTCAAGCGAACCTTGACCGATGAGCAAATCGCCATTTTTCGACACTCCGAGATCGAATCTCTGCGACGCGCCCAGTCCAAGATTGACAAGACCAGGGCGGAGTCGGCCGCGATGTTGCAGGCTTCTAGGGTTGGCGATCAGACCGCCGTCGCGGAGGATGACGACGGTGAGCTGCGGGCTGCTAGCGAGGACGGAGAGTTGGAGTCTGAGAAGCCGACGGCGGCCGAGCTGAGACGGATGAAAAGAAAGAGGGCGAAGCAGTCGAAGAAGGAAAAGAGGAAGTTTCAGCCGGAGCAGAAGGAGGATCTGCGAAAGAGGACGTGGGACAAAGTCGAGGCTGGCATGGACAGCTTGGACTACGACGGCCTTGAGACCGCGTATGATGCGACATCTAACCATACCGCTCAGAGACGACGGATCTCGTACGAGGATTGAACCGGACTATTATGGATGGGCTAATACCGGCTCAAGCTCGCTTGCGGCCAGCCGCTGAGTTGGCAGCTACATCACTACACTTGCCATATTAGTAGAATCGACCAGGTCAGTGCCGCATTCCCTCCAGTCTCTATTGTTGTCTTCACATGATGAGAACCTATGTATCGTCATCCTTAGGCGGAAGTCCGCTAGGTATTGGTTGAATTTGGCTCTGCCAATGGATCCGATGTCGAAGCGGGTGCATGTCGATTACAATTAATCTTCTCTCTGAATGATCAAGGCAAACCTCCAGTGGCTCATGAATAAGACGTAACTGAGATTGGTGACTAACCTAGGACGGTGCTTTAGATACAACGACGCCTGCGACGTCTCAGTTGCTGCAAGGCGACAGGCAACTACTCCAGTGCCATAGGAAACGAGGCGCACTTCCATCACGCTAATCAGATAAACAATCACAGCTTGTCGAGCGAAGCAGAAGCCTTGGGGTGTCATGGTTCGACCTAACCAAGCTCGCATATCTCGGGGGTGCGGAGGGCCTCCAAAGATTGAGAAGCCCCCTGTTGGGGATCCAGTTCCCGCTTGTAGTTACCTAGGTATTCCAAACATCGGCTTTTCGACTATTCCCTACCGATGGAGATAGTGCGCGACAAGTCTTCCCACAAGAAAGTAACTGGGAAGGCAGGTCAAATCGAAAGATGATGATGAGGAGAGGCTGTTGTCTTGGGGAAGCTGGATTCTGTCCGAGTCCATCATAGTACAATGATATTCTTGTTTCCAAAATTATCGGGGGGATGCATTCCTATGATCCTCCAATTTGAATCACCCCGAGGCACCCACATCTGCATGAAAACCAGCTGCTTTTTCAATGCGCATCGCATTACATGTAAGCTGGATACTTTGGAGCCGCGTATTGCGTCAACCTGATTGGTAGACTGTGTAATGATGGTCTGTGCTTACTAAGGTAGCCGCTTTCCGATAACCCGATTCGAAGTAGAAGCGCTAAACGCACGATAAGCTCGAGGCTGAGCAACTCTTTGTGGGGCGCAAAACTAACGCCCGGTTTCTTCGAAGGCTAATAAGTACGAAGTACCTACTCACCAACATCTTTTAGTCCGTTCCAGGCGCCCGGGCGATAACGATTCCGCCTCCGAGACATCCCACCAAATTCGTCGCCGCCAGGTCGTCGTCAGGGACAACTCGGTCGTCTGACTGTCGCCTTCGAGCATTCATAACCCTCCAGCTCTCTACATGCTATTTATGTAGGGAGTGACCTTTCCAGCACGTCGATTATATCGCCATCGCCTCTCGGCTTTGCATTTCGTCGCAACATACGAGACTGCAAAGATGGCGCGAGTGTATGCCGACGTCAACCAGAACCTGCCCCGTAGCTACTGGGACTACGACAGCGTTAATATCAGTGAGTAATCGAATTTCTTGCTCGCGTACTCTTTGTCCCAATCTCCTGTCGTCTAGCCCTCATGTTCGTCTTCGGTGTCTTTGGCTTGTGTGTGACCCCTCAACGCCGGTATTCCTCTGATCATGGGATGGTGATAAACGGTTACTGACTTCTGTGTTTGCTAGGCTGGGGCGTCCTCGAAAACTACGAGGTAGTCCGTAAGATTGGTACGTCTCGGGACGTGATTGCCGTCGGGATGCATCTGACGGACAAAACGCTGACCACGTTATCCACACATCCACAGGCCGCGGCAAGTATAGCGAGGTGTTCGAGGGCATCAACATTGTCAATTACCAAAAATGCGTCATTAAGGTTCTGAAGCCGGTCAAGAAGAAGAAAATTAAGAGAGAGATCAAGATCCTGCAGAACCTTTCTGGCGGTCCCAACATCGTCGCCCTACTAGATGTGGTCAGAGACAGCCAGGTAGGCGGCAACCCTCTCGTAAGCTGTTTCGAGTGTCGCCGGACTACCCTCTCGGGGCTCCGCTGGGAATATCGATTCGCCCCAGATTACAAACTTTTGACAGGCAGATGATAACGTTTTCTATGTCATACAGAGTAAGACACCATCGCTGATCTTCGAGTACGTCAACAACACCGACTTCCGCAGCCTCTACCCGAAGTTCAACGACATCGATGTCCGCTACTACATTTTCGAGCTGCTCAAGGCCCTCGACTACTGCCACAGCAAGGGCATCATGCACAGGGACGTCAAACCTCATAACGTTATGATCGACCATGAGAACAGAAAGGTAGGCCTTCTTATCTACGCTAACCCTGAGAATCGATCGTTAACGCGATGAGTAGTTACGTCTCATCGATTGGGGTCTAGCAGAGTTCTATCACCCCGGGACCGAATACAATGTGCGCGTGAGTCATCACCACCGCTTCACGTCTTCCGCGATATGTGTTTATGCCTCGCTCATAGAACCCATTCGAAAGTGTCCCTTTTCGTCTGTCGACTTGATATTGATTCGATTCCATATAGGTTGCCTCCCGATATTTTAAGGGACCAGAGCTGTTGGTGGATTTTCAGGAGTACGATTACAGCTTGGACATGTGGAGCCTGGGTGCCATGTTCGCGTCCATGATTTTCAGAAAAGAGCCCTTCTTCCATGGGCAGAGCAACTCCGACCAACTCGTCAAGATCGCCAAGGTCCTTGGCACCGATGATCTCTTCGACTACCTGGATAAGTATGAGATCGAGCTTGACCCGCAGTATGACGACATTCTGGGGCGCTTCCAGAAGAAACCCTGGCACAGCTTCGTCAACTCTGAGAACCAGAGATTCGTAAGCAACGAGGCTATAGACTTCCTAGACAAGCTGCTGCGATATGACCATCAGGTAGGTCAGAAAACCCTGAGGCGATATGCGATTTACTGAACCCGCTCTCAGGAACGTCTCACGGCCAAGGAGGCCATGGGCCACCCGTACTTCGCCCAGATCAGGGACGAGGCGACACTCAAGCAGTATCTGAATGGTGCCACGGTCAGCTCAGCTTCCTGAGGGACGAACTAATTGTGCAGAGCTCCTGGCAGTTCGATTCTGACCTCCCCGTCAGCTAATGTCAGGGCAATCAACAGCCCGCTTCTGTCTGATATCACGGTCCAATGCCAGCACAGACCAGACAGCAAACCATAGGTTTTTATCAGCAGTCCAGGTGCCCATATCCGACTTCCGGCACAGCGAGGTTACCGCTGGATCACCAGCCCTCCGCGTCTTCAGATACCCAGACTCATATAGCACTTAATGTGGCATCGCTACATGCCCCGGACAAAGATTGAGAGATCAGATTCATCTAAATCTTGTGGGCGATCTGTCCTTCTCTAGATAGCCAGCCGTTCCGGAGCGTCGTGTCATCGTCTGCGACGTGCGGCAAGAGGAGGGAAACAAAAACTAATGAAGATTTTCTACGATTCGCACGTGCCCTTAAACGTATCTCCTAGCGCCATATAAGAGAACTTACCCACCGTCACCCAGAGGAAAGCGACCTCTTCGTTTCGAGATTAGTCTACCAGGTTATGTGTGTGCATGAGTTCGGGGGCTCGCACGACCGCCTCCTTTCCTTCTTTAGCCTTTTTCTTCCTGATATGGTTCGATTCACCCTGGAATATTGTTGGTCGTTTCCGGACGGGCATTGCATAGGTAGTTGGCTGGAATGTAGTTGTCGTTCCCCTCCCCCCTTCTCCGGCAGCGGCCCGGAAAAAAAGGATATGATGGAGACGGGGCTAGGGGGAGAGCCATTGTTCGTTTTCTTTCCCAGCGTGGCAGCAGGTGCAGGTAGCGAGGAGAGGAAAGATGTTTGAATGAACAAATCCGAGCGGGTGTTTTGAGGTCTTTCGGAACACGGTGAACTTGCATGCGTGGACGCGTTGGGATGTGACGGATGGTGATATTTGCATGTTTGTTTGCTGCGTGATCTACGCGAACTCAACCCGGGGTGGTGGTCTATACATCTATGTACCTGTATATGTCGTCCGACTTCCTATTCCCGTGCATCCATGTCCCCTTCCTTGCCCTGACTGATTTTACTAAACGCTGCCTCCTTACGTGCACAAGTATGTACCCTACCTGCCGACAAAGGAAGGTAAACATCCCAGCTTACGTCTAGATGAGTGTGGGTGGCCGGGGCACCCATTTATGTACAACACGTAAAACAGAAATCACGCTCGCATACGAACCCATCCACGCCGCATCGCCGCGCCGCGCCGCCCGGCGTCTGCACCACGCCCCCCTCCTGCTCATCCCCTTCGTCCTCTCCTTCGGTAGTGGTCCCGGTGCCAGTCCCTCTTCCAGCGCGTCCGGCCATCGTGCGAGCCAGCGGCGAACTGTGCACCTCTCCTGACCCTCCCCCGGCACCGGCACCGGCGAGCTTGCGCCTCGATGACGACCCTGAAAACGACGGTTTACGTCCTAGCTGACGATGATTGTAGTGATAGGCGCGGGGATCCGTCGCGGACGCCAGGCTCCCGTTGCGGCGCGTGCGGTCGAAGAGCCGGGTGGTCGGCGTCTTGGCGCCGGCGGCTAGGAAGAGCTGGTCGCCGACGCTGCCGCTGTGTTTGCGGCGCGACGGTCCGCGGGGCGTGCTCACGGCGGAGAGGGGGCGGGGTTTGGGGTCCGCGCGGAACAGCGAGGATGAGGACGAGGTAGGCGTCATCAGGGCCGAGGAGAGGGTGCTCAGCTCGTCCTCGTACTCCGGGTCGTCCGGGACGAGCGAGGAGAGGGCGAACCTCTTATCCGAGGGGGTGAGGTGTCTGGTGGCGGTGGTAGTAGAAGGGGTTTTGGACTTCCGTCTACCCCCGCTGCTGCTGATTTTGCCGCTGGCAGTGGTTGTCGTAGTCCTGATGGGGTCTCGGGGAGTCCCTTTGGGCGTCTCCAGGTTCGAAGACTCGTGCTTCTGCGCTGCTGCTGCAGATCCACGGTCGCTCTGATGAATAATCGGCAGATTGGCCGGGGCTCCGTCGGATTTTGCGGGTCGTTCGGTGTTTGTAGTTGGGGTAGATCCTGTGACGGACGGTTTGGACGATGGGCGGATTGCTAGATCGGGCGTCTTCCGCTTCGGGGTCCAAGGTTCGGTTGGTTCTGCCACAGCCACAGCCATGGCTTCCATTGGATTCTCGGCCATGGCGTCCGGGACGTCGCCGGTACCATCGCTAAGTCTCGGTGGTGGTTGGGGCGGCCAGTCAGCGCCACCCACTTGGATTTGTTTTCTTGAGCGCAACACTCTCACTGATTCCGGGTTGGGTGGCGCCCGCCCCGGCTCCTCTGGACTACCCCCGCTCTCATTCGGCTCCACTTGTGATGGCCTCTCGGTGGCTGCTTGGGTCGGCTCACTATCTGGGGGGTACTGGCTCTCCAACTGTTCGACAATCTGGCGGTCGTCAACATTTCCCTTAGGGACCTCCTGGTCCCCGGGCGACTGTTCAGTCCCAGTTGGATCCGCGGGATCGAGCTGGGAGTCGGCATGGTCCCTGGCCACGCCACATATCGCCGGCTCGGTTGGACTACTCGGCTTTTCCGCCTGTTTTCCACCCTCCCCGGTCACAGAGGGGCGATGGGTACCTATCTCGTCTCTCCAAGTAGCTGGCTCGAGGGAATTGTCATCGTCTCGAGGACGTTTCCTGGGCCGCCCTCTCTGGCCAGTCGTTTGAAGTTTCTCATTTTTATACAGAATAACCTGCAATGGCTCACTGTTCCCATTGGGAGTTGCGTTATCGTCGCCCGTCCGGTCCTGCGCAGAATGTGTGCCTCGAAATTTATTCTCAGTCAAATTACCTTTCCCAACTCGAGAATCAAGCTTGATCTTTTGTCCAGATGTCGTCGGACCAGTCTCTCTTTGATCTGAAAGGAGACGGTGTCGGCCAGGGTCGTCGCTAGTTGTAGTCTTTGTTTTTGAACCATTAACTTGATCTCGGTTGTTTAGGCGTTGGATAGCTAGCTTTAAAGCATTAAAAGAGGCTTTCGATGGCTCTAGTATTACGGCACTAAGCCTCGATTTTAAGTCTCGTATCAGTCCGTCGCTGACGCTTAAAGTTGAGTGGTACTTTTGGAAAAATTCGATGCGTTCTGACTTCCCGGTTGCGAAGCAGTCCATTTTCGCGAAGGATTCCACTGCCCTCTCAATCGCAACTACTATGTCTCTGAGGTGGTGACCTGAGGGGTTCCGGCAATGTTGACGGTATTTTTGCAAGCTATTTTCAACAACTTCAATGATATTGGCAAGTATAGCTTCGGGCGGGCGGGATTCAACCTCTTGGCTATCGGTTTTGTCTCTATCAATATCCATCACGGAGTAATTCGGACATTGATTATCGTCAACGGTTGTCGCGCCGCTGTCTGTCGGAATCTCGGTAGACCACTGAGTTTCCCCGTGGTCCTCTTCGGCGGTAAAATCGCCAGAAACTGAGGGGTTCATCACCCCAGAGGCCTGAACAGGTATCTGTTCATCAAGCTTAGGCTTTGGGGTGGATTCCAGGTTACTCGTTGGGTCCTTTTCAGCCTGGCCACTTCTATCGGCGGCTGTCTCACTTTGACCGTCCTCGGCCCCGGTAGACTCGGGAACCGTATGCTCAGGCAATGTTTGACTGATTTCGTGCGCGGTTCCTTGCAGTTGGTCGGCTTCTTTCGCTACATCTTCTGTTCCGGCGGTAGCCCCGTGGGATTTTCGTCTGCGCCGGCTCAAAGTTGATAAGACCATTGTTCCATAAAAGTCGGTTTGTTTCCGGACTCGAGTCGACCTTCGGTGACTCGTATCAAGATGTTCAGCATCGTCCGGAGTCCGGTCGGACTTGTCAACCTTCGTAGGCGAGGACTTTTTAGCGGAAGGAGACCTCATTTCCGGTAATTGCGGCTCCGAAAGGTCATTAGTTCGGGTTTCCGGCGTATCTGCATCTCGTGGCATCTGTGTGGAAGCCACGCCTGGTGTAGCCTGGCTCTCTTCAGTTTCGTAATTCGAATTTACCATTTCGTCGGTAGTAGTAGCTCTCCGTGGCCGACTTCGTTTGCGCCGCGGCCTCTCGGCCGTACTATCCTCGTCTCCAACGGGGGCCCCACCTGTCTCTAGTGCAGGCTCAGGAACAGGTACGGGAGCAGGCGCAGCAACAGGTTCAGCAGCGGGCTCAACAGCATGCTCGGTTTCCGGGGTATTCAGAGCTGGAACCGCGGCTTTTTCAGCTGGTTCCGGCTCGGCATCCGATACTGGTTCAGATTGGCTATTCGGGTGAAGGCTTTTATTAGCTGTAGTAGCCCTCCTTGGCCGACCTCGCTTGCGCGGCAGCCCTTCGATCGCACTATCCTTATCTCTAACAGCGTTCCCGCCAATCTCCGGGGTAGGTTCAGGAGCAGCCTTTGGGACGGGCTCAGGAATGGGTTCGGGAGTAGGCTCAGGGGCAGGCTCAGCGGCGGGCTCAGCGGCGGGCTTAGCAGGATGCTCAGTGTCAAAAGTAGGAGCCGCGGCGTTTTCAGCTGATTCCGGCTCCGGACCGGGGAGTGGTCTGCCAAGTACTACATCATCGTCTGTAGTTTGTGTGTCTTCAATAACTTGGTAATTCGGATCGAGGGTTTCGTCAGCTGTGGTAGCCCTCCTTGGCCGACCTCGTTTGCGCGGCAGCCTCTCGGTTGCACTATCCTTGTCTCCGGCGGTGTCTCCATGGGTCTCTGGGGCAGGCACCGGAGCAGGCTCCGGAGCAGGTTCAGGAGCTGACTCAGTCTCGAAAGTATTCACAGCTGGCGTTGCGGCTTTTTCGGCTGACTCGGGCTCGGGATCCGGTAGTGGCCTACCGAGTAAGATATCGTCTTCCTCTGTATCGATATTATCAACTGGCGCAGCCGCGGGCAGAGGTTTTCTGGTGAAGGCTTTCGCACAGGTAAACCTCTTCTGAGGCTGATGGCCGAACACGTCTCTATATGAGCTCCTGATCCTAGGTTGTCCCAAGCTATTGTACTCTATCGTTCCCGGATAGCCCATGAAATGATTTCGGAACCCAAAACTGTCTTGGAAAAGTGATATCGGGATATCCGGTGCTTGCCACGCAGGGTCAGCCGGATCGCCGCTCGGGAACGACGAGCCGAAAGAGAATGGCGGAGGAGTACCGAACGGGCTCGGCGCCATTGCGAGGGTTGATAACCGGTGATTCGCCGTAAATGGTTCGCCCCATGGATCTAAGGATGCCTGACCCAGGCCATTGGTAGAAGAGGAAGGGGCCCTCATAACCGAGTTGGACCGAGAGCCATTGCGGGATGATTTGCCCCTCAAAATGCCCTCCTCTTCGTCGCTAGAGGTAGACCCGTCCTCGTTCGGTTCCTGCAACGATTCCAGGTGTCCATTGTTGACAACGATTTCGCCAGTTTCCAGGTCGATCTCGTCGCCAACGCCGGTGAAGTCCTTTTCGTACTTCTCGAAGATATGTTCGAAAGTGGATTTCAGTCTCGTAGCAGCCTTTGCTCTGCCCTTATCAAGCTGATACATCGGATCTTGTTGAGTATCAAATTGAAAGGGCGTCATTGCCAGCTCGTCCTCATTTTCCTCCAGGTCATCCTCGTAGGGCGCCTGCCCTATTTTTAAGCGCTTCGTAGGCGGCTCCATACGGTGTGTTCTCTCATACAAACCGTCTCACTGTCCGGTAATGCATGCTCGATAACAGTGAATTTTGACAAGCCGGTGAGCGGGGCAACGCATCGGCTTTCCAGCTGCAATAACGAGGTCGATGAGATTCGGGAATGCGCAAGAAAGCAAGGCAGTTATAGAGGCTATTGTCGTCTGCCTGTAGAGCGCCCGTCAAAAATGGCGTAGATTTCAGTAGTAATTAAAGCGCCAAGAATGTTGAATGCGACCGGAGTTTGGGGGACAAGTGCGAAAGAATCAAATTAAAATTCATCTACGGACCGTTGGCCCAGTGAATACAGTATGACCCCTCCAGCGCCGAGACTATCGAAAAAAACGGGTGAATTTTAGTGGGGGAGGATATTGATTCGCGCAAGGGGCCGGCAGTTCCCAGCAGGGGGTTTTCCAGAGCTACAGTAGCGCGCTGCAGGTGCTACAAGCACATGACGTACGAATGTTTAGGTAATTAACAACTTAGCTTAGCTACTTACAACTGCATACATGACTGACCCGCACATGGGAATAACTCTCTGCCCCCTTCTTGGCATAGATACTTACTTACCTCTTCTTACTTTACTACGAGCATGAAACAACATGTTCATAAATAGGCCCTTGACGACGAGATGTATTGTCAAAAGTGCCGTACTCCACTCAAGCCAGATGGATCGTTGGCAGAGCTAAATCCCGCCGCATTTGATCTTCTCGTTGGTCCGTCTGTCTCTCGTTCGGGGAGCTCTGTTCGTTGACAGACATACTGACCCTGTCTTTCGCAGCTTCTGCGTCGCAACAACAACCGAAACTGCGGTCTTCGCGACTCTCTTATCCGCATAGCACCGACAGGAGCGCGCTCTACGACAAGGTCTCCAAGAATGCGGGGCCTCCCACCTTCAGGAAACACGGCGGTGGTCTGCGTCCCGACGGTCAGCCTCGCGACAGCTCCGCCATGTCTTTCGTGCTCCTCACCGACTCCCAGTTGGCACCCCCGAGGCTCAGCCCCAGCTCCAAGGAACAACAGCAATCATCCCAAAAGCCCCGCCGGGCATCGTCATCTGCCGGCCAGCGAAACGATGAGAGACAGGCGCAGCCGCACGAGGCCGAGCGCATCAACAAACTCTTCGAGATCCTATCGGCGCGATCCGACATAGACCATCCGATATGTGTGGAATGCACCGAGATGCTGGTAGACGGGTTGCAGAAGAGGCTAGAGGCAACGGCTCGGGAACGAGACGCATACGCAGGTTTCCTCAAGCAGGTCCAGGCAGACGTACCGAGCGAAGAAGATATCGCCGAATCCGAACAGGCCCTGGCGAAAGCCCGGGAGGAGGAGGAAGATTCCATGAACGAACTACTAAGACTAGAGGAAGAGAAGGCGGCGTTGGACCGGGAGATTGCAGCGCTGGAAGAGGAGTCGGAGAAATTGGACGCCGAGGAAGAGGAGTTCTGGAGGGAGCGCAATGCATTTGCTACGAAACTCTCCGAATTCCAGAACGAGAAAGATAGCATCAACGCCAAATTCGAGCACGATTCGCAGCTACTTACTAAGCTCCAACGAGCAAACGTCTATAACGACACTTTCTCGATACACCACGACGGCAACTTCGCCACCATCAACGGCCTGAGACTCGGAAGGTTATCCACTAAGCCCGTCGACTGGCCCGAGATCAACGCCGCCTGGGGCCAGGCGCTCCTGCTCGTCGTCACCGTCGCGGACAAGCTAGGCTACAAGTTCGAGGGCTACGAGCCGCTGCCCATGGGCTCGACTTCCAAGATCATCAGCTACGAGTACCCGTCGCCGGCGTCGAGCCGTCTCGGGGGGGCGCAGCACCGCAGCGGGCCCCCGCCGGCGCCGAAGAAGAGCGTGCTGGAGCTGTACTCGTCGGGTGACATCACGTCGCACCTACCATGGAATCGCAAGTTCGACAGGGGCATGATCGCCTTCCTCGAGCTCGTCCGGCAGCTGGGCGTCTTCGTGCACCAGCAGACCCGGGCCGAGGCCGAGAGGAGGAGCGGCGGTGGCGAATATGCGTCGAACCCGTCCACGCCGCTCGCCCTCCCCTACAGGATCGAGGGCGACAAGATCGGCGACGACAGGATCGGCCACTTCAGCATCAAGCTGGGCCTGGCGAACAACGAGGAGGGCTGGACCAAGGCCTGCAAGTTCGCCCTCACCTGTTGCAAGTTCCTGATCGCGCACGCCAGTAACGTCAGCCATGTGACGAACGGCCGGTAGTTTTGGGGGTGTTCGGAGCGGGGGGGCTATGTTTATTATGCGGATGGGGCGGCGCCTGGAGTAGATATTACCTTGCTTGGTGTGCGTCGTTATATAACTTTTGGGACAATATTTTCCTTCACAGCAGTTATTTGTTGACCTCGTATCGGAAGAAACACCCGGAAAAGCACCTATTGATATACCCGACCTGTAACTAGAGCCCCTCTATATCAACAGCACTGTCTATAAGCCATGACACCGGAACAGACATATTACCCGTACCCCCCCAATTTTTTTTGACCGGCGCTTAGCAAGAAAGTTCTCCTCAGCTTATTTCAAGTATTGTTAGTGGGAGATCATACAGCCCGTGGCGGCTGGCTGGAGATGTACCGCCCTTAGATGTCGTATTACGCGAGCCCGCTGGAAAATGTTTAAGGTGGAGTGCTTAGGTAAAGGGGGGCGGTTTTTATATTAGGAAAGCAGCGTTAAGCCGGAAATATCAAAGCCACGCTGTCCTCGAGAACAAGAGACGCAAGCCGACAGCAGAAAACGAGTAGAGTAGGTCGGGTAGAATAACACGCATCGTGTCCCATTTACGAGCTCATGTCCGCCCCGGAAAGCTAGGGTTTTGCAACTGGTAGAGCTGCGCTACGGGATATCAACACAAGAGGTTTGTCGGTCTCCGGGAAACTTACGGAGGTTCGGTTGCGCAGTTGAGGCAATAGACTGAAAGTACCCGGTGAGGTTTCTATTGACTTCTTCTCACATCTCTCCGCACTGAGCGATTGCGACGTCCAAATCCGGCACGTCCCGTCCCCGCCTCCCGGTCTTCGTCTTCTCTATCTTCTCGACCACGTCCATGCCATCCACCACCTTGCCGAAGACGACGTGCTTCCCGTCAAGGTGGGGCGTCGGCACCGTAGTGATGAAGAACTGCGAGCCGTTGGTGTTCGGCCCGGAATTCTGGGAGAGGTCAGCCATCGTGGGTCGACATGAACGAGTGAGAGGAGGCACATACCGCCATAGACAGCAAGCCCTTCTCCGTATGCTTGTACGTGAAGTTCTCATCCGCGAAGGTCTTCGTCCCGTATATGCACTGGAGCCAGAATCAATTTCGCGCTCCCTAGACACGTTGAGAGAAACCGGCGGAGCTTACCGTGCTTCCGGTGCCGTCCCCGTTAAGGAAGTCGCCGCCTTGAAGCATGAAGCCGTTTATCTTCAACCCATCAGCAAATATAATTGTCGCGCTATGACCCCGTGCAGGCTACCTACGATTCTGTGGAACTTGCTCCCCTTGTACCCTTGTGGCTGTCCTCTGCTGTTCCGTGACTCGCCCGTGCAGAACTGTCTAAAGTTCTCCGCAGTTCGGGGGACCACATCCTTGAAGAGTTCGAAGGTGATCCGGCCGAGAGGTTCACCTGTCGTCGGTTAGATTCTGGGACACGTGTGACTAGTTCGTATCGGGGAATGCTGAGGGAGTGGCGTGAGGAAGGTGGTAGTTGTAAGGAGGTTGGTCGGGATCACGTGATATCAGGGAACTTTGCGCCCAGCCTGAAGATAGCAGGGCGGACGCTCATGATGCTTACCTCCGAGAGTTATATCGAAGAAAACTCTGGGAAGAACGTGTTAGCAACCGTAGGATACTACGTAGATGCCGTGACCTGGGGGCGACTCTGGCGCATGTAGTTCTAGCGGCTGGGTTAACTTACAAGGGGTTTCCGGAGGCCGGGAGCTGAGTTGGAGGCATTTTTGTGGGCCGATATTGGTTTGGTATCGTATTTCGAGTCTAGAAGCCTTATATTGTCTCTAAGAAGGTTTACAGGTCGTCGGAATTGTTGCGTAAAGTAGCTGAGGTTGGTGAACAGTCAATGTAGTAGTGACTTTGAAGCCATTGGTGGTGGCCCACCGGACGCCAAAGGACGCACTCGACGGATGTGGCTTGTGCGCTTAATACAGTGTATTATCTCAGAATACACTTGGGCACACTGTACCCCTTTTCACCCCAAGGTGGCTGTTGACAGAGCCACCACGCACGTATTGATGCCCTAGACAGAGGTGAATAGGCCACGGTATTCTTAATTGTGACATAATGCCATAGAGCTACTCCATTGCGGAGAGGTTTCTCCCTCCAATTGCTTATTCTAGATGGTTCTTCAAATAGTCTTGTATTCCATGTTATTGAATGCTGCAACCGATCCGTATCTTATCCAGCGAGGCCCTTACCAAATATTGCAACTTGTACATACTAGCTTCTGACACCAAATGTCTTTTTCACTCTTTATAATATGATGCCCAACCATAACCAGAGCATTTGCCAAGACCCTGCCACCTTCAGGGAAACCCCGAGTAACCGTACTGGGGCTGGAAACCGTAGCCTACGAGAATATTAAAATAACTTGGTTTAGAGAATCTAGTCAAGATGATGAGTTGGACAAATGCAGTATGTTCGGTTCCGGCATTGTATGAGCCGTCGTGCGAAGAAGTCCCAGCTCCCCTCTATCTCTCAGTAAACCCAATTGTTTAGTCCGAGTATCCTTACCGCTACATCTCCGAATAACAAAGCTCTGTCGAGATCCGAACATGGAGCATGGAATGAAGCGGCCACTAAGAACACACGGATTCGCATAGGATAGATAGACCGACTTGAGGCCCGCAGCGAGACTGATGATTACTTTAACAATTCTCTGGTCCGTGGAACATCTCAGCAAATGTAGGTAGCGAGATGAGGTTGCCAGATCCGAGTGCGCCCAAACGGATTGTCGTAAAAGCGGTATTTGGTCATACACCAGACGGGTAGGCCCTATAACCTACCTGTTAGACCAGATAGCAATCTCCTGAATGCCATGAGTTGTTTGTTGACATATTAACAAGAAATTTTCTATTTGCGCAATGCCCCATACTGCAACTGGAAGCCCACCATCCAAGTTAATTTGCATTAAGATCTAGTACAAAACCAACTACAACTTTACTACTCCCCTTTAATTAATGCACATTCGAGCCCCATCCATAGATTCTCTTTACTACCCTTTCTATACGGCTAGTCTACCCAGCGTACCGAGCAGTCAAAAGCCGAGGATATTGAAGATGGATCCCGTTGTGGCCAACTGCAAGCTTCACCTTCACGTTAGCTGTGGCCCGAAGATCATTGGCTTCGGATGATTATATTATACTTGTCGGCAGTTGAGGTGATTTGTTGGAAGGAGCGGTGAAAGGAACAAACGGGCTTTGATATGGCCCTAGGATTGCAAGGACAAAGGAGCTGAAGCCTATATGTGGCTGCTCCCCCCCACCCCTAGTTGTAGGAGAAAAAAGCAAGCAACCTACTCCCCCCAGTCTTCAGAATTGCAACGCATTTGCCGACAATACTTGATGATTTTAATATTGTCACAGAATAGGGGGTAACTGCTTAGTCATCTACACTCTAGGCACCCCTTAATAATGTTATTTCGGCGCTCTTACATTATATATAGAGCTTTCTAGCTACTGCTCTCTAAGATCTGTGGCTTGCAGCTCCTTGGCCCCTCCGGGGCAGGGCCACGTTGAGCGAGATCTGTGTGGGAGTCCTTTCAAACAGCTAGGGCTTTTGCGAATTGCCTCCTTGATCGAGCGTTAGTTTCCGTAGTGTATTCCTGGATCGAGGGGGGCTTCCGAGCGGCCGTGGAGCGCTCCATGTTAGGGTGCGTTAGGGTTGATAAGGTGCTAAATACCACTATACTCGGACACGAAACTTAAGCTTACCAAAATCCATTTCCGTTTCTAAGGCTGAGCTGGTGCTAAACCGTGGCTGAGGAACCCGGAGTTCAGGCTGAGGTAGGCTGAACCTGGACTAAGGTGACTGAGCAGGCCTACTTTTAGAATTAGAGACCCCTATAGGGGCCCTTAATCTAGGATAATGTCCTTTATTTTGGAGCCTGCTGGAATTTTCCATCTTAATATTTTTAATCTGCAATTCGTGAACCTAACGGTTAAATAAGTATTACGTTCGATATTATTATTTGTCATATAACCGTAATTTTTGTTTTTAATTTAATTAAGACAACGGACGTCCCCGTTTTAAAAATAATATATAAAATGCCGTTAAATGAAATAAGTTACTTTTATAAATTTATGCATTTTCTTAAAGTTATTGTTAATAATTATTTTAATCGTATATATATTTAAATCGCGGTTATTTTAATTTAAGTCTTAAAGAAACCTAATAAATCGTAATATATATAATATATTACTTAAAAACCGTTAAGGATTAATCCTTTAATAATATAAAGATTTATTTATAAAAAAAGTAAATTTATGATAATTATTCGTTTACAGGAAAAGTTATATAAAAACGAAAAGCTGAAAATAACTAGCCAATCGGAAGGAATTATATTTCGACAAAAATTGTGGATAATCAAATAATACGGAATAAGATATGAAAAATAAGCAGATATTTTTATTAGCATATATTTGCTAAAGCAAATAATTATTTAGCTGGATTTCTAATAATAAGGTAATATAACGATAACGCAAAACGGTATAAACCAGAACGACTTTAAAAATTAGACTTATAAGTTTAAGTTTACGAAGGGAAAAAAACAAGGCAAAGACGAAATAATTTGGTTTAGTTCTAGTTTGATAATCTTTCAATTAAAGTCGATAATGTAAGTTTACGAAAACGAAAATAATTTCCATTTTAATTAATACCTTAATAATTACGCGTTAAAAGCGTTCACTTAATATAACGTATAAACGTATTATAGTAAAAATAATAGATTTCGGTAAAAACGAAAGTAAAAAAAAAGATAAAGAATATTTGTACGATAAAAAACGCCGGAAAATGTTAATTCAAAAAGTTAAAAAATCTTTTAGTAACAAAGTTAAAAAGTTTTGTATTTATATTTGCTTTAAAAGCTAATTAATATTATATAACATTAAAAATTTTACGAACAACATTCCCGGAATAATCGATATAGATTAAGGAAGTATAACTTTTAAGTTAGATTTACCGGTATAGAAAGAAGCAGCTGGAGATAACAAATTAATGTATCGTGTAATTCGTTAAATTAAGAAAAGGTTTGAAAATTAGATATAAATACCAAAATCAAAACGTAAAATTATATCGAAACTATTATATAGCTAATTTTATTTCTAAATTATCCGGATTAATTTTTAATAAAATTTAGTTCTCGTTTAATAAAAGGTTAAAAATCGAATTTTTTTTTTAGTCGTTACCTTTAGGTTTCTGCTTTATTATTTTTGCCTTTAATCGTTTTATTATTTACTTATTAATATTATGTTTTTTAAATCTATTTTTTCCAAGGTTTACGTAAAAGTTTAACATATTTAAATTCCTTTTAGTTATATTATTTTTTACCTCGCTTTCGGTTAAAGCGATATGCTTATTACGTTAGGTTATCCTAGATTCGTTTTGCCGGTACGTAGGTAAGCAATCGGCGATACCGAAAGAAATAATTTGGTAATAATACCGGAAGGATTTACATTTGTAATACCGCTTTAAAAATTAAAACGATTTTGCTTACGTAATGCGGCTTTATTACCTCGAAAAGGAAGAACTTTAAAACAACGTAAAGAGGTTAATTAATTACACTTCTTATATATAAATAAGTTAATTATAAAAAAGGTTACGTCGAAAAACGGCAAGCATTTTAAAGATCTAACGGGTTAGGAATCGAAAAGGGATATGGGATAACCTAAAAAGTTCCTTTTAGTGCAGTAATAACAACAGGTAAAAGAAATTCCAAACTATAAAAGCCTTTGAACGAATTTTATTAATAAAGCTTTAATAAATTTAAAAGCCAAATTTTTTATACTCTTAGGCCGTATGTAAGTTACGTTATCGCCTATTTTAAACAGATTTTTTCTTTTTGTTTTCCGTTCGTTTAATAGCAAATAGACTTCTTTATTATATAGAAATAATTTACTTTATATAAATCTATATAACCCGTCGTTTAATTATAAATAAAAAAAGGATTTATTATTAAAGTTTGAATTATACGGTTAAAAGGAAAACCTTAGCTTCTTTATATATGGTTTAAAATTTAGCGTTTAAGGTTAATATAAACGATTAACCCCAATTTGCTTCATTCTCCGACGTATTCTTTATTATTTTCCCCTTTATTCTTTTTTTCTGCTTCATTTCTTTAATATTTTCCCCTATAATTAATAAAATAGAATTCCAAATTTCCGTATATATAATCTTTTAATAAAGTTAAAAATTAATTAATTTATAAACTTTAGGTTTTAGCTTTTTAACTTTCGGTTTATAAATGCCGCATTTTTAATAGCGGAAATTAGTTATAATATCGGGTTAGTTAATTTTCCGTCCCGTTATTTAGCGTACTTTTTAACGCTAAAGCTAATAGTTTCTTTTAGGTAACTTTGCCGGGTAATTAAGTAATTTGTAATTAGGTATTTTACGAATATTAAATTAATACGACTTTTTTTTTTTTTTTTTACGTGTTTAACTTTTTTTAAAAGTATTGCTTGCGTTATAGTAAATAAGTTATGATTAAAGACTATTAAAGAAAATCCTATTAAAAGAAATCTCGACGTTTTTCGCGTTTCGTTCAACTTAATTTACGAAAACAAAAACATTTTCTATAACGCGTTTAATTAACTAAATAATAAAGGTAAGATCGATCATTTTTCATTATGATACGTTTAACTAACCGTAATACAAACTTTCAGAACTTAAGTTTCGATTTCTTTTTAATATTATAAAGCTTTTATATCTTTCGTTTGTTTTTTTATTAACAGAGGCAGGAGTTTATTAACGATTTATTAAATTGTAATTCCGCCGTTAATTCCGATAATTTCGATTTCGACCGTATTAAGCCTTTATTAAATACGGCCTTTTTTAATTATTTTAACGATGTTTCTTTTTGAGATTAAATTTGTAAAGCCGTCGTTAAGATTATACCTTTCTTCCGACCGATAACCTTGATTTTAAATAAATACAGTGGTTTCGTAATATAAATAATTTCGCAAATTTATCGGAATATCGCAAGTACGTAAACGATATATTTAAGGAGGAGTTCGGCTGTACATATATTAAATTTTACGATTTTTACGAAATATATTTTAAAAACGTAACCAACCTTAAGATAATATCTAAAGCAGTTTTTAAACGATATATAAAAGGCGGTAATCCGCTTTTTGGTAACAGTTAAAAAGGATAGCCAAAAAACGCAAATTAAAATAATATGCTAAATTAATTTATGGACTTTTACGAAAAATTAACGATATTTACAAAAAGTTGTAAGTTAATTTCGATACGTTAACGAAAACTATTAATAAAACCTAATAACCCAATTAACGGTTTTATTAAAAAACGAAAAATAAACGTTAGGGTTATAAATAACCTTGCAGCTAAAAAAATTCGAGGTATTATTAGAATTAAATTTTCGTTCCTAGAAAATTAAAAAGCAATTTATCCGCCGATATATTTTTAAAACGTAGCTTAATTTCGGAAAGGACGTAAAAGAAATATTTGCTATTTAAGTTATCCGTCGTTTCGTTTCGGGTTTTACTTTTTGTAAATGTTTTTTAAAAATATAAAAGTTTAACCGGTTTAAAAGTATTACTTCCGAATAATCCGATATTAATAAAAACAGGTTACGGGTTATTTTTACAATTTTCGGGTTTTTTTTAAATAAACGAAGAGGAGTTTGGGTTCGATTTTATAATTATAACGGTAAATGGTTAATAGTTTATTAAGATTGAACAAGATACTTTGAAAAAGCGGTTTGTTATTAATAAGGTAATAAAATAACTATGTTATATTACTAGCTAAATAATTTGTTATTAAAAAACCTATCGCGAAAAAAACCCGTATATTCCGTTTATTATTAAAAATTCGTAATAATATTCGGACTATAAGAAGGAAAGCAAATAATTCCGTAAAGCGATTAATAACGGTATAGTCTGTATAACTTAGTATTAGTATTACGAAATTATTCGGGTACGCAATACGGATGATAATATTCGAAGTAATATCCGAAAAAGGTTAGATATTACGAAAGTTACGAATTACCGGGGCAAAACGATCGGTACTTTCGTTAAATACAAATGAGATAGGCGTATTACGAATATATAGAAATAACCGTTAAACCGAAAAAACCACAACGACTGTTAAGATAAAACGGTTATCTAGTTAAAATAATTTTTTTTACCTTTTAATAAATGATTTTATTTAATATCTTTCATTAAAACCAGTAATAATGCATTATTAAATCGAGTATATCGGCGTATTAATTTTTGTAATTACGGAATTTTTATTTATAAAGTAAGCTTTCGAAAGACTTTATTTATTATATTAACTAACTATATTAAAAGATATATATTATTACGGTGTTAAGCCGGTTTACTCTATAGAAATATTTCGATTAATAACTTTATAATAAATGAAAATAATCGCGGGTTTTTAATAGATTTAGATTTTGTTGTTAAAAAATAATACATTAGTATATCGAGAATAAAAGAAAAGATTAATACGAAAGCTTTTCTAATTATCGGGGTATTTTTAAGCAAATAACCTTTTTTTTACATAACTTTAAATTTTTTAGATTTTATTTTAGATATGCATTTATTATAACGGGCCGGGTAAGGGTGAAGTCGTTACCGAATTTAAAAAATGGAATTCCGTTAATATAAAAAAGCTGGTACAGCTAAAAAAAAGTAAATATCTTATAAAGAGAATTTTATTAAAGCTACGGAAAAGAATTTTACACCGTATTACTAGCCAATAGTATTCTGGGTTAACAAGTTACGGAAAGCTATATTTCCGAACGATGGGAAGTAAAAAAAAGAAGATATAAAATTATATATTTAAATAAAGCAAATTCTTCGGAAGGCTTAAAGGATCCCAAGGCATAAACGTAAAGTAGGTTTACGAATTATCGCTTTGTAAAAATAAGCTTTGGTTGTAATTTTAAAAGATGTCGTTAGATAATAATATTACAGATAGTATTATGTATTTTACAAATCGCCGGTGTTGAAGCCGAATATATACGCTTAGGGACATGTATGCTTTAAAGTGTATTATAGTGACTGTCGGCGAAGAACGGATAGTCCATGATGAAGTATTGAATGAATTCGGAGAAGCTTAGGAAGGGCGAGGAACTTGGTAATCGTAATGGAACTTGGTAAATAAAATTGCCAGCGAACATGAAAAACTTCGACGAACTATCACGGATAAATACCACCACCTTTGGAATAACGCAAACCTTATTGTCGGTGTAATTCTTAATAGATACGGGGACGAAGTCCATAAACTCTTTTAGGGTGCTGGTAGCGTGCTAGGTTAGGATTTAACTATCTACGTATAGAACCCATTAGTAGCTTATATTCGTAGATGTATAGACATGAAACAATTCGTGCTGTCGTCTTTTCAGCCCCGTGAGGGCGGTATCCAACACATATTAGGATGGTAGTGGTCGGGATCAACTGGATGCAGTGCGTCCTCTACGAATAACTGCCAAAAGAGCACTCCGTACATGCACTCGCATCCCTCCTTTCCCTGCCGCCTGTTTGTTTATGTCCTCCTCGTCTCGTTCCGCCCTAGACGACGAGCTTGAACCGAACGCGGTTTGGGATCTCTGTTTCGTGCCGGTTTGCAAAGTCTGCCCGAAGAAAAGGAAGGGGAGGCTCGTAAAGGGGGAAAATAAACCAAAATGCATTAAAAAGGGTCAACTGTCAAATGGGAAAATCAATAACCAATGCGAAATGGTAAGATGCGCCTACGCTCAGGGGGAAGTCGTATGGACACCGGATAGTACGATTAATGCAAACAATGAAAAAGCAAGAAAAGAGACAAAAAAGGAACTCTCACCCACCGACAAAATCCAAACCCAATAGCACCGTCTCGAACTTGGCCCGCGGTCGTTGTAATCGCAGAGCTGCTTATCAAGGTCCGAGGGCTCCAAGCATTTGGAGCGCACGATGTTGGTCTCCCAAATCTGCTGCCAGCGTTCGGACTCTGCTACGGCCAACCCAACCCTTTTGGTTGCGGACTCCATCTTTTCGATGTCCGAAAACTTCTTCCTGCTATCGCCGTGGCTCCTCCATGACCTATCGTCGTCGTATGTTCCGTGCAAGATTACATAATAAGCTTTATGACCTTGTTAGGCAGGGGAGGACGCCGACGAAATGCGTACTTATCACATAATGAAACCCCTTGGAAGCCAGAACCTAGGTATAATACTGGATGCTAAAGCATATCGTAGCTTGAACGGAGAGATTTCGAAAGTTTGGTATAACGCGACGGTATTTCTATTCCGGAACTTATAAAGTTATACTTCTTAACGAAAAATGTTTTCTCTTTCCTGCGTAATAGTACCTTATTATTTCGATTTATTCGCTTAACATAAAAGTATACAATATCAGTAAAAGTTTCTTTAAAAACAATAATAGCTCCTTATTAATTTCTTAGTAATAAATAAGATATTTATAACCCTTGGAACTGGTAGTTAAAATAGATAAAGAATTATGGAGTTTTATCGGTAATGTCAAACCTGAAAAATGTGAAGCCCCATACTAGGCGGGACACTAACAGGTCTTTTAAGTCTCACACACCCCCCCAGCTGAAAGGTACTTGAAGCTGAAGTATTCTAAATATGGCGCAGAGGTATCGCCGAAACGTCGATCCGGTACCTAGGCTCTCTTGGCTTTCACTAGTTAGTCTATACCGGAATCGAACTCGAATGCCTTACCGCCAGTTCTAGTCTGGCTCTGGGGCTCGCTCCGTAATTATTGGGTTAGTGTGTATTGCATCTTGGCGCGCGCAGCGGATGTGGTAGCCACTTTACCACTAGCACAAACTAAGGCTTATAACTGTCAGACCTGAAAAATGTAAGGCCCCACACGAGGCGGAACACTAACAGGTCTTTTAAGGTCTTACAGTAATGCCGACAGTTATAAATAAATGTCTTATGTTGTTAATTTCTACCTTAATAATGCCTAAATCGATTTGCAGATAAGATATTATTCGGGCTTTTATCCTTTACAGATCCTATTAAAATAAGGTATTTGCTTTTATAAGCAGAGACATATTGTTTCTCTTAATACCTTTATTATATAAAGTTGTAAGCTAATAGAAGTAATACCGGATAACCATATCGGTTTATATATTAGTAAATGTTCGTAATAAAGCCTATATATATAAAGATACTAATTAGTCAAAAATATCCGTAACTCCTTAACAGGTAAAAGGGGTTAACGAGCTAAATAATTACTTATTTAAAGATAATTTATTCGATACTTAGTTATTATAGCCCAGCAAAGCTTGGCCTCTCACAAACGGTCGGAGACTACAGGAAAACAAGTCCCGACCAGAAACTTAGGTTACGTAATTTGTGATTACGGTAAATCCGGTAATTACAAATAATTACAGGAATAGAATTATTGGTAATTATTACGGTAACAGTAATTAGTCGTAATCCAAGGTAATTAGTGGTAATTATTATAAGTTAATAAAAAGGATATATATATTCGTTACTTTTATAAGCTTTAAATAGCACCAGTTTGTAATATAACTTGGTTACCTAAATTACTTTTGGTTATTTATTATTACTAGATGTAATCAATTTACCCGTTATTGTTTAGTCTTTTATATTACTACTGTTAATATAATTCGTACGATTAAATTTAATAGTTAATTAACTAACCTAGCCGTTATACGTCATAATCTTTTATTTAGTAATACAATTAAACTTTAAGTAATATTCGAATTATTAATATATTGATTAGCATTTAGGTAATTATTATTCCGGAATTTACGGCTTAACAGTTTTAAGATAAAATTAAGAAATTCGAAGTTACCGTTTAGCAACTTATTAACGAAATTGTAGCAGTTTAATAAGTAGGTTTTTAAAAGATAAAACCCAAAAAACCTTAACCTTATAACGGGAAAAGGAACATTCAAAGCTTCCTAACCTAGGCTTGGGTTTACCTTTATTTCGAAAGACTTACCAATCTAGCGGATCAGATTCTCGATATTGCCGCTTACCTAGAAAGGGATACCCTCGATTAATTCGAACTTACTATAAGGGACTTTTTGAAAAATGGGAAGTCTAATTAAAAGAAAATTACTGGAAAAGTCTTTTCCAGTTATATTAACTTTAAGGATAAACTTAAAAATAACTTAGAAAATCCTTTAACGGCGTTAAAAAAAACCAGCTTTTACGTACGTTATGGAATTTAGGAATTTAATAGCTAGAGTAAAATGGACAGATGATAAAAACGATACTTTAATTAATATGTTTTATGAAAGTTTAAAAGAAAACTTTAAGGACGAAATTATTAAACTTTTACGACTTACGACATTCGATAAATATATTACGAAAGTAATTAAATTCGACAATTAATAGGTTAAAGACGATAAAAAATGAAGATATTTTATTTTACGGGTTAGATATTTAAAGCTAATTAAAACAAAAGGCGCGAAGTACTTTTTATTTTTTATAAAATAGTTCCAGAATTTATAGAATTTAGCATTACGTACCGACAAGATATAAGTTAAATGTAATATTACAATTACAGCAAATGGGACATATTACTTAACGATATAAAACGCCGCTAAAGACCGATAAGAAAATACATTAGATTTTAGTATCCAAAAAATTACCAAAAAATCAAAACGGCAATAAGTAAGTTAATATAATTTACATTCGTTACGATAACGAACAAAAAAATGCGATAAGGATTAAAAGTAATTAAGGCCTTTTTACAAACAGTAATAAAAAGATAAATTTAGAAAATACGACATGCGGACTTTTACCTTATTAACTGTAAATAATCCTAATACCTTATTTACGCAAAAAAAACAACAACGGATTTATAAATAAATCACCCGTATATAAAAAGAAAAATTTAACTTTTATACCCGGACGGGATATAATTACAAAGACTAACAATAATATCGAGAATTATAAGCTTTTATTATATAAAAAAAGGTCGAAAACATAGTATTAGTATTAACATGGCCGAATAGCGAAGGATATCCTTAAAAGGACCCTATATGCTATTTTGGATAGTATGATTATTAGACCCAAAAAGAACTGATTTAAAAGATTGTTGATAAATATTGCCAAAAGGTTATTACCGATATTTAGATTCAGTTAATATTTAAAACAAACCCTTAAAAGCAAAAAACCCGACGAGAAAAATTAGCAAAGTTTTCCAGTTAAAATCAGCCGACCTCTTAAACGGAATGGAAGGTTATTAAAAAACTAAAAGATGATATCTGCGAAATTTCAAACAAATTACATTAACAAAAGGAGAAGATTCTCTAATTCGAAGCTTAGTTACGCCACTAAAAAAGCCAGATAAAGCAAGTATAGAAAATATGTAAATAACTTACGGAATAGGTTTAACAGCTTATAAAGTTCCCAAATCTCCCTCGAGGAGACGTAACCGTGTATATATTTGGATAAAATGATAGATTGCTACCTTAACTCCTAGCTTTACTACTCCTTTCCGTCTCGTAAGTGTTTTACTCCAACGCGACTCCAGACTGCCTAGTCGTGCTCCTATCCACGTCGATTCCTTTCGGAATTCTGGAAGCTTTTCGCTATCTTGAGCAGTCGGGCAAATTATCGTTCGTAACCCTCCATCGTGTATTATCTTAATAACAGGATTTCGGCGTTGTTAAATTTGTCGTTAAAGCTTTTTATTTTTGCCAGTAATCTTCACGCCAATTCGAAATTCTGCAAAATGAGCTGATTGGAAGATGTATTTTTTTGTTATCAAAAATTAACCGGTATCCGAAAATTAAAAATTGGAGTTGATTTTATTGGGAAATGTTTTCCAAATCGACAGTGGCGTCGACTGCCTTGGCCTATCCAGTTGCTTTCTTGGATGGGCGTACCGTAAACAAGATGGTTTTTGTTAAGACCTTCTCGTTACGGATAATAGGTATCTCGTATTCGGGCATGTTGTATTATTTCGGCTCGTATCTTAATTAATGATAATTTAAGAAACCGTAAAAACGATCTAGGTTGGACTTTATAGTTGTGAAACTGGCGAAGGCTTACAAAGCTTTTTGCAAGCTTTTAAGGTTTATTTTTAAGGTTCATTTTTAAGGTTTACCGTACAAAGCTATTTTCTGCCGTCAAAGACCCTGCTGAACCGTAGCCAGCAGGCATAAGGTTCACCAGGGCCGAAGCTTGTCGGCAACTATTCGGAATCGAAGTAAGGCACGGGACTAAGGTGTACAATGTATTCAAATCGTAAAAAACCATTTAAAAAGTTATCGTGTTCGAAAATACTGGGTATAGTATCTATCGTGAAAGGTTATCGTGGAATGATTTTTGTATATTAGCTCAGGTTTATTTTCTAGGCTTGGACCTATATTTTACCTTACATAAAGTTCCCAAAAAAGACGTTATTTATAAAAAAGTTTTAAAATGGTAAAAGCCGGAAACGGCAGTAATAACTTTCTAAAATAGCTTTAAGTACGATAACAGGAACCAATAATAACCTTATTACTTTGAAAATACGAATTAAAACATATTGATATATTGTAATGATGGATTCCAGAGTTTTAAGCATTAACTAAATTACCTTAAATTTAATAAATTAACTTAAACTGCCTTGAAAAAATAAGAGGATTTTATATTACCGAGAACGTAAAAAGTCAAGTATTCGCTTATAATAATGAAAAAATCGTACGCGAAATGAATTATTTTAAGATTTTTATTAAAGGATAAATCCAAATAGTTAACTTCGATATCGTTCCGTTAAAGAATTATAACATGATCTTAGGAAAACTATAGTTATATTAATATAACCCCATAATCGATTGGAATATTAGCTAGGTAAAGTTCGCTTTATACCTTATCGATAAACAAAAAAAAACGAATGAAATCTTTCCATTCGATTCGAAAGAAAAAGCGACAAATATAGGTAATAAAATACGACAAAAACCTTACCACTTAAAGGAATACAATATATATAAAAAAAAGCATAACAAACGCATTCGACGTATCATAACCATTATCCGGGTATAGCTTTATAACATAAACGAGCTTTTGGAATACCAGTCCGAAAAGCCAGAAATTATTGTAATTAATATATTAACATAATATCGTAATTATAAATAATTGTTTCAAAAAAAGCTTAAAATAAAGTTATTAAAACGTAACAAATAAAACCATAAAATAATCCTTAAAAAAACACCTTACCCAAATTCTACACTATTTATAATTTTAACAAAACAAAGCTTTATATTTTACGTAAGTACCTGGAAAATAAATTCCAAAAAGGATGGATCCGACGATCTATATTTTCAACCAGATATTTTATATTTTTCGTTTTTTTTTAAAATAGCAAATTACGATTAATGATAGATTATCGATATTTTAATAGTATTACTGTTAGAAATAAGATATTTTTATTATTAATTACTGAAATGAAAAATTACTTATAAGGAATTAAATAGTTTACTGTTTTAGATTTTAAAAACGGATATAACTCGATTAGGATTAAATCAAGATACGAATAAAAAACGGTTTTTAGAAGGAAATACGGATTATATAAATATTTAATTATACCAATAAAATTTACAAACGTATTAATAACTTTTTAGCGAATGGTTAACTATATATTTAGAAAGTATTTGAATATTTTCGTTATATGCTATTTAAACGATATTTTAATTTTTTCAGAATTCAAAAAAGCATATGTAGGATATGTTTATTAAGTTTTTCAAATTTTATAAAACGTTAGTCTGTTAATTAACGCTAAAAAACTAGTTTTATACCTAGGAAGTGGAATATCTGGGATACGCTATTACCCCAGGATATATTAAGATAAATCTCAAGAAAATTGCAGAAATTACCGAATAGCTTATATTTACTATTGTTACAAAACAATAGGTATTTATTTGATTCGTTAATTATTATCGAAAATGCAAGGTAACATATGGGTCCAAGCCTGGAAAACAAGGCTGAGCCAATACACAGAAATCATGCTACGATTAATTTTCACGATAGATACTATACCCAGTATCTTCAAACACGATAACTCTTCAAATGGTTTTTCACGGTTTATTATCGAAAGTTTATTAAGTATTTTAGTAAAATTACGATACCTTTATTTAACCATACCAAAAAAAAGTTCTAATAAATAATAAAGATAAAAGAAGATTTTTAATAAATTAAGGACGTAATTATTAACAAACCAGTATTAATTATATACGATCCAAAACGTTTAGTTAAATTAAAACCCGATCTTTCTGATTATACGTTCAGTGCGGTAATTAAATACCGAAACGGTTAAAAAATATTTTACCCGATTATCTTTTAGTTTTACAAATTAAAAAAAGCAAAATTAAATTATGTTATTTCTAACAAAATATTTATAGTTATCGTTAAGATTTTCCGAAAATTTCAGCATATATTTAAAGAAAACCTTTATTAAATTAACATCTATACCGATTACAAAAATCTTACCCGCTTTACTATTATACGAGAATTTATAACAGAATAATTACGTTACGTAAAAAAGCTAGCGGAATATAACTTTATTATTATTTATTAAAAGGGTTTTAACAACGGCAAAGCAAACGTTTTTAATAAACGGTTTAACTTTAAAAAAATAATTAAGGTTAATTATAGAATTTTTGATATCACTTTAAAAAGAATACTTAAAATTACGACAAATTATAACGATTAAGGTAGGGTTTTCCGATTTATATTAAAAGATATAACAATATAATGATAACTTACCCGCCAATTAAAAAACAAACAAAATCCAAATATTAAAAGAATATTAATAAAACCTGATATGGGATATATATTAATATTTATTTTATGGATATCAAAAGAGTTATAAAACTTTAAAATGTTTATAGCGTACTTATTACTTTTTAAAACAAAAATAACAATATAAAAAGTTAAACGAAAATGTAACGTTTGCGTCAAAACCAAAGCTTTACAGCATAAATCTTACAGAAAACTACAACTACTTTTAGTTTTATAGTAATTATAGAATTTAATTATTATAGATTTTATTACCAAATTTCCTTTATCCGAATACCTAGTGATAGAAATATATTATGATACCATCTTCGTAATCGTCGATCGGTTTCTAAAATTCTTTTATTTCCTACCTTATTACAAGGATATAAACGCAAAATAAATGGCATATATTTCTTTTTCCGATATATCTTTAGCGTATACGGATTACCGACGAAAATTATTTCGAATAAAGGTATTATATTTACCTTTAAGTTCTGGTAAGGTTTTATAACATATATTGGCTTAAATTACAAATTATCTGGCGTATTTAAATTTTAAATAAACAGGTAGATAAAACGGTTAAATTAAATTTTCGAAACTTACTTCCGATGTTATATTAATTATAAGCAAAATAATTAGGTTAAAAAATTATTAATAGCTTAGTTGGCATATAATACCAGTTATTTAAAAAGTATTAAGATAACTTAAATAAATATCAATTTCGGTTTTATACTAAAAATCTATAAAAAGATACGTAACAACGGCTTAATTAACGTTAAAACAGCTTAAATAATTACATACCGAAATAAAAATAAAATTCGAATTTATGTAAGGTTAAATAAAAAGTATCATAACTAGATAAAGTTAAAAAAACTAGCTTTTTCGAAAAAAACCTATAGTTTATTTAGTTACTAAAAACATTAAAATTAAACGCCCGAATTAAAAGCTCAATATCGTACTACGACTGAGGATATTGAATCCTATTTTGGCCTCGGTACACCGCGAAAGAGAAGTGTCTGTCCTAGCTATGTCGCTAGAAGGCTGGTCTACGTATAGTTACTTGTCGCAGCCGGATCATAGGGTCTTTACATTCAGGGTATCTTAAAGAAATTGAAGTAGCAACCTACCTAGGTAGGTGATTAGGCTAACATTCTACTGTTGAACAGGAAGTGTGGCCGAAGGTTAGACTCTAAAGAGCTATGCTATCCCATAAGAATCGCGACCTATACACCTCTGAGCCCTAGAAGAACCGCTTTCTACCCTTTGGCCAATAAACCTGAAACCATAATCGCCGTGAACCTCACTCGTATAACGATGCCTCCGGGCAGACATTATATGCTGCCGTCTACACCATACTTCTGCTATACTTGAATACAACCTCTTTCTTAGCATTATGAAGGGCGGAGCCCCTGGACGACTAGCGCCGCCAACACACACTACCTGCTTCGTACTATTCTAGCAGGCATTATAGATCAGAGGCCCTAACCCACGAGAAGATTTCGAGAACACATATCCTATCAGTCTTCGGTACATATCTAGCGAGAAGAGCACCCTTGAGCGTGGGAAGATGGTCGCGCAGGGCACATCGGACTTACCCAGCCGGAAGAGATGGGCTCTGGCTCCTGGTCTTGTTAAACATTATTGCGACTTTTCTAAGTACTGCGCTCGCGCCGCCCTAAGGGGAAGGAACCAGCCATATCTGAACTGGGCCTTTCATGCCCCGACTAGGGCGTTATTTCCCGATTTTCGACTATTATACTTGACAGCCGCTGGGTAGGTACTTCCATCCTTTGGCCGCAGGGAGAATACAGCTTAATTATAGCTGTAGCAGCAGCAGCAGTAGTTCACATTTATGGGGACCAAGTCCCTGATCTCCCAAAGGGGTGTTGGGGGTACAGTCTAGGATTTATTCCACACGTAGACACCAGTCCGACAAATCGTGTCCGTAAATGTATAACCGTTGAATCCTTACGCACTATTCCCTCCTTACGCCCAAATAAATACAGTATGTAGGGTATAGGTAGAATAGTAACAATCGTAATCGTAATCGAGGGGGCAGTATGTCCTCTAACGAATAGCTGACCGATGAGGTAACATTCCAGTATATACACGTCCGTATTTTCATTTCCTGCCACGCTTGAATGTCTATTGTCATCCCCGCCTCGTCCAGTCCCCTTCCCTACCCGTTCCCACCTCGTCCCGTACGCTCCGTCAAAGATTTACGTTAAAGGTTTTCGTGGCCTTGCCGCCAGATCGGGAGTGGCGCTGCCGTAACGTAGAATTGCCGCATACTGCAACCTTTCGACGAAGAACCTAGGTCCGTGAACTGCCGCGGGAATATTAGGCGTTGGGGCACATCGTAACTCGAATAAAAACGTTTCGAAGATTAGACGCTATCGAATACTTCGGATCGCGTTAGGGCAAATAGGAGAACATAGCTTGGCCCACCAGAAATAACGACACGTCTTCGGACATGGTTTACTTGGGGGGCTCAGCACTTGTAAAATAAGAGAGTTAGTTAGATATACCTAACCTAGGACGCCCGTATGCCTTAAGGCTACCTACGAAATAGCCGCTACGCGGCGGCAACTTTCCATTAGATATTACAACCAAATGCAATAAACGTGGACCATTCGTAAAGCAACATTTCATGGGGAATAATCTGTAACTTTGTCAGGAACTGGGTGTTGGGAAAACTGGACGATTAAAAAAAAGCTTGCCCGAGCAGTCCATTAGGCGCATATATGCGGTTTTAATGCGTTTTTATATGTGCAGCCTTAGACATCCGCCCCCAGGCGAGCGTATTAAACCCTTGGGCCACATTCCCAGCACGCTTTTGTAGTTAAAAGAGCCTGGCATTTGCTAATCTCAAGATAATAGCTCCTGCTTTGCAAATTTCCCGATTACCTTTTCCCGTGGCTCCCAAGTACCGGTATTCCTTAAACTGGTGTATCCTTTGCTATTTTTCTCCTTGCTTAAACCGTAGCCCTTCTTCGTGTACTTCCTTATCCGTCCGTGGCGACGTTATAACGCTGGGGATAGTTATGTAACTATCTAACTCGTATGTTTTTCGCGGTGGCTTACTTTAATCTTTCGAGGGTTTACCGTTAACTATTCGATGGCGATCGACGGTAAGGTTTTTCGTGTGGCTTGAGGGTAAGGCGAATCGAGTGCGTTGAAGGCGATAGCGATAGCAATCAGTTAGTTGTCGTTTTAATAATCCTATGTGCGTAAGGTAAAATATTTTAACCTAGGAGGCGATTATGACCTAAACGAAAGCTTTATAATAGCTGTTATGCAGTAGCCTTAACAAATAAAATATAGTAATAACAATAACAACCTTTAATAAGAGTATTAAAGCTTTATGGGAGCGGACGGTACGAGGCTTTTAAAAGCGAGGATATGGACAAGGCTCGGGAATTCTATGGCTACAATATTCCAGATCGTGACGTTTGTCCGCAAAACGACAGCGCAGGTTGTGGACAAGATAGATTTACCTATGTGAATATACGGATCCCTACGCGCCGATTCCTAACCCTAGACTGTGACTGTCTCACCTCCAATAAAGACGATCGTATAGAGAGCAAAATGGCAAGCTATTGTAGTACTTATGCGAACGGACTCGGCGCCCCACATTGGTGCCTCGATTAGAACGCTGTTGGACCTGCTCGGTTGGTAGTATGGTAAATAAAACGACTCGAACGGACAACGGAGGCTATAATCGAATCGCCTTGGCGGTAAGTGTCGGATAACGGCTCTTATTCGGGGAATATTAGGCGTGTAAAGTGAAACCTAGTTTACGCCTCGATATTAAAAGGGAGATTTAGTTAGTTACTTCTGTGGTTATACCGCCATCGGTTTTACGGTAAAAATAACATTACGAGTTATATAAAAAAAACGGCGATAAAATAAACATATTCATTCAGTTAAAGGAAACAGTTTCCGTAACGTAATAACTAATTATTTGCATTAACCCTTAGATTTTCTTAAATTTTTTAACGGTATCGTTTAAAAACGTATCGTTTAAATATTAATAACTGGCCCGGTTGTTTTGTTGCATGTTTTATATATACGTATCTGATTAACGGACATTATTTATTAATTACCTTATTATAAGTTTTAAAAAAACAAAATACATACCTAAACGCCATATTTGCCGAAAAGAGTCGCTTTTTTGCCGTTATAGCCGTGCTAGCTTCCGTAATAACGCAGTATATTATGCTTGTTCGTTAAAAGTATGTTGCGGATAGTGCCGTTCGCCTTAATCTTTTGGTACGGGATTAGTTGCTGGAATTTAATTGCTTCCCGGTTATATGCAGAGTTCGGATCATAAATCTTGCGATAACTGGAGATATATCTCTTTGTGGTTTTGATTATCGTATTATAAGGCTGGCCGTTTGGTTTGGGGATGGTACAGCGATACTTGATCTTCCCTTTAGTAGTAGAGGTAAATACGCCTCGGCCCTGGACTGCGGGCGGCGCTCTATTTTTGCGACTTTGTTATCGAGAGGATTAGTTAAAGATATCCCAAATACGGGAAAAAGGTTTTATTCTTACTGGCAACGGTAGATACAAAAGACCTGAAAGTTTGCTGTGCCTTAGGCGATGGAGATGGCGAAACAGCCTGGTGGCTTGCCTATTCGTAAACGATAGAGATGCGAAGATGGAATCAAAGGTTGATCTGTAGATAGTCGATGGGACGGTGAAGATGGGCAAATGTCTTAAGGCTTACTCTACTTTGTAGACGGGAGAAACGAGATGTCTGAAAGTGATGTGTTGTGGTCGATCCAGACGTGATTCTCTGGAGAAGAGGCGGCCGCTGGAAGATGTTGTGGAAGTGGTGGTAATGAGAATCTTAATCCCTTAAATAGACATGAGCCTCCTCCCTCCAGATTTCGGTACTCCCGAAGGTTATTCCGGAAGCTACTTATTTCCCTATTCTTTTCGTCTTATTAACGAAATGAGAAAGTCCGATCTTGCGCAACTTTTATTATAAATTTTGCTGCTTTAGGTACATGTTTACTTATCTACTTCAGTTAGATCGGGCTTCGGACTATGTCCTAGACGTTTAAGGCCACACTGCAATCTGCCTTAACCGCTAGGCTACAAATTTAGGATGGCATAGGTCCAGGCGAGGCAGCAATGGCCCGTGACTAACCCTATAGAGGTCTCAATATCTAACTAGCTTCTCCCGTGTACTGGAATCTTCTGAGGTTATGAGGACAGCTTTGGGTTATAAATTCCTGTATCTGTAATATCTACGATTTTACAGTGACTCCGTTGCTAACAATCTAGCTTTTATCGCCTATAAGTGATATCAAACCCATCAATAACTAATTGCCGAAGTTTTACTATAAACTTCGTTTCGTTTTAAAGCAAACATCTTATAAATATTAGCATATTCGATACGGGGCAGCGCAGAATCTGCGTAACCTATTACGAAATACCAGGGTAAATTATTGGTTATATTTTTTTATATAGGAGATACCATTCCCTATTAAAATCAATATAGTTAACGGTTTAGCAGTAGTACGTAACGGCGTTTGTAAGTTTCCCTTTTGCCTATTTTATAATATTAATAAAATCGCCAGCCTCTTTATTGCCCCTATATCGTCCGTGGACCGATGTAATTGAATTAGTGGGGCCCGCTAAGCCCTCTTTAGGCAAGCGCCGAAGTGCATCAATGCGGATCGCTCGTTATATCAGCATCCGAAGCTAAGCCTATTTTAGACAAGCGCCAGACTTTTGTTTGCGCACGGTTCAATCTCTGCCGGTAGAAGTTCCGGGATTCTCTACGGACGGTCCATTGCTCCGGACCAAGATGACAGGTATATAAAACATTTACTGGGCTTGGTGAATTGCAAATCGCATTCGTTTGTACCTGCCAAATAATAACTTGGAAACTTGGGAGTGCTTAAGATCTCGAAGTTCGATACATGCAAGCCGGCTTTGACTTTAAGATCTATATACAAACGATTCGGGAAATTGCCAATAGTAGTTAGTATTTTGGGGTATTTATCTCTTTTGTCTGGCGTGACTACCTAGGTATTTGTGTTCCGCATGGTCCGGTGTCAGTATCTGCTAAGTATTTACAGTATGAAGTTGAACTAGCATCAGCTGCTAAGCTCTTTGCGCCCAGGAGCCGGATATCACTGCCGCGTTTCGGGGGTGACGCGGGTTCAAGGTACTTCAGTGGATATAGAGAAGGTGAGATACCAGAAAGCTCCATAGGGAACCTGTTCTGTGGAAGGTTCATATCGAAAAGTCGATGCAGGTAGGGCGGGTCCTAAGTTCATGTCAGAGTTATCTCCTTCCACGTGAAAATTACGACCAGTCCCACGGCGTTATCTTCCAGGGTATCATTTGGCATGCAGCTTCTCTTTGACTATGACTCCTACCTGAAGCCGTGGCGATGTCATCTAATAAGTCACTCGTGCTTCACTGCAGTGGCCACTAATGGTGTAAGGATGTTGTGTTAGCCTTCCATTCTTGTTGTGCCTTCTTTATAAGGACTTTACCACTAGACTTTAATGGCACCCTCCCATATCTTAAGCGGTGGCTAGATAACTCTAGTGCCCTTTGGCCCACCGACAATGGTCGTCTTGTTCCTATGTGACTGCGGGGACCCGCAAAAAAGCCTCCAGGTAAGAGTAGGATCATGAGTTGCATTATGATGTAGAGTGATTAGCTTTGAGTTTCGTTGTTAATAACCTTAATGCAAAACGCTGGTTTTATTTTAGCCCGTTATTATTTCCAAGCCTTTTGTTATAGCAGCCGTTATATTGCATTAATACAAACGCGTATTTAGGTATTATATATTAAAAAATGATCTAATTCCGTTTTTGTAATCCGTATTTACAACGTTTATTATATTTTATTTAATTAATGATATTTTTTCCGATTCGTATCGATTTTAGTTTAAAATAATTAACTTTAAAATGTTTCGTATAACATTTATAACGCTTTAATACCTTATATTGCCATATTCCAGCGTTAAACGCCCTAATTCGAAATTCTAAAGCGGTATAATTTCAAAAATTAATACCCATTCTGCCAGAACATCCGGAATTATTAAGTTCGGGAATATAAAAACGGTTATCGAATAAATAATCTTTCTTACCCTTTCTTTATTTTTTAAAAATTTATCGGAACCAATTTATTGTAATTTGTAATTCCGGTTTTACGCCTTTAACGATACCGGTATTACGTATTATAACATTTACAAAAAAAATATTTTATACCTCGGTTTCGGAAACAAAATAATAATTATAAATTTAAATAATCGAGACTTTATTACATCCGCTAATTATACTTTTAAGTATAATATTTACCGAATAAACTTATTATATAAACATATCCCGTTATTAATTAACGCCATTTTTTTTTAAATACGTTAATATTTTTTCGACGTTCTATTTCCGAATTTCCTAAGTTATAAACTTTAAAATCGACGGCTAATAAGGCCGTTTTAAAGTTTACCGGTAAACGTATAATGGTTTCGAAAAATACTTTATCGTCGGGTATACGGTTACAGATATAATAAAGTTTTATGCCAAATTAATCGGGTTTTTCTTACTAATCCCGTAATATATAATAGGTTATATCGACGGTAATATAAAATACAGCATGGAAAATTTCCCGTGTGTATTAAAAAATATACTGAACTTTATCCAAAAATATAAAAAATATGGCATGTTTTATTTTACATTTTAAATAAATTCGGGATATACCGTAGCTAAAACGGAACCTAAAACGAAAAACGTTTTTACGTAGAACTAACGCCGGTTTCCAAATTTTCGGGAATTTACCAAGTAATACTATAAGTACGGGATTCGCCTGTTAGCAAACATCAAACCGTATATTTTCAATAAACTATCCGGCGTATAAAAAGCTGAAAAAAACGGCAGTTATACAGTTTTGGAATGAGGGCGGAAGCGAAAACGGCAAAAATAACTATATCGATTTTACTTTTAAGGTAAGGTTCGAATAATAATATAACGATACTAACGAACTAAAAAAAGCCGATAGCAATATTATATAAAACGATAATAACGAATATAATATTACTAACGACGAATAGTAATAGGTATTAAACAACATTTTTATATTACCAAAGGATATTTATAAAAATATCGGATTATAAAAAAATTATTACATACTGAACTTAACGGAAAAAATTCGTATAATACGATAATCAAAATTAACCCAGATAACCAACTTTTTATTTTAACCCGTAACATTACTATAAGGACAATAAAATATTATAGAAGTTTTTAAAGTAAAAATAACTTAATTAATTAAAAGAAAAATAAAAAGTATTAATTATTTATGTTTAAATACCGGATTTTCTTTTTTCAAGTAAACGTTTTATATTAACGTTTATATCAAATATAATATTAACATCCGAAAATATTATAAGCATAATATTAATAAATTTATGAAATTTTAATTAATTTTTAAATATTTAATTCGATAAGTTTAATGCGGAATATATTCGCCACGTTTCGTTATTAATTACTATAAAACAAATCCCGATAATAACTTTATAAAAAACGTAATGAAATTATAATAATATTTATCCGTTTTTTATTATACGAAAAATTATTAAATGTTATTACGAATTAGTACCATATATTTATTCGCTTATGTTAAAATGTTATTTAAAAGCAAACTTGCTTTAACGGTAAATTAATTAAAATTACAAATCGGACCTTAAAATCTGGATTTTTACGTTATTAAAAAATAATGCCTAATATTAATTTAAAAACGCGATAGTTATTTCGGGTATTTATAAACTGGAAACTTCAACTACGTAAGTTTATTTTTTAAAACGCCCCGGTAACCCCGGTTTTTTAAATTTTAATGCCCTGTATTAATATCTGGCTTTTAGTAAATAACATAAGATATCATCGCCTTAAAAAACGTTTATTCCGATATTTTCGTACATTAATTCCGTTATTTTAATTGGGAAACCGGAACTTATAACTTGCTTTATTAATAGGGATTTCGAATTTTTAGTAATAAAACAAAATAATTAATGTAAGGTAAAAATATTTTCTTTTTTTTTATACTATAACTTCGGTTCTTTAATTAAAAACGTAACCGTAAATGTTATGAATATAAACGAAACTAATCTTAAAATTACGTAATACCTAAATAACTGGTTAAAAAATAACGGAATTAACCGCATTAAAAAAAATGAACGTTTATACAGTAAATATTATATACGGCATAACAAGGAATTACATCCATATTAAAGCCCACATTAAAAAAAAGGCGGTTTTAAGCCTTTATAAACAAAAAATAACATTTACGTCATTTTGCCTATCAGTAAAAAACGCGTTATCATATCCGAAAAAGTGGCGGTAAACATCGGCCGTAATAGAAAGGGTTATCGCGTTTGGAAAGTGGGCGTTAAAATAGCAAGTCTTTAATTAGAGTCCTTAAATTACGAGGAGTGTTCTACAGAACCTGGCCAAGATGAAGTTGATAGATGCTGCGTTAGCTGATTTACCGTATATGTATGGCTACGGCGTATTGGCTTCCGTCATGTTATCAGGTTTTTCATGTTCGGTGCCCTCTGAACTCATAGCGATACGCGCGTAATACGAGATAGGCGCCGGCTCGGCCCAAGAAATGCCATGACTGTTACGAGCAGCACCAAAGTTGCGACGCTACCCAACTCCATCTATCGATCTATCTTGTAAGAGACAAAATTCAATATGGGAAAACTTTCATGACAACGGAAGATGAATATGTCAAGCCCATTTCACAGAAATCAAACCACACCACAGCCCTCGAAATGATCGAACGATGAACAACATGTCAGAATAAGCGATCCCTACTCTATCATTCCTTGTGACTCCAGTGCTAAAACCACCACTCATTTGAGCTATTCAGCAGCGTTTGGCGCTTTTGATGCTAGATACCCTACTATTCATGCACTTCTCTGGGCATTCTTGGATATAAGGCGCCCAACAACCACCAGAAGACTCTCCTTGAATAGACAACCGTTTTGTTCCCTTCTTAATGACTCATCCCCTGATAACGTGACAGGACATGGTCCTTCTTGCGGTGATTACTTGAGTCTGAAGAACTGTTAACTACTCCCGTGGAGAGCGAAATTCTAGTAAGGGACAGAGGGCTGTGAATAATAGACCAACACATGTACCTGAAGAAGACGCGTGCTTACCATTCTCTGTTTGAGGCCGACTGGCCGCGAATGTGAAAGCGCCGCATATGACGAAGCTGAAAGTACGCAACAACGAAAGAACCGACAGCGATCACGAAGCCGAAGACGCTGAAGACGATAGATTGTATGTTCATCAATGGGGACAGGCCGCCAGCCTCGGTTGGAGGGGGTATGGACAGACTGATCGTGTCCAGGACAGACACGCCGGAAGTGCTGCTGGTGGCGGCCACTAACTTGGCCTCTATGATGCCGATGAACATTGGATCGATTGCCTGCGGTGAGAAAGGAGGCGCAAAGTGGGGCGGCGGTTGATAGGTGTCCAATCGAGAGAGCGGTCAAAGAGGTGAAATTGGTAGATCAAAGCCATGGGGCAAGATAGGACGTGAACAGAAAACTGGCAAGACCGCGGCTAGCAAGCGAGGTTATTTATATTGAAGTGGATGATGCATGGGAAAAACGCGTGTAGGAAAGATAGAAATCTCCTTGACTTTGCATATCCGGCTGCCAAAGTGTGCAGAATCCATGAAGTGCGATGTGCGATCGTGAGTCGGACCCCAACTGCTAGCACAAGTCATTTGAGGTCGGTCTGCGCTGTCGTTTCCTAAGCCGATGCGACGAGGACGCGCAAATATCTTCCTCATCGTCCGAGTAGGGTTCCCTAGTGGGAGAAGTGCAATAAACTGCGACCAAAAAGTGCGATAAATTGCGATAAGAAAGTGCGATGCATTGCTATAAGAAATTGCGATAAACTGCGATGAAAAAGTGCGATAAATTGCGATAGAAAGTGCGATAAATTGCGATTGGAAAACGTCAAACGCCAGTCCAGCATCCCGGAAGTGGCTTGCTGTGGCCTCCTTGAGCAGCATGAAAACTGCAGGGGCTCGCATTCTGGCGCACATTCCCCTCTATTCTCTTTTCAGCTTATCGTACGAACGCGAAAACGCCTTTTGGCCTACTACGCCTCACCACTCCCTCCTTGGACGGATTGTGTTACACGGTACAGCAACGCCCCTGAATATAACTCGGCCAGTGCTTGAAAACCCAGTGATTACCGGGCGCCGACACGGATTGACCAGACGACAAACACGGAGACTGGTCTGACAGCAGCCATCTCCTTGATGCAGAGTCCCAAGGTCCCGGATGCCTTTGGCCATGGAAGAAGGCACGAATGCTCTTGTGCGCGAAATGTCGCTTCAAGGACTCAATGATGGTCTTGGGGGGCACGATCCGGCCTCGAGAAAGCGCAAGGCGCGAGGAAACCTGGATAGGTACAAATGCGAATGTTGTCGCAAGGATAAGCAAAAGGTCTCCTGCTTGACTGCTTCACCCTTCGCCCAGATCCTTATCGGCCACTAATGCGGTCTCCTGCAGTGCCTGCCAAAAGATCGTCAATGGCCTCAAAAATGCGACCGGTGCGAGGCGAAGGGCTTCGAGTGCTCTCCAAACACTAAGAAAGCCAAAGCGTCCAGACATCAGGTTCCTCAGCCATCTCCTCAGCCCGCTTCTCGTCTAAGTGCCTCGGAAGGCGCGCTTCCTACGATGCAGGATCATGCAGAAAGTCACTGCGTACCATACTTCCGGTATTTTGGCCCGACAGCAATTGTGCCAGGGTTCAAGCGGATGGTAGTGTCGGTGCGGGACAGGAGACGTATTGGTGGATTTGGAGGCTCGCCTCACCAGTCGGAGAACGAGCAGAGACACATCGGGGAGCTGCCTATATACAATCCAAACGATCCCAGCCCCGTCCCCAGGCTAATTCTACAGCTTGTCGATACCTTCTTCCTACATCTAGGGTGCAATTATCGCTTCCTGCGGGAGGGCAAGTTCAAGCGGATGGTTGAGGCAAAAACCGTGGAGCCAATCTTGGTCGACGCGGTGTGCGCCACGGCAGCTCGTTTTTCCGACCATCCCTCGTTCGACAGTGGGTTGGATGACAAGCCGGAAAAGTCGGAATATGGTCAATTCTACGCTGGAAGAGCGAAGTCCTTAACAGTTGATACGTTTGCGTGTCCCTCAGTGGCGGCCGTGCAGGCGTGTCTCCTGATGGCGTACGAAAGCTTTGGCGCCAGCCTAGACAGTGCCTTGTGGATGTACGTGGGTCTCGCTAATCGTATGGCTGTTGATCTGGGGCTTCAGACGTTCGATGGCGTCAGATATCAAAAAGAGAAGGACCTGTGGGACAGGAGGACGCACAATCACAAGGGCAACGACGGTGGCTCGAACGAGAGCTGGCAGAGTACGGATAACGACACGCTGAGCCCTGAGGAGCAAATGGAGGCGGAGCAGGAGCGGGTCGATACGCTTTGGGCCGTGTTCATGTTGGACAGAGTCGTATCATCAAGCACTGGCAGGCCGGTCACATTTAGGGATGACGATTTCGAACTCCCCCTGCCTCCGTCGACAATCGACCCGGCTACGGGCTGGCCTGATCCTTCTTCAACTTTGATTCGAATAATTCACCTCTATGGACGAGTTTCGGATGTCCTGAATAAAATTAGGGACGCAAATGACTTAACCCAGGAGAAGATGAGCAAGCTTGCCCAAATGGAGAACGATCTAACACAACTGTACCGGAAACAAGACCCCAGGCTGCGCTTCGACGCCAACAATTTCCAGAAATACGTGAAACAGAGGCAGGGAACCACTTTCATCCTGTTCCACTTCTGGTTCCATGCGTTAATCATTATTCTACACCAACCGACCCTCCTCACACCATTCGGTAGTTTAAGCCGTAGACGTCAGCTTAAACCACACAGCCGCGAGCTGTCAATGTCCAGCGCGAAGACCATTGCCGATATCCTAGCCTTCGCTGGGCTCGTCGACCCGAAGATTTACATCGGAAATCCCTTCACATCGCAGCCAATTTACATCGCAGCATGTGCGTTCTTGATGGAGTCCGTTGCCGACCGTCCAGGGCCTGCCTCTCCAGAAATCACTCCCCCGCCGGCGTCCAAACTTGAGCCAAGTAAGACGCCTCATTCCAAGTCTAACTCTTCCGGCGATGCGAAAACATCCAGGCACTTTCTGCTAGCTTCAGCTGCCAACCAGAACTATCAACTATGCTACAAGTCGCTCCAACAATTGCGCGAGTACTGGGGCGGAGTGAAATACATTCTCACCGCCCTCGATCAGAAATCCAAGGGCATTTGGGATTGTGAAACCTACACGAAGGAGGAATATGAAAGCGCTAAATTTCCTCGACGTGTGTCTCTTACTCGCGTTTCCCGCCTTGAAGATCCGTCATCGCCCAATGTCCCACCATTTGGTTGGTCGCTGACAGGAACCACGAACTCTCCAAACTCGAGCCTCACGTTGCTATACCAGAACGTGAGCACCGGAACCCCTCACCCAACACCTATTCAACAGCCTTCCCCAGCCGGCGCCTCGGCTGTGACTCCTCCAAGAAACATGATCTGGGATCCCATACGCCGGAGCCTACCCGAGACTCCCGCTCTGTTCCCCCCACCTTACCCCCAGCCCAACGTCTCCGCAGTCCGCTACTCTGCCCATCCATCAAAGGCTCACCGCCTCCCTACATCCTCTATTCCCACGAACCAAAGTCCGGGCAAGTCGTTCCTGGGATATGAAACGCTTCCTCCAGAAGACATCAATCCGAACATGCTCGGGAGTGACGGCAAACTCCAGATGCTTACTGGACTTGGTCAAGGAAACCACCAATCACCGCCGCCGCCAGCCCACTCTTATACAACGTCTTCACACCACTCATCTAACTACGAGCCTTCGATCATACGGGACGCAGCACAAGACAACACGGTAGACTCGGCTCCGAGTCAGCAGCACGATAATGCTAGTAGTGCTTGTAATGCTAATACTGGCGGCTACCCATACGAGTTTACCCAGAGCGGTCTTGCTTCGGGTTCTCACTCCTACTTGGGCCCAGCTGGCTCCATTACGGATGCTATCACCTTCGACAGCCAAGAGATCGACATTGGTGCGCTCGGCTTGCCAATCGAGATGATGCCCCCCTGGTTGGAATATTTGCCTGGCGATGTCATGGGACTATTTGATGGGACGTTAAGCGGTGGGAACAACCAGCAGATGGGGTGAAGACAGCTGCTTCGATGTGAACTTGTTGACAAAGTCATTCCCTGAAACCGAGAGTCGTACTTCTTCTTGGGGAATCGGCGCAAACCCTGCGCGTTCCATATAGTTCCGTAGGTGGATATATACCACACCCGCAAGGCTACAGAGCGTCTTGACAAAGTTTATGCCTTGCTCAGTATGAGCTTTGATGATCCTAGCGCAGCAGAGTTAACAGCCAACTACAAGACTTCATGGAAAGAAGCCTTTCGGAAATTTGTTAACTTCTCTCTCCGATCAGATGTCTGTAGAAACTTAGGACGAGAAGGAGGTACCAATAATTAAGGGCAACGGCTGCATCCTTAGCGAAGTATCCTCAGTTCAAAGGTCAAAGTTCCACTTAGCGAGCTCCGCCGTACGTTGGATAACCCCAAACGCCAACGCACCGACGAACGAGCCCTTGCCACAATCAAAGAGTCACAAGTCTCGTTCCGAAAGGCATTGGCGGCCCCGCAGGGCTATAAAGTAGGGGGTAGCGATACTTTCATAAATATAGGGGAAAATAACAGGAACAAAAGGATTTGGTTGAAGATGGCGGCTCTACCGCCCATCCCTGGAAATGAATATGTTTTATTGCCGTGAGACAAACCATCCCTAGGGGCGGAAGTGTTTTATAGCTAGATCTGACAAGAAGAGAGTGAGAGAAGTGAAAGTCTTTTAAATTACATACGATTTTAAAGGTATTGGCTAGATCTTGAAGTCCAAAAATACGTAAGGCCTTCGAGGGTTTAAAATGGTACTAATACTTTTAAAGCAGCTTTCCTAGCTATAGATTACAGTAAGAAAATGCAGTTTTCTCCCCTTTCTCTTAGAGACGTTATAAGCCTGACGTTAATGCCAGTTTATTTGTTTCATTTTCCCCTTTTAAACGTTTACTTTTTTTCTTTTTTTTTTTTTTGCCTAAAGCGTAGAACATTAATGCCCTACCTTCTGTATACGAGGAGCCCCAGATATACAGCTTATGCTGCCCAGCTTCGAAATAGGTATGTTTTCATTTTTTTCCGTTCGAGCTAGGAGGCTTTCTTTATGATTATTTGCTTTTATATATAACTGAATAATATGGTAATTATTTTAAACGGATGTAACCGAATAACTTTTTAAATTAGGAAGATTAAAAGAATTAAGGGATTAATAAATTATAAATAAAGGAAACCAGCTATTTTTATATATATCGTTCAAATTGTCTAAATATATACGGCCGTTTTTTATGTTTTTATAACTTAAGATTTGTTTATTAGATAAAATATTAATAGCCTCATTCGACAGCGGTATATTTGAACAATTTCTTATTTTTAGCTAGGTTAAACAACCGTTATTTAAAACCGATTATTATAGTTAACGTAGCATTATATAGACTGTACGTTTTTTATTATAATACGGAATTACGAAATATTTTATATAATATAGGAAATGAACACCTTATAGTTGTAAATTTCGAAAAGGCGCAAATCTTTAATAACCTACCGCTTAATCTAATGAATTCTAACGGGTTAAGGCGGAAAAAAAAAGAGAAAAAACATAAAGGCAAAAATCTATTTTTATAAAAACTTTAACTTATTTCGGGTAACGTTTCGACATAAATTAATGTGGATAGAACGCCCGTTACGCGGAACTAATTATAAGCATTTGCCTTTATTTAAATATGTTAACTTTTTAAGAAGCCGATTAGCATGGTTGCCGTTATTAGGATTTTTTCGTAAAGAATCGACGTTAAGGCCTGGAATATCTAAATAATTAAGTAAGTATTATCGTATGTTATTTTTTTAACGATATTAGTGACAACGTATTTTGGGTTGCTTTTTTTAAAGCTTTTAATTAATTTGCCATATAGAAAGCTTATGTTTTCTAACGTTTAATAAATTATTAAGCGAATAAAGCCGAGTTTGAGTTAAAATAGAGTGCTTAGCATAACCGACGAGATTATTTTCTTAATCATTTTTTAAGGACATAAACCTATTATACTTTTAGATAATAACGATCTCTATATTTATGAAACTTGGTTTAAGACGTAAAAGGGCATAATGGTTTATTAGGTTTCTTTCTTATTTTATTTTTATCCATTTATCGAATTTTTAGGTAATAAATATTTTAGAAAGTATCCGATTAATTGCGAGGCGTAGGCGGTTATGTTATCCTTGAAAACTGCCCGAATAAAATTAACCTTAGCTTTAGATTCGATAAAGCGATTTTTGAAACTCCACTTTCCGCCTGTACTTTAAAGCGAATATAAAAGAAAAGCTATCCGTTTATTTTATTGTTACATTTTTTATTTTTAATATATTTTATAAGACGGTAATATTAATATATATATCTAATCGTACCGATAAGTTATAAGTTTTATGTTATTCCGTTATACTTAATAATTTATATGAAGACGTTTATAAAAAGGCAATTTGTTACCTATTACTTTAGATTTTAATACGGAAAATTCCAATCCGTATTTGTTTTTACCAATTTCGGTTATTAAACTCTATTACTTTTTATTATTTATTTTAGGTATACGGGTTGACGATAGACTGGATGCGGGTATGAACATAACGATTTTAACAGTTTATAAGCCGGTCGTAATATTGTTGTTAAGTAACTGAATAAACAAACCCGATTATTTATTAGGATATTACGGAAAATTAAACAAAATCTAGCATGATTAAAGTTAGGGCATTATATTAACTAACGATAGCAAGTTGATAATGCATTATTAAGTTTTAACGGCCGATTTCCGAATTTTAGAATATAGCGATATTTATTAGAATTTACATAACGACTTTTACATTATGCGCCGAGCTTCTTAGAATATTATATGGTTTGATATTTTTGTACAAGGATTTTAGGCTAGCTTTTGGGATAATTAGTTTTAAGAACTTATAGTTTTTATCCAAAATTACGAACCGGATATTTATTTTGAAAAGTTAGCTTTTATACCGGAATTAAAAAGTTTTACGAAATAAGTTTTTTATCCTTTTCGTAAATAATTCGAGGGTTAATATAATATAGCCACGGCAGAAAATTTATAATTAATACGGGGTAGCCGGTATAGGTAACTTATTTATCCATATTATAGTGCGTTTTTATACTAGAAAGAGTTTTTATTTGTTTAAATATATTTAAAAGTTTTTATTTCCGTTCGCTATTATTGCTAATATTAACATAAGAAATTAAGTAAGAACATGTTTTTTATACCGGTTGGAGTGCTTATATTAATAAAACGACCAAGTAATTTATATATATTTTTAGAATTAAATTCGAAACGGATTTATAAAAAGCTATAATATTAGGATTATAGATATAATGGCCTAGAATTTAGTACGGCAAGCAATTTTAATCGTTACAAACGGAAAAGGTTTTGTATTAATATATTATGCAAACCGTTATTACGACGTATATATTACATTAAGGCGGAAACGGAAAAAATGAAAAAATTAATATAGTTAGCAAAGATATATAAAAGTTTTTAATATATAATATCCTAAGTTATACGGTATAAAAATAAAAAACATGGTAGTTTTTTAAAACGGGCTTTAATATATGGCTAAAGGATTATAACACTTGGAGAAATTGGGTATTAAAAGGATTAATAGAGTATATAAATAAGAAAACCAGTTACTTAAATATCTACGACCGCTTTTACGTTTTAATAACTTAAGCAATTTATTTGTTAAATAAAACTATTAATAATCTTATTAGCGCTTTTAAGCCGGCGATTATCCAATTAATAGATCCTGTACCTGTGCCAGTTCTTTTAATTACTTTTTGTTCCGGACTTTATATCTTAAACCGTAATTTTGTTATGTTAATCTAATAAAAAAACGATCAATTAAAAATTGTTTTGTCTTTTTATAAGGATTTATAAGTTTAAACGTATTTCGTAAAGAGCTTTAAAGCCCTTAAATAACGTTATTGCAAAGTACTTATAACGTAAATAACTAAGCAGTTAACTTTTATTTTACGATATAATACATACTTATTTTTTTTCGCCCCGGTTATTTAAAATTAAAAGATTGTCGATATCTTAAAAATGTTAACGGAGCCTAAAATATGCTTTTAAGTTGGAATTACTTTATTACGAAAAAGCTCGTTTTCGGTAAATTATACTGCTTAATTTATACGCGTTTATTAAAATACGACGGCTAGTTAAGGTTAAAAGTAAATTGATAGGAAATTACGTTAAGATATAGTAAAAGATTTTTTAATAAAAGGAACGTTTTAGGGAAATATAGTTATATATATATTTTTTAAACCCTGGTTTTTGTTCTTGCTTGCTAAAATTATCGTTAAATACGCTTTAGATTTGTTTATAATTACGAACTTAAACTTTTATTAACCTTACATCAAGAAATGCGTTATTTTATTAAGTAAAGTAAGTTTCGCTGTGAAGTTTGTTATTTTAAACGTAAAATGTACGCTATACGAAAAATATCCAATTAAATTAATATACGCGTCCGAGGATAATTGTACGTAACGTAATAATAACAAAGTATAAAAAGGTTTCCAGTTACTCTAAGCTTTTACGTATTTATAAGGCGCCGTAACTTTATATTAAATATGATAATAATTAAAAACGGACGGCTGGATATATAGCCGGTTACGGTTATTTACTATTTAGGAAATTAAGAGCAGGAACCTTTCCTGTATAAAAAAAGGATTAAAAATATATAATTGTTTTACAATATATACTTATTTTAAAATAATACTTTATAGGATCGCCGGTAAGGCAAAAAGGTATACTACTTTTAATTACGGGATATGGTTTAATTTACTTATTTTTTATAAAAACGCTATAACTTTACTAAAATACCGTTAACAGGTTATTTTGCGTTTATAAAAGTTTTATGTTAAGGTTAATCGACGGAATTGAAAAATATAACCGTTATTTACAGTATACAACTTTAAATGCGTTACGCTTTATTTAGTATATTGCTATTAAAGTAACCTTTAAGTTAATCTTTTTCTAAATGGTTTTTATTAAAATGCGTAAGCTTTGTTACCGGATTAAAGGCTTTATAATACAATTACTCCCGAATATAATTAAACGAAATTATAGGTAACGGGAATATTATACGATTTCGAAGGCAATAGAAACTATTAAACGGATAAGGACGATATAAATTTGGACTTTTGTCTAGTTTTCGAACCCCGGATTGCAAGAAAACAAAAGTAGGATATATATTATCGCATAATACTATATTACATTTTCTGAAGATTACTTGGGATGGTATGTTAAAAACTATGTTCCATATCCGCCTAGTTTTGATATGGCTATATTTAACGTTTTCTATAATACTTGTTAAATTTAGCAGAATATTTTAAATTACCAGGATTGATACTTTAATAACGAAAATAATTTAATGATAAAAATTATACGAAAGTTTTATTACGATTGAGTTTTTAATAAAAACAGGTTATTATTAAAATAAAGAAAGGGAATATTGAATTGGTACGGGGTGACTCGGTTCTGATTAGTACATATTTACACAAAGTCTTTTCGTAAATATACTTAATGATGAGTTTAAACGTAGTCTGTATTGATGGTGTTAAGACTATGATAAAGTTTGATAATGGGGTTACGTTTAGCGAAAATGAACCTTTAGAAATATATATGTAATATAAAGTTATTAATTATCCAAACCCGGACTTAGAATCCGCTATATTGCTTTATTTTAATCTTTTTGTTTACGATAGTTATCGTTTTCGAGTTATTATAAGAAATAAATAAAACTTAATATAATTAATATTAACGTTATAGGAAATATAATGTATTAATAACCTAGTAATTAATTTAGTTAGCGTTTATGCGGCTTATTCTTTAATTTCTTTATTTCGGGATTTCGTTTTCGACGTTTAATTAAGTTTTTTCGTTGTTTCTTTTTTCCCTTTTTTTTAAACTTTATTTTCCGGCGTTTTCGTATTAATCAATTGTTTGTACTTTATTTAATTAATTTATCTTTAAGGGAAATACGGCTTAAGCCGTGTTTTTGTATTTTTATATGTGTTTTTTATTTAGCGGTATGGTGTAATGTATTTGCCGTATACCATAACGTATGTTTGTTAATTATTAAGTTTTGGACGTAATATGTATTTTAAATTTAACGGGAATTTGTGAAACTAGGAGTTTAGATAGCAATTTATTATTTTGTCCAAGTGTATATACGGTTACGTCTTTTCGAAGAAGAACATAAGACTTTATAATTAAATATTAAAATAAAAACTATTAACGGAAACAAGTAAATATTAGCTAAAAATTGTTAATCTGTATAAAAGAAAAAAGCCAAATTATGGCTACCTAAACAGGTAGCTTCAAATGAACCGGTAAAAGTCGATTCCGAATAAACCATTTGTTATTCGTGTTATTTTTTAAATACGTTAACCCATATCCGACTATCTTTGCATATAATACGTAACCAATAAAATAACTTCTGAAAACTTATAATTATAATAAAGGTTTTAACGTTAGGCCTTTATATATAGCAGCTTTCACCTGCTTTTTTTCTGCTTATAACATAAAATTGCCCCATTACGTTAAGGCCATAAAATTTGTTTACCTCGCAATATAACTAAAAGTAAAACGTTAACGTTTACAATAAACAAAATCTAAAGTCGCTAACCATATCGATTCTGTAACTATAATAAAGCGAGTAAAATGCTTTATATCATCCTATAATTATTAATCATTTTTAGTTACCGTAACTATTTAACGTTCGAAATATTTTAACATAAATTAACCTGGTTAGAAAATAAAAGACAATTAATAACAAAACAACCCTTAACTTGAAATTTTAGTTACCAATACGGATATACGTTTACAGAGAAACACACCAATATTCGGTAAAACTATTTATAATATATTTGAAATTAAGCCGCCATAACCGTCTCCTAATTATGCAGTTCCTCTGGCATTAATATAACTTATCACTCCCCTCCCCGAAAGGCTTAACGTAATTACGCCTTAAACGCTATAATACCTATAAAAGTATAATATAATTAAAAACGACAATTATAAAGGAATTTATATTTCGGCTTTAATTAGATCCCTAATAAGCTAAGTAATAGAAAACATAACGGCCTTGACCAGATTCCATCTTTTTAATCCATAATTCATCTCTAAATTTCTCTTTAAAATGATAAAAACATATAGAAAATTAATCCAAACCTTTATATAATCATACCGGTAAACCGTATTTAAAAATAAAATCATAACTTTATCTATTAATTAATATTAAAAAATAATTAAAATTCCTAATTATATGCAACTTCGCGTCCTATCGCCATCATTAATTAATATATTTCCTAATTACGTTTATTATCTTTTTATTTGTACCCTAACGCGAAAATCGCATACGGATTTATAGCTAAAGATAAAATTCAACTAAAGATCGTTAAAATAGAAAGGTTTGAACAGTTTTGCAAGTATCCAGTTAAATAAAGCTTTGGAGGAAATCTTAAAATTACCGTTTAATAATATAATTAATTTGTTATTAAAGTACGTAACGGGAAATTTGCGTTTGGTAACATATAACCCGCCTATTTCGTAATTTTTCTGCTGCCCGGTAATCTTTCATATTTATTTATTAAAGTAATAATAAACCGGAATATATTTTAAAAAGCTTATAGCGGTAATAAATGCCAATATTCTTACCGAATCGAAATTTCTGGTAAATAAAATTACGGTTACGTATTAAATTTTCATAAATTTCTAATATATACAATATACGTCATTAACCGTAAAGTCGATAATATAATCGGATAATTTATATTATTACTAATTTGCCCCTATAAGTAACAATATATTTCGGTCAAATAAATCGGGTTTACCTTTTTTCCGGATTGCTTGCTATACGTAACGCTGCGGATTTTCCGTATTATTCAACTAGATAAACGCTTTATTTCGTTACTTTACTTTATCGTAAGTTTTAGTTAATATCGTAAAAACGTTTTTTTCATTTAAAAATTAATGCATTAATTGTTTTACTTAAATTTTCCGTAATTTGCATTTTAAGCCTATTAGATTAAATTAGAATCATTAAATTTACTATATAATCCGAATAGCTCTTTAAATATATATCTAACCTTTCTCGATAATTTTAAGCCTGTATTCTCGCTATATCTTTATATATACGTTTTAGATTTTAGATTTCTTTTTAAATAAACTTTATCTTATTTTAAAAACGTTTCCGTTTATTTTCAAAATTAAACACTTCCGAATTTTTTTAATCGTAATATTAAAACTTAATTTCGTTTAATTCTTTTATTTATTTGTTATATACCGCAATTTTTGATAACGTTTTTCGTTATAAACGTATAACCGAAACGGGGGAAACACCGGTAATAGGATTAAAGGAAATATTAATATTGGAATTAATACTATTACTAGGTTCGGCATTACTAAAAATAAAGCTAGTACTCGCAAAAAAAAGTTACCTACCAGCATTAGGCAACGGGACGTAATTTTCGTCTTTGCTTAATAACTTTTTAAAGAGAAAATAAATTAAAATAACAATATTACGATTGATTAATAAATAACGTTTGTAATATCTAAATTAGCAATTTCTGTTATTTTTAAGTTTTAATATGTTTTAAGGTAATTTCGAAAAGATTTCCTTAATAATATCCACTTATCTTTAAAGAAGATTTACGTAAAAAGTCGAATACTTTTCGGCCGTATCGATAAGATGTTATAAAAAGCTATTTTTTGCTTTTTCTTACGTTTATATAATTATATACAGCTTTATTATGCCTTTTTTACCTACTAAGCTTTTTATAAATTAATACGGAATGGTTTTTATACCGGATTTATTCGCCATGGCAAATTCTAAGCAATTAGACAAAAGAGTCCGAAAAAAAGGTTTACAAAAAATAACTTATCCTAATAACTTCGTAATCACAAACCTAGGTATTTTTTTCGCGCGTTTATTACAAGCTTAGATAACCTACAATTTATAACAAACTGCTAATTTAAATCCAACTTGGAACGACATGTTCTAGGCCACTAACTGTCAGCTAGCCAGGGTGCTGAAGCACCCTAGCTACGCTCTGATCGGAGGATAATTGTTCCGTTGTTAGGCTATACAAAAGCTGTATGCGTATTGAGAAACTGCGCAATTAGTTAAATACAAGAACGTAACTGACATCCCTTATATCTGATAATTAAGAGTTTTATTCGTTTAATTCGAGTAATTTATTAATTAATTAGCTATTGTTAAGATAATATAGGCTGTATTTCAGTAAAAGTTATCTTTATATACTTTAATAACAATAATAGCGATCGTACTGTCGACTTCCGTTATTTATAAGGAACTTAAAAACTGGGACCGTTTTAAAAACGAATTTAATTAAAAGTTTTAATAGTTTATTAAATTTACGAAATTCGATATAATTTCTTACCCAAAAAAACGAATTCGTTATACGACGTAAATTAATACCTTAGTAGTTTCATTCTTATTTTTAAAAGGAATTATCGAAGAAATTAATTATACGGGTTATTTAACAAATGCTTTTGAAATAACAACCGAAGGCCGATAAGCCTATAATTAGGACTTTACCGAATTTATTTATTTGGATCGGAAATACGATATATTCTGGAAAAATGTAAATATTTTTATAAATTAAGTTTTGGAAACGGTATTTTTAATAATTAAAGAAACGAGCTTTTTTTTAGAAAAGAATTTACAAAAATGGTACGTTACGTTGGTTAAATCCGGTAAGGTATACGACGATAAGTTCCTAATTAATATTTAACGAAAATATATCGAAAAGTTAAAGTAAGCCTTAAAGTTAGGTAAGAAGTAAACGAATAAATTATGAAATGGCAAAAGATAATGGCTTAGGGATAGCGATACGGAATTCCGAAAACGAAATTAATAGTTATATGGGTTAACGATTTATGTATAGCCGTGGTTCTTTTTATGGAGAATTAGATAACCACTTTCCAGATGGTACGGAAGGCTAAAATCAGAAACGGTACGATTAGTTATTAAGAAATGGCTGTTGATTTTCTGGATTATTAGGCTATAACCTATTTACCGTTTATTTTACGAAACATTAAAATAACGTTTCCAACGTTCCAGAGAAACCTTTATAGATTTTTTTTAATTAAGAAGGTTTTGATTAGGAAAATAACAGGCCGAAAGGCAGGCTATTAGGTTTGAAACGAAATAGCTGTAAAAGTTTCTATGCAGGCCGAAACTTTAATAAGCGAAAACGTAAGGAATTAAACGTATAAGGTACCCGTTACAAAACGTGCTTTAATATTACGTATAAGGTACCCGTTACAAAACGTGCTTTAATATTACCTATAAGTTACCTTAATGTTTTTATGCCTTTTTTAAAAAAGCTTTAGCAGATTTCCGATTTACGGACCTAGTAGTATTGTTAGTTAAAAATCGAATTACTTTTGATTAGTTTTTAAAGGAAAAGATTAACCGTATATCCAAATTTATAGATAAAATAATTACCTAAAATATAAATTAACTTTTAAAGGAAATAAGGCGAATTTTAACCTATTTTTAATTATTAATAATAGTTTGCCATAAACGTTTCGTTTTATGCTTTAAGGAATTCGTTTATTTTGGATTTAAGGTTTACGATATATATCTTTAATTTTTTTAGCAGGTTTTTAAATTTTAAGCTTACCATATAAAGTAACAAAATGTACGCGGGTAATAACTTTGTTCCGATTAAAAGTTACGGAAAAATTAATATGTTACTTTAAAGCCCTAACGGTACGAAAACGTTACGTTTGTACGATATAACCCATTATAAAAAATTCGCCTGTAATTTAATATCGTTTCGATAATTTCGAAAAAAAGTTTTTGGTAAAATAACTAAGAAATTAATAACTACATTCAAAATAAATATAATTAAATTATGGCTATTGTAATAAATAAATTTAATCAATTTGTTATCGAAAATATTAACGCAATAACGTTTTATATAACCCTGATTATTTACAAACGAAATATTAACTTAAAAATATCGAAATTATTACGTACAGGTAACGGTACCTTATAACACTTCCGATTAAGCTATTTAAGCCCTAAAATAATTACTTAGTTACAGTTCTATGCCAAGAAAATCCGGCTGAAAGGTTTTATAACTATTAAATGCCAAATATATAACAAGGCAAAAGCTAAAAGGCAAATAAGCCGCAAGCCCAGAAAAGGAATTTCCCGATTAGGATAAAAAATCGCCGTCGACTTTACAAACTTTAAAAAAAACCCTAAAGGATACAGATACGTTATGTTTATAACCGACAAATATTTAAGCTTCATTTAAGATATTTACTTTAAAAACCGAAAACAGGATATACTAATTACTGCGTTCCGATACCTGCTAGGCGTTTTGAAAAACTAAAACAAGGTTTTTCTATAAGTAATCGAATGCAATAACGAAATTTTAAAAAATCACCTATTTCGAGATATCTTCCAATCGCTTTCTTTCAATATCAGGCTTAAGCCCTTAACATTACATACCTAGGCCCAAAACGGGGGTACGGAACGCTTAAGGGATGTAATTAAGAAAAAAAACAACTATTATACGAAATGGCATTAAGTTACCTGCGTTTTTGATTATACATATCTTTAAAGTTGCAGTATACCTATATAACCGTATCCCCAAATACGCTTTTTTTTAACAAACCTTATATAAAGTTTATTACATTTATTTAACGTACAAAAACGGCGTTATGGTATTTAATTACAAGCCCTAACAAGCCTATTTGAAAATTTACGGCTATATAGCTTACGCCATAACGTCCACTGCCATAAAAAAAAAAACAGAAGTTCCAAAAGCTAAATCCCAAAACATAAATTGGCTTCCTTATCGGTTACCGATCGATAAATATTTACGAAATTTAAAACCCTTTAACGAACAAAATTATTGCTATTCGAGACGTATAGTTTAATAAAAAACCAACTTTTTTAGGTAATATTAAAAACTTAAAAAACAACCTTTTTTACGTTACCGAAAATAAGCTATAGAACCTATTCCGATAGGTTTACGTACCTAATTAGGCCCACAGTTACCTTATATATATACACGAGAAAGATAAAAACCTAAATAAAACAATTTAATTAACCGCTGGATAAAAAAGATGGTTCCAAAATGGCACTGACGTTGAAGACGTACGGGAAGGGGCAGAACCAGATTGTACGTAAAAGATTAATTATCCTTATACGATAGCTATATTTAAATTACTACCGTCCCCTGGACCGTTACTTTCGCCAGCGTCCGCCTTGATAACTGTTACGATTATTGCGCCGACGGAAAAAATAAAGGTAATTTTAGGTTTTTGTTATACTGTTTAACCCAAAATAACGGTAAAAAACGAAAGTACCTTACGGGTTATAAACGTAAATTTCCCGTACGTTCCGTATCGAAAAAATAATTATCGGTACGATTACAAAATATGGAAGGCCGCGTTTAATATTAAACGATTAACCTATTTTATTAATATGATTAATAATCGGCCAGTAAATTACGGAAACTTAAGAAAAAAATAACCCAAAGCTTGCGTTATCTTAATCGGAAAAACTTTAATATACTAAAAACAAAGTTAAAAATAAAAATGCTACTTAAGTTATTGTAACGAACCTGTCATACATCCACCTGGAGGTATAAGCAGTATCCGAAATAAGGTCTTGATTTACAGGTAACAATAACACAATAAGTAATTCAGGGTTCTGTTCGTTAAAGAGATTTACGGACTTTTCCCTTAATTAAAAAACGGTACCTTTAATTAAAGGCTTAAATTAATAACTAAAAAGCGAAATTATTCAAAGGTTATTTACATAAGAAATGGTTTATTATATATCCATTATTGCGACAGTAAGTATGTCGTGGATCTATGTAATTTATGTAATCTAACCCTAGATCCTATAAATCACTTAGATCACGTAGATTACTTGGGCCTTGGCAGGTAGAGCCAAAGCCTTCGCATCCGAGGCTCTCCCGCAGGTCCCCAAGGCCGAGCTCTCAGGACGTGAGAACCCCTGTTCGTAACAGTTACAAGGCCGGATATACAGGCGAAACCTACCGTTATTACCGAAAAACTATAAAAAGTTAAATACATACCCGTTAAGAAAGTTATTTCTAAAAACCGAAAAGGTTTATTTACAAAATTATAAAGATATACAGTTCTAGGAAATTGTTAATTAATCTGTTACTAAAAGGAAACAGGTTTTAAGGTATATATAGATATACGTTTATAAGTTTGATAAATATAACTGGCTTTAAAAATGCAAAATACGTTTTGTTATACGAAGTAATTAATAACTTATTGCTTATGGCAATATATATGCATTTACTTTAATCGGAAAGTCCTTTAAAACCTTAATAGTTATTACGGCTAGGTTTAACTTAAAACTTAAGCAATATAACGTTATAAATACCTTCGTTAACACGAATCTATCTTACGAAATATATATGAAAATACCCCCAGGATACCCTTAACGTAACAGGATACTCCTAATTAGGAAGGCCCTATATAACCTAAAAAAATTACCGTTACTTTAAGAAAAAAACTTCACTAGCACGTTTAAAAACTTGGAATTTAACCCCGTTCCTTATAAACCTTATTGTTTTATTCGTCAGAGCGTATTCCTTTTTTTCTTTGTTAACGATATTATCACCGCGTACAACAAAAAAACCAAGCCCTTATCGATCGGTTAATTTAACAAATACAAAAACGATAACGTCCCACACAAGCTCGCGAGCCACACAAGCTCGCGAGCCGTCTTTTGGCACCTCGCAACAACACACTCAAATTACTCAACCACAACACATCAAATTGATTCCAATCAATCGTATTCTCTTTCGCCGACCGTATCTACAGCTTCTGGACAAGTGCACGCATTATATCAAGGCTTGTTGCGGACACCATGTTGCCATTCCTTCTCCCCAACCCGCCTACGACCGACTACCTCCCAACGCGTCTAAGCCAATATCATCCCCATTCCGCAAGTACTAAAGCCGACCGACTAGAAAACCATTATTAACCAAATCCTTAACCCATATACGCGAGCATTTCTTGTCCGGCTTTAATACGTTAGAGATATGTTGCAAAATACGTCGGGAAATATGTTGTTAGAAAGCGCGTTGCGGGGCGTTTCGCGGGGTATGTCGGTATGTTGCAGGGCGTATTATAGGGCGTATTGCAAGGCGTATTGCAGGGCGTGTCGGACTTGATTTCGTAACAATTCGATCCTACGTAATTAAAAGATAAAAACAAACGTTTCCCAGGAAAAGGAACACTTGCTATATAGGATAAACATGTTCTTTTGGCCGGCAGAAAGGTCGTGGCAAAAAATTGCTGCTAACAGCTGCTGAAGGCAATCGGTCACGGTCGGCTTAGAAGGAAGGAATGGCAATACGGCGTCCGCAACAAGCCTTGATATAATGCGTGCACTTGTCCAGAAGCTGTAGATACGGTCGGCGAAAGAGAATACGATTGATTGGAATCAATTTGATGTGTTGTGGTTGAGTAATTTGAGTGTGTTGTTGCGAGGTGCCAAAAGACGGCTCGCGAGCTTGTGTGGCTCGCGAGCTTGTGTGGGACGTTACATCTTTATAAAGGGTAAGGACTTTTAGTAATTCCTTAAAATCGAAGTAATTAAAAACAAACCTAACAGAAAAATCTGGCTATCCCAATCCGACTTTATAAATAAACTGGCTAACCTAATCCTTAAAAAAGTCTAAATAACTTCCCAAAAACGCCAATAACAAAAGAAAAGCTATTGCCGAATCCTGATTTAACCCATCCAGGCTTTGTTAACAGATACCAGAAAAAAATCGGTTCCATCCTATACGTCGCAATCCATACGTAACCTAATATATCCTTTCCAATATCCAGGCTTGCCCGATTTAACCAGAACCTTAACAACGTATACCATAAGGCAGCTAATCGTATCATACGATACCTAATCGGTACCAAAATATTAACGTTGCAGCTCGGTAATAAGGATTTAATGGATACCTAAAACGACGCCTTTTTTGCAAAAAATATAATTAATCGAAAAAGTTCTTAAGTTTCCGTTATAAAGCTATTTAAAGAAGTGATAAGATAATAAACGAATAAGCAAAATACAATAACTACTTCTATAATTAAAGCAGAATTATTATCCCTTACGTAAGTTATTAAAAAAGCTTTATTTGCTTTTTAATTAATTAAGGAACTAGAAGTTAACTTAAATGCAAAACTTTTAAATATATAATACAACAATCAGCAAATTATACGGCTTATCAACGCCGACGTCGCCTTTCTACGGACAAAGCTACGGCACGTAAATATACATAACTATTAGTTACAAAAAACAGCAAAAAAGCGTCTAATTAAAGTAGATTATATGCCTACAGGCGATATGTTAACTAATAGACTAACTAAAGCCCTACTTCAAAAACCTTTTAGGCATTTTAAAAAGTAGTTAAGATTAGTAGATGTTACAAAAGCTTTAAACCTACAAAGGAAAACTTTAAGGGTTATTTCTGATAAAAAATTAACTGATCAAGAAAATACAATCACCGGAGGAAAAGTTGAATGGAAAGCTGTAGCTTTAAAAAGTAATAAAAATATAGCGATCAACGCCTCGAATTCTTCAAGGCGTTAAGGGGGTATGTCAGCTAGCCAGGGTGCTAAAACACCCTAGCTACGCTCTGATCGGAGGATAATTGTTCCGTTGCTAGGCTATACAAAAGCTGTATACGTACTGAGAAACTGCGCAATTAGCTAAATACAAGAACGCAACTAATATCCCCTATATCTAACACTAACCCAATACACGAACTATTTAAAAGCTCCGGTCTTCATATCCATATCGGCGACAATTAAAGTAATTAAGGTTATTAAAAACCAATTAAAATATATCGTATACTTATCTTATCGCTTATTACCGTATTATATAACCCCTATATAGTTTTTTATCCGACCTGCTTATAAGTACGGTTTTTAAAATATATTCTCCGGTTTTATTATATTATCAAACGTATTTATATATAATAGCGTAAGGCTAATACTAACTAAATACCTTATTAATAACATTTTACCTTATAAAGAACAACTTAGAGTTTCCTATCGGTTAATGCTTTTAGTTAACGTTTACTAACCGCACTATCTAAGCCACAATTATAAATAAGATTACGTAATAAATTACAAAACCAGAAAATCACCCAGAATCAATAAGCCACTAATAAACCAATTTACAAGGTATTCTTAATTTTCAAAATTAAATCCCAGATTTAAGTTTATAAGTAAATTCTATGTTAAAAATTAGCTTCGAATATAATAATAACCTTAACACTAAAATCCTACTACCCACTTAAATGTTTTCGGTATATACCTACTCTTATTACTTAACCTTATACAATATAGTCTCATTTACTTTCCGTTTCGAAATTAATCGCTTAAATTTAAATTGGTTTCAACCTTAAAAATACGTTATTTTATAATTAACTATAACCCCCTACCAATATCTATCTTCTTAACCTAACTATTCTCACTATCCGGGTAATCCTTTTATTTAACTTTATACTATATTCACCTATCAATACAACCTTTAACAACAAAATTTTTAACTTTAAACACGGTCTCTTTCTGGTTTAATGCAAGAGATTTGTTATAAAACGCTTTTTTATAATTATTATATAATAAAATTCCGCGGATAAGCTTTTTTTTCGCAATTACATAATCTGGACTCCTTTTAGCGTTGGTACTTTTAATAATAAAATTAACTAACGCAATATCCAAATATTTATCAATATCTATAAAATATATAACGCTTGTTTTATTTTCGTTACCTGGAAGATCTATCGTAACGGAAATGGAGTTATAGTAAATACCTATAATAACGGTTAAAATTAACCAATATGTAAACTTTAATAAAATTGCGCATTTTAAGTTTTATATAAAATAATTAATGTTACTTTTGATAAATTATTAGCAATTATATAATCCTTAAGTTTATTATTTAGCCGCCTATTTACTTAGAATATAACCGGGTCGATTACTTTCTCGATAAATAATAACGAAATACTATAACCGGATAATACCTTATTATTAACGTGTCGGCAGTTGAGGTGATTTCTTGGAAGAAGCGGTGAAAGGAGCAAACGGGCTTTGATGTGGCCCTAGGATTGCAAGACAAAGGAGTTAAAGCCTATATGTGGCTGCTTCCCCCCACCCCTAGTTCTAGGACAGCAAGAGTAAGCAACCTACTCCCCCCAGTCTACAGAATTGCAGCACATTTGCCGACATAACGTTTATAATAATTAAATTTTAAAAAGATATAAAACAGCCTTATAATAAGTTTAAAGGTACCGAAAATAACTCCTTTTCTTTTTCTAAACCGTTTACCGTAATGTTAATAACGGGATATTACATTTCTTCGATAATTATTACGTTACCTTTAAAATTATACCATTATCGCCGCTTTTTCCTTTTCGAACTCGGAATATTATTGGTTTTAAATCTCAACCTCTTTATTTTGGTAAAATTCCCATTACGCTCGATACCGAAAACGTTTTAAAAATAAAATTGCAATTTTAAAACAAAATTAAATTCCCTTAAATAATATAAATATAAAGGTAAATAACGTACGGGTAGGCCTTTATTTTGGAACGCTTTGATATAAATTTAGATATAATCAAGCTAAATTTACCGAATCTTGAAATAACACATCTATACCGAAAGTTGCAACTGTTTATTTTTTAGATAAAAAAGGCAATACCCAGCTTTAACAAAAATCCCCCCGTAAATAAAAATATCATACCAGATCGGAAGACTTTCTAAGTAATTTAAGTAATATTAACAATACTTTTCCTAAACTCCGATACGACGAAATTATTTGTTATAAAGAAAATACAGCTTTATAAAACTATCGGCTTTTACAATAACTACTTTATAACATTCATATATATGTCGTTAATCGTAAAAAGAAACTATCGTTACTTATCCCGCATCGGCATTTATCCGGTTCCAATCCCGGCCGATATTCCACGTTACGGTATTTTTAATAAAAGACTAGTATATCGCGAAATACGGCAAAACCTACAAAACTTCGTAATTTGCTAATTTCGAAAAGATTTTACATTAAACGGTTTCTTTCCGGCATAAAAAACCGGATACGGTTAAATATCGCCGTATGATATTCTGATAAATTACTATACTTAATTAATTAATTTTCTTGGTAATTTTGCAATTTTCTATTAATAAACTGCCGTTTCTTCATATTAAGCTTTTTACGCTTTATTAAAAATTTGCTATTAATTTTACTTTATTATATAAAACTTTCCTAATTAATAGGTATCAGTTTAAGGTATTCTTTATATTTATATTGTTTTTTTACTAGTAAATACTGCCAAAATCTTAAGTTACGAAATATTATTAATTTACGAAAGAAATCAAGAATTCAAATATGCTTTTCCCGGACGTAATAAGCTACTAACTATTTACGCCGTTCCGAAGCAAATAATATATTAAAAACGTATTTAGATCGGTATATCCAGTATATATTATTTATATAACTTCGGATTCAAATTAATTTACCAAACGGATAAAATTAATAAAGAAACTGCTTTTAAAAATGTTATATACGTACTTATTAAATAAAAAGCCTTTATTCGAATATCCTAATATCTCGGTAATATTAAGAGTTTTACCCTTAAACCCAATAATTATAACCGATAATTAAAAACATTTATAATTTTAATATCCCCCTTTAATTAACTTTTAAAAAATAATATCTTAAAAAAATAATCCTTCCATTTTATTACTATCATTTTACCTTCCGGTAATACGATTTTAAGAAAATCGTTAATAATAACGTAATTTTTAAATATTCCATATACCTGAAATCTGGCTAAAAAAGCATAAGATTGAAATAAAAAAATCTAAACTTAATACATTTATATAAAACGTTTTATAATTTAAAATATTAAGAATTAAAATAAATATTTAAGAATTAAGTTATAATTTTTATTTTTTATCAGACGTATACTTAAAGTCTTTAACATTACGGATAAACTAAATAACAGATTTCGGTATTTTTATTTTATTAATGAAAACTACAAATATAACGTCCTTAACGTAATTAATATATATTTAAGATATTAAATCGAATACTTTATCGTCACCTTAAAATAAAAAACTTAGTTAATACCGCGCAATAATTAGATTTAATATATTTCCTAATTTAAATTCAAAAATATATATTCTTTAATAAAAAACCCCAGTTATCGACGGACGTTATTAAGCATTTATATTTAACCTAATCCGTTACTTAAAACTATTTCGTATAATTAAACATAATAGTTTTCGCAACGAACTTATAACGCTTTTTATATTTCGGTATGCTTATTTCTTTTAAAAAAAGTCCTTTAATAAATTAATAATAAAAATTAACATTTTATAAAATCTAACGATACGTTAAGTTAAAATATTTGCTTTCGTTATAGATTATGCTATATTATACGGTATTAACTTATTAGAAGTAATTCGTTACTAATATGTTATAAATACGTTTTAATACTTCCGCATGATTTTTTAATTAAGGATATTCAATTTTCGGTTTTCGGTATCTTAACTATTAGTATTATAAACTATTATTTTCATAAAGTTTTTTAAAAATTCCAAGTTATATATTAAAACCTTAAAGGTTTTTTTAATACCTATATATATAAGTTAATTATTAATATATAAAAATAAACATAAACGCGTTTTTACGCCATATTTCCATTACTTTTCTTAACTTCCGCTTTACCCTGAATTTTAACGTGTTAAAAATTAACGTTTTATTTACAATATTGCTTTTTTTTAACGCGTTTCTTTTTTGTAACCCAGGCGAAAAATATTAATTACATTTTTAGCTTTTCCTATTAAATAAAAGTAATTAAAAGGAAAGAAAAAAACGTTATCGGAAAATCGAATAATTTTAGAACTTTTAATTTAAAAATTCGAATATAAATACTACAGTAAGTTCTAAAAGCGAATAAATAAAAAACTTAAATATTTTTAGAAAAACTCGAATTTAAATATTAATTATAAGTTTAAATACGAATAAAAAATAACGACGTAACATGAACATATAAAAACTACGAATACTTATCGACGCGATACAGTCCGTTTTTAAAAACAATATTACGCAAAAACCTATTACTTCCAAATATAAAAGGGTTTAATTATAATATAATTCCACGATTTCATCAAAAAAAATTGAAATTAAAATCCTAATCCCAAAAAAACCCGGAACCGACCCCTAATTACGGTTATAAACACCTTTATGAAAAGTTAAAAGGGGTAATAAAAATAATCCAAAGATTAAAAGCCCGGAAATAAAAACAAAACTGGTTAATAAGCTGCTTAACCAAAAAGCTAAACAAAGCTAATACCAGGCTAATAAGGGTTAAAAAAGGCTAATAAATAACTAAGCCGAAATTAAGCCGGGAAGCGAAAAGACTGTAAAAATAAGCACTCGTACCGATTCACGTATCGCTTAAGTTTCGAGCCATAATACCGCGCGAGAAAGCGTTAAAGCATAGGGAAAGGAACTAGTTAGGGTAGCTGAAGCGATCTTTAAGGATTACATAATTGGGAATGGGATTATCCCATATATTAAACGGCAATGCGGTTTTAAATTGGTAGATAAGAAGTTACGATTAACTTTACCGTAGCTATCTTGCGCAGCTAGAGTTCCGGGTTCATAACTGTCACAGTTAGGCTGATGGCGAGGAAAGGTTGCATAGAGTGTGAAAAGCGTAAATTGTCATGGATAATCAGGGATCTAGAGAGCAGTGGTTAGAAGGCTCTATATAGTGTGGGAGCGCCGGAATAATGTTATTGCGGGGTGCCTACAGTATAGATGGCTAAGCAGCTACCCCTATTCTGCCCAAGTTATTAGGGCTTATCACGCTTAAGATCATGTATTTTCACCGCTGCCATCAGCAGAGAATGCCAAAGGTCAATCTGCAGTTCATGTTAAAAGGCAACGTGAATGAATGATGGTTAGGTTATGCCTATGGGATACGGTGACGCTATAGACAGTTTCCAAGCTCTGTAACTACTTGTCCATCCTCGTACTCCCCCTGCCGCTATTGTTTCTCTTCCTCTATTGTTCCTCTACTGCTATTGTTCCTCTGAAGATATTTTTCGTTACTATTTAGTGACCTTATTATCCTCCATCTACTTTTGACAACGGAGCTCATTTAGCACGATGACCCGTAGAGGGGCTGTATTGCTAGAGGAATAAATAGAGAACAGAGTAGCTCATTTAGAAGCGTAGAAACTCGATCGGTTCAGTGTTAGCAAGAAGGCTCCCAGGTTATGCAAGTATGCCTTCCATGGATCGTATCAACGCCAAGGGGATTGCTCTCTTTACCCTTACAGCTTTCAGGGGCAAACGAAACCAGCAGCTCTCTTTTCAACTCAATCTATACAATTCCCAGGTACTTTGTGCGAACTAAATATGACTGACGGACGATCATACGGCACTCGAATGGCCGCATAAGATCTTCATTCCTCATTTGCAACGTCTTATTGGTATGATACTTTCAAGATATTGTGAGAACTGTTAGGGTAGCATTTTGATAATCAAGCTAAAGCACGGAGGTGACCCATAGAACTAAACCTAGTAAAGGAAATTGAGAAATAAGAGTGAACACAGGAGATCCGACCACCCCAGGCACAAGCCAATCCTACCACCCTAGACACAAGCTCATCCGACCACCTAGGCGAACCACCGGGACCCATTGCGAAGGACGTGGGTTGTCCTGGTGCGCAGACGGCTCATCAGCCTCATGAAGATGTCAGTTGACACTTCGTCTTCCTGCGGGCGTCCGAGGTCCGAGAGGTGGACACCATTGATAGCCAAAAGGTCCTTGACAAGAATGATCGTGTCGTCTGCGGCCCCGGCCTGCTTGAAGTCAAGCAGCCGCCGCGCGGTCTCCTCCATCGCGCGGTATGAGGCGCGCTCCGCATTGGCCAGGAAGTCGTCGGTGCCGGCATTGAAGCTACCCTGCATGTCCCCCGCCTTGATTCTCTGCAGAGATTGCAAGAGGTACCCGAAGTTCCGGGTATCAGCCGCGACGGTAAGACTCGCAGGCCAGACCTGTTGAGTCTCCGCGGCGCCTGAGGCCAGGTACTCGTCGACGGCTCTGATCTTGGCTCGCATCATGTGGTTGGCGTAAATAATGATGTTGGCTCCTGCCTCGTACAAGGTGTCCTCATGCGCAGTGCCGTAAGTTGTTGGCACAATCACCACTGTATAGAGGAATATCTCATTAGCAAAACTTGAAGAGCCCAATGGATGAGGAGACTTGGGCTCCATGCCAACTTAGGGACCTCTTGGCATGCTGCTTCCGATTAACGTCACTGCGTGAAGTCCAATCACCACTTTGTGATTGGTTGAAGGCGGATGGAGTCAAGGGGTTACAGGAGACCCATGACTTACACGGAGTTTTGCTATCTTGGGCGCGAAACTGTCGCAGGAAGGACAAGACCTCGTCTGGGGACTTGCTCTTGCTGTGTATCATTATGGCGTCTGCGCCTGCGTCTCGGTATATCATTGCACGGTCCAGAGCCTGGCGCAGGGCATCCTTTACGGACGCCGCCTCTGCACAGGGATCGTTCTTGATGACCTTGCGACAGGTGAAACTCTCAATGCGCGCCGTCACAAGCATGTGCTCCTGACAACCGTGCTTCTTGGCGTCGTTGAAGGCGGTCATGACTTTGGCGAATTCTTGTGGGTTGGCTTGTCCCTATCATGGTGGCATTTATGTGTAAGCACTGGTTCTCATGGAAGAGACACAACTGATGTGACGAACCTGAGAGGCTGATGAGGCAGCCAGTGAGTTGACCTTCTTGCCCGGCTCGAACACTTCCTTATCCTCAATGATAATCACCGAGACTCCCTTGCGTGCCAACGTGGCGACCAAGGCGGGGATTTCTTCAATAGGCCCTCCACTGTCAGCATCAAAGGCTGTGCAGAGCTCCCGCCTCTCTGTGGGTTTCCCGTCCACGCCTTCGTGAATGGAAATGAGATTGGCTCGACAAAGTGGAGTGATGAGTTCCGTATCAGGCACGCCGAGTATGGTGGTTTGTGTCAGTCCGCTCACCCATTGCCCATGGAACTGAGTCTTTCCGTCGCTGCCAATGACATTGCGGATGATCTCAGTTGACGTAATGTCATGAGTCTCCAGAAGGCGTACGCGACCTCCGGCTTGGGAGAGGCATTCGCTGATGGAGCAAGACATACTGAGTATCTTAGAAAGTGACGCAGATATCAAGAACGACTCTGATGGAAGCTGTCGATTGACAGAAGAGTGAATAAATCTGTGCTGGGGTAAGGTGAAGCAGGAAGAGGTTGCAAGACTTGTGGTTGAGAATGATACTTCAGAACATTGGTAGAGACGATGGCTCGCTCGACTTTATACTCAGACAGAGCCCGAGATCTAATAATGGCGACCGTAGACTGCCTGCTGAGTTAAGGGAAAGCAGACAGTGATATCACCAGCCATGAGACCTTCGAAGTCCAGGAGACCAGACAGGGGGGAAAGGTATACCTCTGATAGATGTATACGTAAGACAATTACTAAGACGGAGGAGGGCCGGTATACCGTATACTCAAAAAGGAAAAGAGGCACGTGTGCCTACCCCCTTTGAGGAAGACATACCAGTGCTTGAACTACAGATGTGCTTTAGATGCGGCCATGAAGATCGCGTGATACCTACGTTGGCGAGACGAGAGATGTGGGTATCCTGCGCATATCCCGCCTTACTACATCTTGACAGTCAGCTTGAGCGTCGTACGTGGCGTGGCCAACTTCGGAAAACCTGTAATCATTCCCTGACTCCGCATTCATAACAGAAACTGACTAAGGGACGTAGCTGTCGGCAGTTACAAGGGGTATAGTTGAGTTTCCTCAAATCTCTTGATGAGGCGGACAACGGTGTTTTCGTATCTGAAAACGCCGAAAAATGTGAGGCCGCACTTTGTGGCTGGACGCTATCAGATCTCATAGGAGTGCCCAAGTCCTCCGGGATCAATGGTGCTTTGGGTGATGCTATGTGATGTGAGAGTAGATAAATACTCACCTCTTCCGAACTTGGGGTAAAACACCAACATTTCTCCGCACTTCAAGTTATCCAGACCTTTACTTGCTTATTCAGTTTGATCAGTATCACCCAGTTCTAAAGCTTACTCGCACACCATGGCACTCCCCTTCGATCCACAGGCATTCTTCACCAAGGTCTTGCAACCGAACAGCATTGACGCTGTGTTTGGTGTGCCGGACTCGAGCCTCAGCGGATTGCTGAGCTTCTTCGCGGCCACCATGTCAGCACCTCAGCATATCGTCACGGCCAACGAGGGGGGGGCCGTGGCACTCGCAACGGGCTACCACCTGGCCACCAAGAAGGTTGCGCTGTGCTACCTCCAGAACTCGGGATTGTCCAACGCCCTGAGCCCGTTGCAGTCCCTAGCAACCAACGCGGTTGCGGCGGTGCCGGTCCTTCTCATGATCGGGTGGCGGGGAAAGCCCGGCATCAAGGACGAGCCTCAGCACGCGCTCATTGGCCCGCGTCTGCTGGAGAACCTTGATGCCAACGGGATCCCGTACGAACACATTCCTGAGACGCTGGACGATGCTCACACCGTCGTATCCCGTCTCCTCGCAAAGGCCCTGGCTGACAGCACACCCGTCGCCCTGGTCGTACCCCCGGGCACCTTCACTCCTTACAAGGGCCCCAGCTCGGGGCAGAAGGCGCAGCCTAACGGGCGTCTAGAGTCAAACGAGGTAATCTCGGCGACAAAGGGAGCGACGACCTGGCTGATGAAGTACCCCGACCAGCCCCTGCCGCTTAGTCGCGAGCTTGTGGTCCGTAGCGTGCTTGGGCGCCTCCAGGCCAAGGACATTATGGTTTCCTCTCTTGGGGGGACCAGCCGTGAGACGTACATGGTGCTTCAGGAGCAGAACAAGCCCATCTCCCGCATCTTCTTTGTGCTGGGCGCCATGGGACATGCGTTTGGGGTGGCATGCGGCGTCCGGTTGGGCCAGACCCCGACACAGACGCGCGTCGTCTACTGTCTTGACGGGGACGGATCCTTCCTAATGCACGCGGGAAACAATGCGGTCCTGGCCGACGTTGGCCCAAGGGGTGTGGTGCACGTCGTTGTTTACAACGGTGTCCATAGCTCGACAGGGGACCAGCCCTTGTCCCTCCGGCTCGAGCCGTACTTGGACCTAGCCGAGGGCATGGCGTACACATTCAAGTTTTTTGTGGACACTCGTGAGGCGCTAGATAGGGCGTTGGATTTGGCTACTGCTGCGGCTGCTCCCCTTGATGGCAAAACGGGTGCCAATAGCCTTGTCATAGTCTTGGTCGGCCCTGGCCAATCTGCGAATTTGCCTCGACCTAAGGAAACCGCCAAGCAGTTGAAGGATCTGTTCATGCAGAGTCTTGAATAGGCGATCCGCGCTTGCATGAATCACATGAAGGGCTGGCTCACTGATCAGTGTACTCTGAAGTGAATACCTAAGTAGTTACAAATGTTGGTTTTCCGTCTCAGTGAAATATGATGCGTCTCGTCGTTCAGACACTTCCCCCATAAACCCATCGTCGGCGTTGTGATTATTGCATTTTTTTAAACCCGATTTGGTTTTGTCTGATAAGCCCCTATTCCAAGACCGTAAGCCGGGCTGACTGTGCCGTAGGAGAGAACTGGGGGTGCGTCGAAGAGACTCAGCCCAAAAGCTTGTCATGCTGATCAATGTGATCAATCCCACACATGCTAGTGGGTTTGCCCTTGATCAGCAAAATAGCTGACGAAATTGCAACATTTCCCCTTTGGTGCAACGATGCGGGGTGCAGCGGTGTGGGGTGCAGCCGTTATACGGTGGCGCTAGTGCTGGGTTCGATCCCCGAGCGCGCTGCTAAACAAGGTCGTTCCTTGAACGTACAGTGGGGATAGTGCGGGATGCAGCCGTTATATCAGTCCGATATCACGTAGCCATGCTGTCTAACCGCGGACGCTGGGCCCTTGTTCCGGTGAGACGCATTGGGTAGAAACCTGATAAGGCACTCCGATGGGCCCATGCTCACCTTCCGTATCTGCAAAAGCTTGACTCGCGTGCTCTCTTGCCATATCCGACAGCCCAGTAACGTCACTCTGATGAGATTGCGCACGAAGGCCTCCATCGGATAGCTAGGGGCAGTCCCGGACCCTCGGCATTAGCCGCTGAGTCTTAAGACACTCCGGCTCTTTCGGCGATTTATTATGGGGCTTGTACCCTAGGACCTTTGGTCTTTGCTGGCCGAACTCCACTTATCGGCGGTGCACCCGAATTAACAACCATTTCTTTTTTTAAGTTTTGCTGAACGCACGGACATGAGTTTCAGCTAAGAAACCCGGTACTGAAAGGATTGTGGGTCGATAGCTGATGCATTCAGATTCCTTTGTACTGTTGCCATCAGAAGGTCATTTAGCAAGCCATGCTGAAAGTTCCCGAACTGCCCCTTAGAGAGAGCGGTCCTGACCCGCCGGCCCTGGGAAGCAGGTCCCCACAATACGTGGGCTGCCTCGGATTTCGGTACGGCAAGGCCGGCGACATGCTTTGGAGTCACTCTGCTTCGTCTTTGGGATGGAAAGTGGCATGTACAGGTTCTGGAGAATCGCTTACATGCAGGAGTCTACTTCGAGCAGTTCGAGTTGGGCATCGGTGCTGTTTCTGCGTATATAGGTCGGGGGTTGGTGGCGATTGAGCAAGGCAGAAACTCCTTCAAGTCATTGTCCTCCTTTTTGATATACCATACCACTCCTAGAACCGTGAAGCATTGCGCTAGAGTCGATCATCATGGCTGCACCTCAGAAAGGCGATTCTTTTCCTGAAGGCGTGACCTTCTCCTACATCCCATTTACATCCGAGAAGGCAAACATCAATGCCTGTGGCATTCCGATCACTTATGATGCCTCAAAAGGTGCCAACTTCACAATCCTATAGTCTGATTTGCCCCAAGCAGAAGAACAGCCCCGTCTCATCATCTACCTGGCAGCTGAACTCACATTCACACACGCACACACACATACAGAACTACACTCTCCATCGCACAATCAAGAGAGACACTTGGAGGCTAACGAATCCTGAATGTAGAGTTCGCCGACAAAAAAGTCGTCCTAGTCTCAGTGCCGGGTGCCTTCACTGGGACCTGCTCTGAGAAACATCTCCCTGGCTACCTCGCAAACCTCGCCAAATTCAAAGAGAAGGGCGTGGACAAGATCGCCGTCATTGCCTATAATGATGCCTACGTGATGAGTGCGTGGGGCAAAGCCCACGGGGTGCAGGGCGACGACATTGTGAGTGTCCCAAGGGTTCCGCCTTTCTTTTTTTGTTGTTTGGGAAGGGTTGTTGGCCGCGCGCACAAAATGTTGCTGAAGTGATGGCTAACCAGACGCAACCGGAATTATAGCTATTCCTCTCTGATACGAACACTGAGTTCTCTAAGAGGCTAGGGTGGCTGAAGGGGGAGCGAACTGCGCGATATGCGCTTGTAGTCGACCATGGAACCATCACTTATGCAGAGAAGGAGCCCGCCCGAGAGGTTACTGTTACCTCAGCCGATGCGGTTTTGGCTGCGCTCTAGGAAGCTTCTTGCCTGTGTCGCAATTCCTGTATGGCCTGCTTGGCGGGTACTTGGTTCACATTTACATATACTTCGGGTCTCTTGCCGTTGTTATCAATCCTCGTTCCAAGCACAGGTACAACTTAACGCAGCATGATAAAACTTGGTCCGTTCGTAAGCACTTGAGCAGCTTGCAGATCCTGTGTGCGGTCACTGTAATAGGTTGAAGTAACATGATAAAAAAAACAGAGGCCACATAGAGTGCCAACGGGAAGAGAAATACTCATCGTGCAGTCTACTATGTGGAGAGAGACAGCAGGGACCACGGGTGGTGATAAGCCGCGCGTCGATGTTTGAATGCAACGGTGCTAGTTGCCGATGCCGCGACCCACCGAGTCGGAGCTGGCGCCGGTTCTCATATTGGAACTGAAGTGTCCCTCGAAGAAGGCTGCTCCGATGTCGTAGCCGCATCTTAACTTTGGACAGAGGCTTTCTTGCCAAGTCACCGTTGATGGTATGCGGAGGCTGCTCCGATCTCTGCGGTCGGCCCACGGGCCGAGAAGTATTCCTGTCCGAGGACAGAGACAGTGTGATAGAAAAAGGCGCTAGTGCTATATGGGGTACCGGGTAAGCACCGGTGATTTGTGATGATTCAAGTTCATGTACATATGTGGCTGGCCCTGGGGTTTGTACTTCGCCGATTTACGCTCCGCATTTAATGCGCCAAATGATCCGTACGCTAATGCACGATTTTTTGGTGGGGGTCTACGAAATTTCTTGGCGCATTAGTGTGTCGGTACCTTAGCAGTGTAGCATCCCTAGTCCTGGGCTAAGGCTGATGGGGGCTGCCATTGTGCCACTACTGTACATTACCTATATAGGTACAGTAATGCGCCAAAAACATCCGCATACCTTACCAATCCACTCCACTTCTGTCACGGTACTAAGTATCGTGGCTTCAAGTGGGTATATAGGGCAGAACAAGGCGGTCAGTTGCTCGAGCTGACAACGTTCCACTTTTGGTGGTGAGATGGCTACGTCCCTTGTTCTCGTGCTGTAACAACTTCCAAACAGACCACATAACTTCACTTATAAATCTTTTTGCCAATTTAAGGCTAATACATAAATATTATATATTATTATAAAGTTTTAAATTTAACGTTGAATATTTTGTATATTAATTATAGGTCTAGTATACGGATATTAATTTTTTACGAAATAATTAATAAGTTTAATTATAAAGCCGAAATCGATTTAAAACTACAGTGGGGGTGCAAAAGTCTCGGTAGATGTCGTTTTTCTATACAAACTCATATATTTGCACCCTAAATCTCTTTATAACTTTATAAGATAATAATAAAATAAAAATTATACTTTTATTAATATTTACGTAATATATAGTTTGGCTTCTTTAGTTTTTAAAAATATTGCGCTAACCTAATCTAGTAATATTTCAAACGTAATATAAAAATCGACAAAAAATAAAAATATATATAACTTGCGTAATATAATATATAATTTAGATTCATAATCTATTTTAAACTTACAACATCAAGAGTAATGTTTATTAAATTTTGCTTATTTTTTATATATACGCTAAAGTGCTTATTTTTAGTACTTAAAAACTGAGCAAAAGTAACGAAATATTTAGTCTTATTTAACTAAATAAATATATCGCCGATTGATTATCTTTTTAAATATTTTAAAAGGCGCGAATATCTTTATAATAAGCGAATTTAATAAAATTTCTTTTGTTAAAAGTAACGAAATAATTTGATTTTGAAATTCTTTTAAATAAAAACTTAAACTTTTAATAGTTTGCTTAATATTGCTTATATAATATGCAGTTAAAGGATAGTTTTACTTATAAAGGTATAATTATATTTAAAAGTAACTAAAGCTTTTAATTTTTAAGTTATAGTTAAATCCAGATAAAAACTGTAAAGTTATTTATAATCAAAGCTTAAAGGTGCTGGTAGAAAAAATGGAATTTGGAGACTAAACCGAGACTTTTGCACCCCGACTGTACATATTTTTAATTATTTTAAACGTACGTTCCCGGTTTTTTTCGTTATTAAGTAAATAACCAAATTCGGGTTTAATTTCTTAAATTCTATTTTTTAAAACGCGTTAAATATATTCGATTAAGTTTATATCAGACAAATGCAAAAATAAATCGATTATTGAAATTTTATAGTTTTTAAAAAATTCCTTAACGATATTACCTTGATATATTAAAACTTGCATAAAGGATTGTTAATTTTATATAACAGAAGCAAGTTTTTTTCAATTTTATAATAATGGTAGAAATTTATTTTTCCGTTAAGTAAGTTCGGATTTTTTTTTATAAAAGACGAAAAGTCAAAAACCGCCTTTGCTATTACGTTACTATATTTCTTTTCAATTATAAGAAATACCTAGGGCTTTTTATAGTTTTGGAAATTACTAAGGGTTTTTCGATAACGTTTTAATATAAAACGAAGCATTTATTTAGGACATTCAATAACGTTTAATACTATACATTTATCGGAAAATAAAATTAATAATAACTTATATAAGTTATTTCGTTTAAAAGTTTTTGTAACGAAATTTAACTTTTTACGAATATCGTTAACGATAAATTTTACTTTTTTTACCGCGCGTTATTTTTTAACATAAGCGTATAAAAAAGCGTTTTATTGTCGTACGGCTTATATTTAAGCCTGCTTTTTTGTAAGCTTACGGTAGGTTTTCCGAAATTACTAACAACCTAGTTAATATAAATATAAAGTTAAGTAACTTTTAACAATACGCGGCTGCCTTAAGCCAAATAAGTTATGTACTGATTCGTAATTTTTGAAGCATTAAATTTGTGTTACGATTCTTACGCAGTTAGTATTTAAGGTTATGGCCATCCGGGTTTAGGTTGTACTTGTAGTAATAGTACTAAGTATAAAAATATAAACTTCCAGAAATAACTCCTCGTAAGGCTGTCTATTAACGGTTATTATATGAATAATTTCGTTTTAAATCTATGTTATGGTTACAAAATTATTAAAGAATATATTAAAAGGCTTTAACCTAAGGCCCCATCTAATGAATTACGCTAGCGATGAATAATTTTGAAATCAAACTTAAATGACACTTAACTTAACGATTTTTAGCTTGAAAAAAAATTAATATAATATAGTTTAAATTCGTTATTGCGAATATAGAAAAGTTTTACTTGAATAGTAGATAATAAAAAGAGAACAATTTAGAAAAGATTTAAACGATTAGTATTTATTAATAAATATTATGTCGGCAAATATGCTGCAATTCTGGAGACTAGGGGGAGTAGATTGCTTGCTCTTGCTATTCTAAAACTGGGGGTGAGGGGGGCAGCTATATATAGGCTTCAGCTCCTTTGTCTTGCAATCCTAGGGCCACATCAAAGTCCTTTTGTTCCTTTCACCGCTCCTTCCAAGAAATCACCTCAACTGCCGACATATTATTATAAAAAGTTATATAATATAAATATAGATTTTTTTTATTATAAATACTTATTTCAAGTTAAGATTATATTATATATAAGTTATAAATACCTATCTATTACCAAACGTAAGATAGAAAAGTGTTTACGTAATATTAAAAATATAAAGCTTTAATATAAGTTATTTTCTTACTAACTATATTAAACTATCCAAATTATTTTTAATATATTATACAAATCACTATCGTTTGTTTTAAGATAGTTTCTTTATTATTGAACTATTTAATAAATAAATAGAAAATTAAAAGATATAATATTAAAATAATTTTACTACAGTAAGAGGTCAAATTAATCCGGTCCACTTCGAAAATCATACCAAAAACAGCGATTTTGCTACTTTTTCAAGCAGCTATAACTTTGCAAAGAAAAATCGTAAAAATAAGCAAATAAAGTTGTTTTATAGATACTTACAAACGGTCTAGGGTTTGCTTAAACGGGGTTATAAAATCTTTTAAACTGTAAAAGTTACATTAAAATATTCGTAGGAGATTGTTAAAAATCCTTGGTCCCCATACAAAATGGGCCTGATTTGTATGAAGAACAAGGATTTTTAACTATCTCCTACGAATATTTTAATGTAACCTTTACAGTTTAAAAGACTTTATAACCCTGTTTAAGCAAACCTTAGGCCGTTTGTAATTATCTATAAAACAACTTTATTTGCTTATTTTTACGATTTTTCTTTGCAAAGTTATAGCTGCTTGAAAAAGTAGCAAAATCGCTGTTTTTGGTGTGATTTTCGAAGTGGACCGGATTAATTTGGCTCCTTACTGTATATTATTTCTTAAAAAGCAAAAATATATATAAAGATATAAAACTGCTAACACTTTTGTAAGGTGTTAAATATTAAAATTATAATATAAAGCTAGAGTTAGCTATCTGGCTTATACAGCTTTTTCGTTTATATAATATATTATATATAATAATAATTGAAAATATCTTTGCGAAATTCTTATTTTTAGTTTATACATAGCAATCTATTTTCATTTTCATTTTTTGTAGTTTTTTTTATATTGTATATATCATATACTTTAATAAAATAAAAATAGATAATTCATTTTCATAATATGAAATATTATTATTTCGATTATATCTTTGTTTCAAACTAAGGTTATTTACTTAACTATTACTTCTTATAACTTGTTCTTTTTAAAAACCGGCTATTTATTATTTAAAAAAAACCTTTAAATTATTTAGTTGTAATAAATATAATATAATATATATAATACCTTTTCTAAAGCGGTATTTAAAATGCGATATCTTTGTTATATTTATTCATTTCGTTATAAACTTTTTAACATCGTAAAATTTACTAAGAAATGAATTCATGAATTAGATAAATTTAGAGAGTAGGGGCAAGGTGCTAGAGTACAGTTAGATGCTAAATTAATCCAGCTCAACCCTATAACTTTTAGCAATGCTAATATTTATTAACAACTTTACTTATACGTATCTTAATTAAATAACATCGTAAAAATCAACGGGCTTTAGGATTATGTTCTTTTGCTTTTCAGCTTTAAAACCGTATATATTAATCTTTAGCTTTTTTAACTACACATAACTGTTTTTCTATAATTTGGATAACTTTTATTATAAAAGCTTTCGGAATAGATTCCTAAGCCTTACGTAAACATTCAATAAAATAGATGGTATCCAGCTTATTTTTATAAGTTCTTAAAGTTCCAGCAATCTTTTTTTAGGTTTCTTTTAAATGCAGCCTATATATGCTTAATTGGGTTAAGGTTAAAGCTATGTAGTGGCCAGTCCAGAAGGGTCTTTATAACGTTATCTATTAACTAATTTAGAGATTCTTTTTGTAAACGTGTATCGTAACGTTATCTTGTTGAAAAAATCGCTAAGGTTTATAAATTTGTGATAATTCTTTTCATAAAGCTTTTTAATAGTTCCAATTATTAATCTTCTATTAAAAGCCGTCCGGTTTTAGCGTTAGATCGCGTTGTATAACGATAAAAGGTATACGGTACTTTTTTTAATCCGTCCCGATCTAAAATTTACTTTAATATAATTTTTAAAGTTTACGAATTCCTTATTTTATTTTTCAAACTGAAAGCCGAATATTTAAGTTGTTGGGTTATTAAAAGACTTTTAGTAGGTAAATTCGGTAGAATATTAAATTAAATTAAATAATTAAAAGTTATATTAATTTTAATGTTACGTGTCTATAACCAATTGTTAAGGTAATTAAGTTAATAATATGCGAAAATATATTTAGCTTTCGCGGTTTTTTAAAAATAGTATTCTTTTTTAAAACCTTTATTTACGGAAATTCTGCCCTTTTACTATACGTTTAATCGTACGGATGTTAATTTTAAACCTTATTGCTTTTCGGATGATTTATACGGCGCTTTTCGAACTTTTTTATAAAGCAAAAAGAAAATCCACCATTTTTAACGCTTTATAAAACTTCTGCGACCTTTTTTTTTTCACGGATCGAAGGTATAGTCGGTTTTCCAGTTTTTAGTAATTGAAGTAATTACGAATTTCGAGATTTTAAAACAGTCTGTTAAGCGATATTATAGTACCTTAAGCTTATTTGCGGTAATTATGTAAGCTTTTTTCTGGGAGTAGATTCCTGCCCTTTTTAACGACAGGCTATCAATTTAGCGCAAAAAGCTTCAAAATTGTCCATGATTTGAAGAAGTTATGATTTTTTGAAGTGTAAGTATTAAAAAGTGGTGGTTTTAAAAATCGGGTGGCTGGAAGGCTTGGTCTGGATTAATTTGGCACCTCATTGTAGCTGCAAAGACGTTATTAAGTCCTAAGATTACTTACTCCCTCTGGAAATTCACTTTAGCGGCTAGCGGCCGCTAGCCTTATTTCTTCTGTATTTCACTATATTCTATGGCGTACTATTGCCTGGCCAGGTACGTACATACATTTTTGCGCCCGACTTCTGTAGTAAACCCGAAATTCGGAAAAAGCTAATGTCAAATTAATGCAAGTTTTTGTGTAATGCCTGGTTTTTATAGAAAAAGAATATCATGACTTTGATTATAGCTAGCTTCCGTTTGGCGGTAACTTAATTCAGCCAAGCGTTTATTAAACAAGTTGGGGATCTTCGCCGCTTAGCTGAAAATAGCTTTAGTTAGGTGTTAGCATTTTCCAAATTTCGAGGGTTTCGGTAATTTCCGGCTCCTGTCCCTGGCGCCGAGCTCCGCCGTTTGCCTGGTCGATATATTCATTATTGATATTCACACGCGTCACGACAGTATTGTATTGAGCTAACAGTATAATATAGTGAAGCAGGGATACATGTCGCCGCATGGGTTGCGATAAAACGCACAGATATAAACTCCAGCTTAAAGGGTGCCTCTATTCCTTCTCGACTAACTGTATCAGGAACATCCTAGTCTTACTTACACGCTGACTAAAATTCCACCTAAACTATACCTAAATCGGTTAGTTTCTGTCCACGTCGGAGTATGTCGAAGATGTTTATTTTACTGCCCGATCGGGAAGATTATTTGTTGTAGTATGAAGTTAACCGTAAGGCGTTAGGTTTATATCGCGAAGAATATTATAGAATTAAGCGATTTTTAACCTTTTTTTAATTACTTTTAATTATCACTTTTTAGTTGTTATTATGGATTCGTTTTATTTTCTTTAAGTTACTTATTATTTTTGCGTTTTTGATAATATCGAAACTTAACAGCGTCGTTTAGGTAATTTCGATTTAAATTAAAAGCTTTTATTGTTATTAAATTAATATTATAATTTGTTTTTTTGTTAGTAACGTCTGGTTTTGTTACGATGAAAATATTAGGGATAAATTTATCGTACGTTGGTTTTTTATATAGCAGAAATATCGTTGCAAGTTTTTTAAAAGCTAGAGAATTAAAAGCGATGAGAAGCAGTAAAAGACGGTTATAAATATCCCTATATGTAAAATTTCGTTAATCGTTAAGTTGTAATTTAAGATAGCAAATAACGTTATTACTTTTAACGTTGTAATAGTAAGTAATTAATTTTCTATTTATTTCTAATAACTTTTATTATTTCTTTTATTTAAATTTAAGTAAATATGTATTTTAAAAAAAAGCTTATACTTATAAATTTAGCCTAGTACGACGTCGAGAAAGTAAACGACTCGATTATTAACGCTTTTAACGAATATATTAAATACGGTTGTAATTATGACTTAGAATTTATTTTACGTTAATAAAAAATAACCGTATTTTTTACAATATTACAAGGAAAGTTAAGTTATTAAAAAGGATTATATATACACTTTTTAATAACTGGAATAACGTTGTTACTGCTATGAAAGTTAATTATTTTATGCAATTAAGTAATTTAAAAAACAGCTTAATAACTTTTTTTAATATTATTTCGATTACGAATTTTTCGTTAAGAAAATATTAGTTATTTGCGATAAATCTTGTTAAAAAAAGAATACATACGTATATTGCTAACGGCTTGGTACTTTTTAGTAAGAAAATGGCTTTCTTGTTTATTAATAATAGTTTCATAATATTAATAAATTTAATATACAAACCGAATCGGGTAAATTAGTATTTATTTAGTTTCTTAACGCGTAATAATTACAGAAGTTAATGCTTTAAAGGTTATTTCTTTTCGTAAACTTTTTCCGTACTTATTATAAAAGCGTATTTAACTGCTATAAAGAAGTTCGTACTTTTTTTAGCCCAGCGTATATAATTAGCGATAATTTGATAATTAACTAAAAAAATTTCGTAATTTTTCGAAGCTGGGAGTAAGAACCCGAAATTTATTATATTAAAAACATTGGAAAAATATTATATAAAGATATTTTGTAAGGAAATTATTACGTATTATTCGCGAATACGTAAAAAGGGTTATATTCTTTATAATACATAAAAACGATTGCAAAGTATTTTATAATGAAGTAAATAGATTATTTTTTTATATACGATTATCTAATCATATGTAGTTATTTTAACGTTTTGAAGGTATATATTTTGCCTTTTAATTATATTTTTAAGTTATTAATATAATTTTATAAAGTTATAATATAAAAAAATCCGTATTTATTTTCGTTAACAAGTTAAATAAGGAATACAAACGTTAAATAACGTACGAACGTTTTTATATACTATTTTTTCTTTAGGTTTTTATAATATCGCCGTTTAAATCTTTTTACATATAACTAAAAAAATAAAGATTATAAAAAAAATAAGGCATTATTCCTTTATAAAAATTATTACGCGTATTGTTAAAGCAGGTTTTTATTATTACGAAAACGTTAATTTATACTCTATTTTAAATTGTTCGAAAAAGCTGCTCGGGTTAAAAATATATAGCCTTAAGCTCGTATATCTACCTATCTTTTTTTCAAAAACTTACGATAATTAAATTCCTAAAAATAAACTAGTTATTAGATAATGATATAAGACTATAATATTAAGTTAATCGTAAATATTTTTATTACCATTATAAATTTTAACGTATATAACGTTTACTTTACAAGTATTTTTGGATAAAATATTTCGAAAGTAATAAAATCACTAAAGTTTAATTTAAAGAATCGTTAACGCTTTATAAAAAAAATTTAAAGATTATTAATACAAATTTAAGAATTCTTTTTAATAAAGGCTTTATAACAAAGAAATTTATAAAACATTTAAAATAAATAGCCCAGTATTTATAATGGATAATTTAAAAAAGGCTGATTTTTAATATATTAACTAAACTAATAACTTTTATTCAATTTTTTCATTGCTGTTATTAAAGAAAAAAATATAGGATTTTACGAAGTAATTATAATAATACTTTTATAATACGAAACAAATTACGAATATAAGGTAATAGGTGGAAAAGTAAAGTAATGGCCGAACAGTAGCAAATCATTCCAAAAAATAAATATATTAATAAACTTCTATCTGGGTTATATGTAAAATGTACTACTACAAGGTTTTGTAATGGTTTCTAATATATATAGATCGGCGATAAGTCGCCGACGTTTTGCCGTATTTCCCTGTTTCCTTATATTATTTTCTTTTTTTTAAATTGCTAATCCTTAATAGTTATTACTATTTATATACCTGATATGTTAATTAGTTTGGTTCCGGATGTAGGGCGTATACGTTCCGATATGGCCTAGTTACCTTATATACCTTATTGCCTCGGGCGCCGTACTTATAAGGCCGTTGCCGAACGTTTTCCGATTATGTTATTGTTTATTCTTACGTTATTAATTTTCTTTTCCCCCGTATTTCGAACTTCAATTTTTGCTTATAATTATTGATTTTTTTTTCCGAATTATCGGTTTTGTTTTTTTTTTTTTTTTTGCAATTATTTTTTTAATTTTCGATTATTTTTTTTCCGTTTCCGATTATTTACCGTAATCATGTTTTTTCGCGATAACCTTTTCGATAAATTTAAATTTTTTTTACTTTAAAATAAAACGATTATTTTTACGACGTTAAAAACAAAAAGTTAAAGTTCGGCAAATTATGCCAACATTATGTCGGCTTTTTTTATTTCGATTTGGATATTGTTTGCGTTGCCGACCCTGCCCGAAAAGGCGTCGAAACTTGTATGTGCTATATTTAGGATAAAAAAAATATTTTCGTGTAAGTTTTTATTTTTCTTTGTTTAAACGGCGTTTAACCGCCGAACAAATCCCGACCGGTTTCCGTAATATTACTTAAAAAAATTTCGCTTATCGTTTCGAGCCGTTTAATAAAAAATTAAGTTTATAAATATAAATAAGCCGTTTACCGACGAATTAGCGTAGTTTAGTCGGCGTATCGTGTTTTTTGAGGATATTTATTTTATTTTCCGTAAAGTTTACGTTAAGAAAAATTACGTCGTTTTTGGTATTAAGAATACCGAATATACGGTGATTACTGCCGTAAAAACGTAATTTTTGCGTCGTTTTTAATTTTTTCGTTTCGAGGATGAATTAGTAAGTTGTTATTTTCCGTCGATTTGTTTTCGACCGTTTGTTATTGTTAGTATATTAATTTTTAAAGAAAAAACAAAAATATATTTATAGACGTTAACGAGGCCTGTTATTAAATAAACGCCGTATTTCCGTCGTACGAACGGGACGGTTCCGTTTATATTACTTTTAATATTATGTTGCGTTTTTTATTTGTAAATATTTATTTTTAACCGTTCGATAACGATTTAAAAAAAAATTGGGTTAAGTTATTTAAACGTAGTTAATTTCCCCGTAAAACTTTTAATTACGTAAAGTTTATTTAAAAAACTTTTTATTATAATAACAAAAATCCGGTTAATTTAATTAGCCGTAACGTACAGGGTACGTTAAAGGTTTACCAATAACGCACCGTTCCGTCGTTTCATAAACGTATTAGTACGAAATAATTTTCCGATATTCCGGCTTTATTGCTTTTTGTTACGTTACCTTTTGTTATATCGTTTTTTGCAGGTTCCGGCGTTTGTTTTTTAAGCGTTATGCCATAAGGTTTATTTTCTATTTCCGGTTCCGGTTTTTATATTTCGCCGTTTTAAATTATTTTTACGAATTTTTTTACCGATTAATTATTAAACTTTCGTTTGTAATTAATTATTAAAATGTAAGGTTTTTAATTTTAAGATAATAAGTTCGATTTTTATTAAAAATACTTAATATTATCGTTATTTAATCGGCAAGTTTTTTGTTAATTATAATTCGTTATTGCTAATTATTTTTGTATTTGTTATTTTTACGTTTATATTTCGGTATTTCGTCGGTTATGTTATCGTTATTCGGTTTTGTTTTAAATATAACTTAATTAATTAATTTTGGAGGTCTTTAAATAATTTCCGATCGATTTATGACAAGTTGTAACCGTTAAAATATTTAAGGTTTTTTTTTTATATTTATCTTATTTTTTATATATTCGTTTTGATTTTTTTCGTATTTAGCGAGTATTCGTTATACGTTTACCAAATACTTTTTTAGTTTTTAAATATTATATTTAATAAACTATCTTTTTTATTTAACGAAAAATTTCTTTTTACCGTAATCGTTTTTATATTTGACGATATTCTCGACGACTTATTTTTATTACTCGTTTCCTTCCGGTTATACCAAGGTTTTAACGAAAATATTAGGAATATATTATAAAACCGTTAATATTTGTAAATAAGTGAATTTTATAAATTTATAATCTTATCCGTTTGATAATATTTACCCGAATATACGTCGGTACTAACTTAAAATTTTCTTTAAACTTAAAGTTTTTTATAAATAACTTTACGATTTATCCTTTTTAAAGATTATTAATTAATGTTTTCGATTATAATATTTTTTTTTTAATTAATTATGGCTTTTTTTTAATGTTTATGTATCCGTTAACGAACTTGCGCTGTATATTCGAGCCGTTTTCGTATTTCCTGGATTTTAATTTAGAATTTGTTAGGCATTTATTTTATTATACGGGGGTAATAGTTATATAAGGTTTTAAATAGTAAGTACCCGTTAAATTCGTTCCGGTAATTATTATAGGTAAATTCGGTTTCATATAATAACCGCGCCTAATTAATTTAATTCTTATCGTAATAACTTCGGAAATACTTTTTTAATATTTAATTTATGTATTTAGTTTGTTTATTAATTTGGGGATAATAAGCGGTAAATAGTTAACGTTTGATTTTTTTTGCTTTACAGAAATCGGCCCAGAACTAGTTAATAAATAACTTATTTCGGTTATTAACGATTCTTAATAAAAAGCCGAAACGATATTTTACTTCCTTATATAAAATCCCAGCCAGTTTTATTGCTATTAAGGTTTTAACCATAAATAGAAATAAGATTAATTTCGTAAACCGGTCGACGATTATTAAAATAACGTCATAACTACGCTAATTATCTTTTAAGTTAAGGAATAACTTTATAATAAAATCCATGTTTAATTTTTAAAATAACTATTTCGGTAAAAGAAATAACTGTAACATTTTGTAAAACTTATATCTAGGTTTCCGCGTATTTTGGTATATAAAATAACGTTTAACGTATTTTCGGATATCGTTCGTTATATTTTCTTAATAAAATTTGCGGTTAATTAATTTAATAATTTTTCGGCGTTTTATATATTTTATTCGGGGATTATTATAATATTAGTCAATTAATTACTAACATAACACGTATTATAAAAAGATAACGAATTTATCCCGACAAAATAATACATTATTTAAATTTACGTAGTATTTCTTTTTTATTTTGGCGTTTTTTTAAGTTAACGTTATAAATTTTTGAATATTTAGATTTTTAGTTTATAATTTACGGATTTTATCGTAAAATTATTACGAAATTTTCGGAATAAATACTATTTCGCTTTAAGTTAACTTTTTCGTTATTAGACGTAAAACGTATTATTCCGGTATAATAACTTTAGCGTTTTTATTTTTTACTTCCGCCAACCTTTCGGCGTTAAAACGGTACGCTTTTTTTGCGTTAAATTTTAGCTTTTTTAATACGGCCCGGATAACGGCCGTTACTTAGGCTTTTTTTACCGTACGTATTTTATATAAGGGGTACCGGTATACGGTTCCCCTTTTCCGTCTTTCCGGAAAGCAATTTATAATCGTATAATAAAGATTCCGCGTTATTTTAACGCGAATTTCGGTTATTTTAATTTTTTTAATTTTATATTTATTAAAAAATTCGGTTATTAAAATATTTTGCGTAATTTTAATAAACTATCGTATTCGTTTATATTTTTTAATAATATAAGGAAAAATTATTATTAAATACTTAATTTCTTTACATAATTTGTCGATTAATCGGAATTCTTTTACGAATATAAAAATTGCGTTATTATAATTAATTAACGTTAATATATAATTTAGCCGTTTATTTAGCTTATTTACCGGGTTAATTTTCCCCGGTCGATATTATATTTTAACATCGCATTAAAATAATCGATATATTTACCGGGTAAGCTTTTTCCAAAAATCCCGCATAAACGCGGCAATTACTCTTTTTAACGTTTAATAATTTATTAAAACCAGGAACTTTTATTGGCGTTTTTTAAATATTAACGTTAATATTCTAAGTTTTTCATATTAACTAACAACTTTTATTAACCGGTTTCCTACCTTATTTCGGTATCCGAAAATTTCCGTAACCAAAAAGCAACCGGGTGCTAATTTTTTCTGTAAAATTATAACAAAATACCGGATATAACCTTAACAGATACGTCGGTTTTTATACGAATACGCTAAATACAATCTTAATATCGGAATATAATTACATTACGAAAAACAACTTTTAATTTTTTAAACGTTTTAATTATTTTAGCTAGTTATTCGAAGTTCCCTTTTTAAAATCCCTTTTTTAATAAATTAATAATAAAAGCAATTATTTTCGAATAATAAGCGATAAATTTCTTATAAAAATTAATAAATTTTAAAAATACTTAAATATCGTATATCGACTTAAAAGGCTTTTATTCCTAAATTGCGGCAACCTAATAACGATCTATCTACATCTTTTCGATATTAATAACAAATTTTAAAAACGAAATTTCCGTTTAAAAAAATTCGCACTTCGACAGTTTAACGAATAACTAATATTCTTTTAACTGTTCATAAACCAGTCGGAAATATATCGCGTATTTCTTTTCGTTATTTGAAAAAATTACGATATCGTTTAAATAAATAACATAAATCTTATTAATAAAACCGGTTAAAGCCTTATGTATATATATTTAAAAAATTATAAAAGCGTTAATAAACCCAAACGGCATTATTATATATTTAAATTACCCGTACTTCGTTTAAAAACGGTTTTCTATTTGTCGCCTTTCTAAATCCGAATACGGTAATATACGTCCTGTAAATCCAGTTTAAAAAAAACTTTAACAAATTTTAATCGGTTTAAAATTTTAAAAATTAATAATAAAAAACACCAATTCTTTATAATAATTCGATTTAATAACCGGTAATCAATATATAATTTTAATATACCGTTTTTTTAAGCACGAATAAAACGAAGGTAGCAATTTCCGACTTTAACTTTCGGATTTGCTTTATACCCAAATTCTTACAGATATACTTTTCGAACTTTCGCCGTTAAAACTCCGAAATCCGGTAAATCGGGCCTATAAAAAGCAATTTACCTAATATTAAATCGATTAAGTACTTAACTTTTAAAATATAAGTAACGTTTTCGCCCCTTTTTCGAAATACATACTTCGAAACTTTTTTAAATATTTAAATAATCGTATAACCTTAAAAATATTTTCTTTATCAAATTTAAAAATATTATAATCGTCTCTAAATCCGATAAAATTAACGACAAAAACCGGCTTACCGGCAAACGCTAGATCTACGATTTCCTCGCCGTCGATCTCTTTTAAACCGCTATAAATCTATTTATATTTTGTTATATTTAATAATATACCTAACCTTCTTATCCCAAATCGGGATAAAAATAACTCGGACGTTAACCGGTTACTCTAAATTACAAAATAAATTTACCAGAAACACCAAATATTTTAACATTTATTTATTATTTTTACCTTAATTTCAAAAGTTCTATAACACTTAATAAAGGCTTTATTAACTCCGATTAACGTAAAAATATTAACAATAACAAAATAAAACTTATATTTTTTAGCAAAATATTTACTATACGTATTTTCCTCCGCCCTTTTATCTAAGTCCACTTTTATAATAACTATAAACTTATCCCCTTCTCTAAAAAAAATAACCATATCCCGTAACGGCGGTCCTACGCCAATCGTCCAACATTACTTAACCGAAATAAATTAAACATACGCTTTTATTCCGGCAATACTTTTTCTAATTTACTGGAATTATCGAAAACAATAACGTTCTATACGGTAGCCGGTAATTATCCTTTAACCGCCGTATCGTCGTCCTTAAATCAAAAAGAAATTCCCCTTACGTTCCGCTTTACAATAACGGATAATATACCCTTTTTTTCTACAATTCCAACAAATTAAAATATAGTTATTCCTTACAGAAATTAACAATTCTCCAAACCAAACGGATTTATTACGGTCGGAATTTATTCGGCGGTACGAAAAACCTTTTTAAAAAACCTTACCCCTTTTATCCTCTAACCCCGGCAATTTTAAATACTTTTTTTACGTTAAGTTATTACCTTAAAACGTATTTAAATATATACGCTTATTTTTTTTTACTTAACTTTCAATACCTAATCTTAACGCCAAACGGCCTATATACAATCGGCCTTTATTATAACGTCGAATAATCGTTATACAAAAACCTTTTACTCCAACATCTTAATTTTCAAACTTTTCTGTAATTAGTAATAAAAATAATATACCAACTTAAAATAGTTTTCTTTTAAATCAATACTAACGTTTTCGACTTTAAGTAAATAAGTTTTCTAAGTTACGAAAAAATCTATTAACAACTTATTGCCCTACCTAAACTTTTTAAAAACATTTCGGAACGTCCAATTTACGTACTTAAGGTTAAAATAACCCTTTTTTACAAAAAACCATAAATTTTTTAAAATAACCTTTTCGGCCGTCTTTTACATATTATCACGGTACGTTCGCTATTTTAATTATAAAAAGTTTTTTATTTTATTTATAACTTAATAAACGTATATTATATCGGGTAAACCCGGTTTTGCGATAATATTAATCTTTATAATCGAAATAATCCAAATCTTTCGTTTTATATCGAAAACCGCTTGCTAAACATTCGCCTTAAATATTTAAATAATTTCAAATAACTTCGTACATATTATCGGTAATATTAACTCGTAATAATTTTAACCAAACAATTACGTTCTTGCCGATTACGTTCCGTTTATTCGGCAAATACCTTCCGTTCTTTTTCGAACTTCGCACGTTTTTATCGGATTTCGTTATAAATACGTAAAAATTCGTTATTAAAAACGGATTAAATAATTACTCGTAACTCTGATATATATCGTTCAGAAAACGGGCTGCAATTATATTCCGTAATATTATCCGTATTCGCCTTATCGGGTAACGTTCTTTTATCGTTACTATATATTAAATCCCGACCGTTTTCCGACTATCCGGTAATATAACTATTTTCGTCGTTTTATATATAATCGGCTGTTATGGGTTGGGCCCGATACCGCATTAATCTGTTCCTACTAATTATCGCGTTATTTTTCAAAAAATATAAAAATATAACATAATAAATAAAATATTAAAATAATAGCCGAATAATAACAAATTATTCTAAAAAATAAATGTATTAACAAACTTCCATTTAAGTTATATATAAAATACATTACTACAAGGTTTTATAATAATCTTTAGTGTATATAAATCGGCGACAAGTCGCCGACGTTCTGCCGTACTTCCCTATTTCCTTATAACGAATTACTTATTTACTGAAATTACGAAAACTTTTATAAATACTTTTTTCCGAATAATATATTCGGTTTTTATTACAAAAGCTATTATATTAAACGTCGAATCGTTGTTTTTTCCGCCATTCAAATCGGACTTTTTTCGAATTTTGTATTTAAAATACCTTTATTTTTTGCGATCCTTTTAGTTATATCCGTAACAACTTTTATACCCTTACGGCCCATGGTTTTAATAACGCCTTTAACGTTTGCAATATTTTTAATTAATAATATATCTTTTTTTTTGTAACGGTAACCTAATTATTTATATTACTAAACGTATATATACGTTTCGGTAACCCGGGTTTATTTATTTAATACTATTACAATAATCGTTACTTATATACTTTTTACGAACGCCGTAATTATATAATTATTACGGTATATTTTCAAAGTTTTAAAGTAAAAACGACGATAAGAATATATACGGCACGGATATTACGTTTTTTAAAACTTTTAACGCATTTTTTACGCTTACGAAAAAACGTAGGATTAATAATTAAGTAAGTAAAACCCGTAATAACTTTAAAGTTACTGCTAACGCGAAAAAATTGCAGGATTATGGAATATGTCGGATATGTGTCGTAATGGATGGGACGGTTACTATCGCAACTGTCAGATATAGGGGATGTCAGTTGCGTTGTTATATTCAGCTAATTGTGCCACTTCTCAGTACGCGTACAGCTTTTGTGTAGCCTAGTAACGGAACAATTATCCTCCGATCAGAACGTAGCCTTTTTTAGTTAGGGCGCTTTAGCGCACCTGGCTAGCTGACAGCAACCGGTAGATTTGGGTGGGTTTTGGGGGTGTGCTAATAGGTAAGTGGACCCCCAGGACCCCCTGTGGAGACATCGGACTGACTGCCTAAATAGGGAAGGTTGGGGAGGAATAGAGCCACTCCAGTTTAAACTTCAACATCAACTTTAACGGCCGACTGGGCTGATTAGGCGTCCACTCAGTAAAAGTGAAAATAACGCTGACCATTCCACTGAGACACCCTACAACCCACCACATGCTCTGGGGAGGGTACCAGTTTGTTTCTCTCTCTCCCCTCTCACTACGGTCAAAGGATAAGCGTAGCGGAAGAGCCTCAGCTCCGTAGCAAAGCTTTACTCCTTTCTCAATGCCACGACCCTGTCCCCTAGATAACGAGTACGTACCTCTAAATCGAGGTATTAGCTAATCTACGTTTCGGGATAACGATTAACCAATCCAGGGCCGAGAAACTTGATTGCAGTCTACTATAACGTCCTGACATCACGCACTGAAGCATCTGCAGCTGAAAGGGAGTATATTATCTGGTTCTGCCCTCCGAAAGTCCTCACTACAGATCAGAATGTAGTGGTACCTCCTTATATACCTATAAAAGTAACTGGGACAAGAGATATGGCCACCGGGGTTGTGCCGAATGCGGTGCGATGTGGATGGGCTGAAATCCATGGGCCCATGACGAGATCCGACATGTACCCTGTGAAAGAAATACTTCGCTACGAAGCCGATTCCTCGCTGCGGTTATAATCAGCTCCTCCGCTACGATTAATAAGAGACACAGTATTTCTATCTCCTATCGATGTTTGTGCAGAACCTTAGTTCAGCTAGGCTGGCCAGTTTGTTCCAGAGTTAGCCACCACCTGCCTCGACTGAGCCCTGCTGCCTCATGGGCTGTGACCAGTAAAGGTCAGCAAGCGAGGGCCGCTGGCCGGGAGAGTTCCCGCTTTATTATTTACAGGAACTTGCACACAGGGCCAAGAGTCCTCCTCCGGTCACAAGGCCCGTACAAGCAATTACGTCGCAGTCATCTCTCCCGACGGCGCTTTGGTTTCGCTCATCTCCCTCAGGCGCTTCTCTTCTCTCCATCTTGCACCAGATTTGATCACCAAGAAGGCAAGTGGACTAAATACGAACCAGATCCCAGCGATGGTCACCCCCAGCCACCCGATGCCACCATTCTTCACCAACGGAGTCGCAAAGGCAGTGCCACCAGCGCCCATCCAGCAGCGGGACAGATTCATGGCCGCTGACGCGGTCCCAGGCTTCTTACGATTTAGATCCATAATCAAGTTGTTGAAGCCAGAAAATGAGCTCGCGCTTCCAAAGGACTGCAAGAAGAGAAATATCAGCGGTGCAGCCAGATATGTCCTGCTCTGCAACGTCCACCCGTACGCTATCAGACTGATGCCGGCCAGCATCAAGGCAGGAATGCTAATTTGGAGGCGAGCGACCTCGATGGGGAAGCGGGACAGGTCTTGTTGTTTCTGCTTTGAAATCTCCATGCCGACAAGTCGGGCATGGCGGCGGAAGTTCCAATCCAGAATCCGTCCAGTCAAGAGGACCGATGTCACCGCCCCAAATCCCGAGGCCAGGTAGCAGAGACTAATGGGGACGGTTTCCAACCCGTAGATCTCTTCTAGCTGGTCAGACATGGTAGACAGCACCATATAAGAGCTTGCGTAGATGAGACCGCTGTAAAGCAGCAAGATAGATGTCTCCTTGTCGCCGAACAGTTTCAGCGAGTTCAGCGGGTTGATGCTAACTGAAGTTGATGGCGTCTTGGCTTCTGACTTGGAGGGCACAGCAGCGTCTTTACGCTTGGTTGGGCGTCGAAGGTATGCAAGTGGTGTCATGTTCCACTTCTGCGGTGGGATAGAACCGTTGCCGACGATATCCCGGCTTGTCTCTGGTAGAAAGGCGAAGGAGGTTACCCACACGACCGAGCCATAGATGGTCAGGAACCAGAAGATGGACCTCCAGCCAAGATATTGGCTGAGGAGGCCTCCAATGACCTAACAGTTGAGATGGCAATTTCGTCAGTACTCAGCTAGAATTCGTCCGACGCGCCAGTCAAGAGAGAATCTCACCGGAGCCAAAGAGGGGCCGAGCATCCAGCCCATCTGCACATATGACGTGTAACGCCCTCGTTCTGCAGACGTCACGATGTCGGACACCGTTGCGAGAGAAAGCGCAATCGTGCCGCTGCCGCCGGCGCTCTGAACGCTGCGCATGACGAATAGGAGAGCATAGTTGGCTTTGACGGCGGCCCCCACACAACCAGCAATGTATATGATCAAGGCGATGAGAAGTGCGGGTCTCCGGCCGGCCTCGTCTGATAAATTGCCAACGAAAGATGGAGCGATGCCTTGAATTATCTGCGGAGATGAAATTCACTTAGTAACAATCTTGCTTCCCTGTCTTGGCGTCGTGGGGTAGGTACCAAGTAAGTAGTGATGGTGAGGTTGATATCGGTGACAGAGACGTGCAAGTCCCTCGCCAGCTCGGTAATGACAGGGTAGTATATGCTGGCTGTCAGAGGGGGTATCACTGTTGTCAGAGCTGCGATAAAGACAATGAATATCTTCTGCACTCGTGAGAATACTGAAAAGGGGGGATCCGGTTGTAGGCTGCCCGGCTCCTCTTGTTGCGCCATCCTTTGGCCCTTTTCAGGATCCACCGCGTCTGTCGGCATCGTTGCTGTTGCGACGGGCTGCTCAAGGGAGCTAGAACTCCGAACACTATTGGTTGACTCCGAGTTGACGACACCATCAAGTCCTGGCTTTCTGGACGTATCGTCCGGTGGACACATGATCCCCCAAAGATGTCGCGCGCAACCAGCAGTAACGGGTAGGCGTTCCAAGGAATTAGACAAAACAGAGCAATTGCAACACAATACCGCTCCGTGATGAGTTGAGCTAATCGCAGTGACGGGAATGTGCGAAGGATCACAAGGAGAAACAGACTTAATTACCAAAAATAAAGTACAGAGAAGAAGGTGAACTTTTGCCTGTCTTGTACCGCTGCAGGGGGCACCGGCAGTCATCCGAGACGAAGTGCGGTCTTCTGGCCGGTGGCTGCAGCTCGCATGTACCTAAGTACCGACATGTAGTCAAATTTGGCAAGAGTAGACACGGGATATCGCCGGTCTGCCGGTGTGGGGACTTGCAGCAGCAAAATGTCGGCTGCGGCACCGAGCCGATGGGCCCACATTTGGCTGGGCGGCTTGCTCTTCAGTCCCATCATGCCAGCCATCCTTGCGGTTGCTAGGACGGTTGTCACAATGGTTTTGTTAAACTACCATAATATGATCAGTATTTGAAACACAAAGATGCTTTAAGTCGGATAGCCACCCCAATATCCCTTTCTCTTACCTGCAGCTATATTTACATGTATTTAAGGAGGTATCAAGACATTGCGTTTCTCCTAAGGACCTGTTAAAAGTCAACAACTTGATAACATATTCTCTTTCAGTCGCAGATTCTTCAGTGACTGATGTCAGTCTCATACGTTTCATAGTGCTGATTCTGTGGCATTCAACATTTCATGAATAGTTCCCCGATCCCCGAACTCCTCGGCTTCAGAAGGCGACTTGCGCTGCCAGCCACTTCCCCTCTGTCAATAGTTGCAAAGCTAAATGGACGGAAGTCTTCTTCCTAGCCTCCAAGAGGCATATAAACTGACTGGTCGGGGTTGATACGGGCAGACAGTCAAGTTCCATATAAGGCAGTTCATCGACTAGTTGAATATTTAAGCAGAATACCAAGCCTCTCATGGATGGACAGGGTCTTCCGTGTGGCTAACTAGCATAGAAACCATACGTAATTTATCATGTCACTAGTTGTCACGAGATCCCTGTACATTGTTATTGCGGTCAATGTCCTGTCAACGGCAACATCGATAATTATAGGCCCAATTTTCGTTGTTTCATGCTTAATGCAAGCTCAGATTCATCGTCAAACTGCTCAGGAGGCCTCTTAACAGGTTAATGCTCTGTAGAAGCTTACATAGGGGGCTCTCCAGCCATTTAGACAGATACAATTGACAATGGCAACCTCTCGGGAACATCTGACCCATAATGCATGACACTAGTGTATGGGGGAAGCTCCAAAAGATTATTTCTTTCTTATTCAACAATTGAGTTATCAATCTCATATAAATTTATCCCAGAAACCACCACAGAGGCATGGCAGATTCGGCGAAGCAACGATGCAACATATCAAAGCATTGGTTCCTGAACATGATTTACCAAAAAATCGTACTCGTTAAGGAGGAACTGATTTAGTGCTCCTTCTGCAAAATAGTCGCCACGGTCCACCACGGGATCATGTAATACCTGGGCAGGTCTCTGTTGCGAGGAAGTGGGTGCGGCATTGGTAACTGGAGCGGGTATAGAGAAATTTCGTTGGAGAATGTCCTCTATGCATTCTGTGATTGTCACCAGAAGGTGACGCGGGTGCATCGTTTTCGAAACCTCTCGTAGTACTTCAATTAACTTGGTCATTAGGCGTTGCACCTCCTGGATGTCAACCTGGACAGAGGAGGAGAACCGAGTAGAGACTTTGAGCAAAAAGACCACGGCGAATGCGATCATGATGTGGAAATACGTCGGTAGGCCATTGAGGTAGGACTGAATCTCCGGATCTGAGACTATTGTCCGCAGTATAGATACAGCGGAAAGTACAGCAGAACTGGCGAGTTCATACACCTCCATATCCACATCGCATGCTCTGTATTGGACCTGACCGGAGCCGAGGCCCCTCAGAGCATGCGAGAATAGGTAAAGTTTTGCGAAGTGGTACTGTATGCCGACACCTTTGCGCGGGTAGTTGCCGACATGAACATTGGGTCTGAATCTGTCCGCCCACTCAGCACGGAGGCTGTCAAGCGCAATGCTAAAGCGTCTCACTTGTGGCACTTCGGCATCAGACAGGGGTCGGTCGACGTCCGCACCAAAGGTGTCGTAGATACTGGTGCAGACACTCCAGCGCAAGACCTGACTCACTAGCCTTGCGTCATCCTCAGTAGCGTGTCTACATTCCAAGAACTTCCGCACACCCCTCACGGCCTCACATTCTCGAGTAATAGGCGGTCTTCCGTGCGGTATGGACAGGTGATGGTCACACGCGTACACGAGATAATATAAGCGTGCGCGCAAGTAACTCTCTCGATCGCCCTGCAGAGCCTTGGAAAAGCTTCGGTGCAGTTGCAGTTCCGCGGCTATTCGGACCGCAAAACTGACTAGCGATGAAGACAGATCATTCATCCAGAAAGCGCCGATGCAGAGTGCTCGAACGTCGTCTGTGGTGTTTCTTCTGGAGAAGCTCATTGCTGCACTCAGGGCAATAAACTCTTTGTAGAGGGCCTCGTAATCAGCAGAGGCCAAATGTAGTGCACCCACTGCACAAACAGCAATGCTAAGGATGGGCGATTTTTGTTGTGTATCTTCAAACGTAGCAGTGCTGTGGTCTCCCAGAATACCGTATAAGAAGTGATCAAGTCGGTCTTGATATACACTTTGGTATTTCCGAGCGTTTTCAACCGTAATAATACCACGAGAAATTATATCCCGGGGTGCTCTTGGCTGTGCAGGAGCCGCTGGGTGGAGGTAATGGCCAGGAAGTGTGCCGGGGCCAGATTCGAGATCAACGACAACCCTCAATCCGGTGGCTTCTTCCGCCTCCGTGCTTAAGCCGCGATGTGTACTGCTATTAGGCAATACCTCACTCTCTGATGACGCGTTCTCTGGTCTATGTGCCGGCTGCAAGGCATGACTCGAACTTGGATAATCATTGACAAGGGTCGCGATTTTGTCCTCGAGGATTTGAATCTTCTGCTCAATGCCTTGCTTCCATCTGTGGCAGGCTGATTAGATACTATAGACGAACTGCAGCAAATATCTATTGGGATGCTCACGACACGTCACTCTCCACCAGCATTTGTAGACTCCGGTTCACAGTACAAGGCAGGCCTTTTTTCCTGCACCGAACACATGGGGGTTTCGAATCATTTATATAACATCGGATCTAGATTCGGATTAGCGCCACGACCAACACTTCAAATTACCTAGGGAGACAATCTGGAGTTCTGTACCTTTTGTTTGCGGCAGGCTTCACAAGCCGTGATCTTGCGACTGATTTCGGATGGCTTAGGTCCCAATGCATCTTGAGACCAGTTGACAGATGAGGAGGAGCCTTCCAGATTGGCCATTTTGGCATTCAGATACTGCTCAGTCATCGGCGTCCGGTCTTGACAGGCAGGAAGTGCTAGCTTTGCAAGCCAGCAACCGAGGTGCAGAGCGAGTCCAGTGTGAAGGACCTTGTTGGAGTTCGCACGGTACACGGTCACGTGAGGAGTACAAAGGATTATGTATTCTCGAAATGGACCTCCTTTCTAGCGCCCAGTGCCCCGCCAGCGACGGTTTAGTTCGTCTACAGATATATAAGGGGGTTTCTCCCCCGAATCGAATAGTTAGGGGGAGGCAGGCATTAATGATTACTTATTCACTACCCATACTACGAACTACCAGCTGGCCTGCTTCCTCTGCCTTTCACTCTGTACTTTACCATTTCTCTAGCAAGTGCCTACGCTAATGTCCATCCGAAGGGTGACCTCCCATGCTCAAATGCGCTTCCTGCTCGCATGATAATATTAGCAATCTCACTCTACCGCAACGTCGTAAATCAATAACACATTTAGGGCATTAATATCCATCGCCGCGCATCTACATCATCGTAACAAATATTCGCCACTTCCCAAATTTCTTGAGGTCGACCCCTGGGCCCTGGCATCGAAAGTCAGGGCGGGTATCGCTTAATCGAACCCGGTCAACTAAACAGCATGTCGGCGTCTTAGCCTGGCAAAAGTTTTGGCCATAGGTGTCTGCAGAACATGGCATATCTGAGGCCCTCGGCTCATACCGAGGCGCACAAGGTTCTGGGCATCCGCACCGCGAACAGAAAGCGGTTCTTCCCTTAGAGTCCCTTGTTGCCCATCTTTCCGAACTCCCCTTTACTAAGAAAATCTCGACTCCGCGGCAATATGATGGGGGCACTAATATGTAACTTGATTCGACGCTCGAGTCCGACGTACAGCAAAGCTGGCTGGACAGCGACGCGATCACAGCAATCTCATCAGTAAACCAAGGTGAGAACATACATACCGTTGATAGCGTGAAGATTACGATTCTCCGATGGTCGTATGTCCGCATCAACTTCAGATTAAGATTCGCCGAGGATCTGCATGTAGTAGTCACTCAGCGGCTGCTTCTAGGACACCTCGCACCGTATTGATCTTAGTACTTATTGATGACTGACTTGCGTTGACAGCCAACCGAAGTTTTACTATATGTATTTCGACAGGTCGGCTCTGATGAGAGCAACTCAAGACAATTTGTAATAGACTTCGTTCATGGGCAACCGGCCATAGCTGAGGCCGGGGCTGCTAACCCTTGACTAAAGGTTGCCATAGCACCAGTACTATACCGGTTGAGTCCTAGAAGCGTTAGGGAGCGCTGAATATCCTGACCTGAGGGCCCTCAGCCGTCTAGCATGGTGTTAGGTCAACATATGTGCCCACCTCTAGTATAACGGAAGTCACTTACAAACTATTGTGGCAGCGATGAAGATAGGAGTTGCCTATGCCCCTATATTCAAGGTGGTTATAAAGAAGTAGTTGTGATACAGTATATAACTGGTTCTCCATTGCTCTGTTTTGCTGATGTCACCAGCGGCATGAAAGAACTGAATGGTGCAACTATAGGACTTTGCCTTATACTGACCAGTGGCACACCTGGCCAGTTCTTGAAGCAAAAGCCATGATGGCGTTTCTAGCTCTGTATGGCTTTTAGAATGCGCTTAGCAACCACATCCTCCATGACTTTGTGAACTGTAGCTGATTTCAATACCTCCCAGTTCGCCTCGAAACTTCACACGGGGCCCCTCTATGATAGCTTATCGCCGGGGAGGAGGACTGTGCAGAATCATCTGGTGGTTCCCTCGAGTATGTTCAACCTATGTTGAAAAGTTCGCTTAGCCAGCATAGCTCACAAGCCACATAGCGCAGAAGTATCCATCCCCTGCGGGCATTTTTCAATACTTAATTATTGGCTGCACGAAACTACGAATGGGAAGTCCACAGGTCGAACCCGGCCCATGAATGGTGTAACCGCAGAGACTGAAGCAATGTACGCGAGGCCCATTACCAATAATTAAGTTAGGATTTAGCAAGTACAGGACGATGGGAAAAGCAAAAGAAGAAAAACAAAATACAACACCCAGGGATTCGCTGGTGGCCACTGACGAAACTACTAATCTGGTCATACGCGGTTTATCTGGGGAGAGTGGACGGGATCCCGGGTTTTCTGGGTGGTATGGTAGTACGTAGCAGAAGTTGTTATAGCAGGTTATAAGTGGGATCTCTTCCTTTACCTCCGCTCCCCTTTATGAAGATCAAGGACATCCTACCTCTTAGCAGGAGAACTCCATGCTGCTAGGACTATTACAAAAACACACGAGATATTTGACGGGCGCCATAATCCGCGTAATACATAATATAGCTTTTTCATTTGCGAACATATGACCGCGTCGGGGGGTTTCAGGGGCTTAAAATGGGGGCCAGGCCAAGGGGGGGCCCACAAAAGTTAAGGGGTAATAGAGTCGCCAATTCCGAGGACTCCCCCGTCGAGATACACCAGATTACGGGGCTACATATGATGGCGAATGGTAGAAACGGTCCAGACACAAGTGAGGTAGCAGCGCCAGTCGGCAAGGTGGCTACCATGCGACACCGGCTGCCTTTGGTATTTGATTCTTCGTTAGGCCCAGCGCCGAACCGGGCAGCTCAGATAGGCTAGCACTGCTACTACGTGTCCGAATCGACTTATCCTCTCTTGTCATTTTGTTGAAGGCGATGTCCTACCAACCATTCCTGACTCCCTTTCTTTTTCGAGGTTTCCCTCCGCCTTAGCAATATACACCATGGACTGGATGAGCACCGAGGTCTGTGTCCTTGTGGAGCAGCTCATTGGATAAATTTACCAAAGTCTACACGGCCCTATGCCCGGACGCTAAGAGTCTCTGCTTCGTCCAAGGCTATCTTGTACCTCTTCGAGTACTTAGAGAAGCAACTGACGCGTGAGAGGAGTCTAGGAAGCTCACCGGATGTTACTAAACGGGTTGGTTACACTGAGCAGTCGTAGCACCTCCTGGACCAAACCAATTGGCACTACGTCGACTGAAGAACTGAATGACCAGGTCGATCCCGAACAGCTGGAGGTCTAGTCGAAATCTGGTTGCACTTAAGTTAACACCAACGGAAGCTGTGAACATCCCGTCGAATAAAAATGGCACAGCGTGCACGCCATTGTTAGTGATGAGCTCCGTGCGAGGACTTCGATTAATAATCATCCAGTGCTTCACTCAGGGATGGCTAGGGACTCTGTGCGATGTTGACCTGACCGTGTACTGTAGATTAGTATACATGTATTGGCAGAAGTGTTGCAATCCTCCAGTCTGGGGTGCTATGGGTTGCTGTTCTAAATGGGACTGGCTAGATAAGGGGTTTCTCCTTGACTGATATAGCCTTGACACTTTTGCTCCTGCAAACCTAGGGCCACAAATCAAAGCCTCCTTGATCTTTTCAACAAATCACCTTATATGCCGAAAACTTGATATAGTGTTACGTCGTAGGGCAAGTGTATTACCTTAAACAGGTGTTTTCGTCAATTATTTTTTCAGTTTTATGTGAACCAGAACTTCAGGATAGTATTAGTGTTAGATCTGACATTAGAGGGTATATGGCAGGGATGTTATTATTCGGCCCAATACTCAGTATTCAAATCATTACGTCAACGCGGGAGCGCGTTATGGATGACTACATATAGATGGGCCGTCCTGTCTTTGCTCGCCCCTGATGGATCAGAGGGTCGCGGGATGCTTTAGTGGCTCAGTCGGCCATTCCTATGACTGGTTATATGTAGTTTTGATGACCAGTTATATAGCCCAGCTCGGAGCACCTGCCAGAGACGGCGGATGGTATATGATAATCGAAATACCCAATTGTTCGGCGTAAGCTCCGTTCTCACAGAAAATGTGATCTAAGCCGTGGCACACCTTCGCAGCACAGCCGTCTTGGTTGAGAAATCGGCAGTTCTGTACGTCGGAGCACTCTCCGTCAGACCCCGGGTCGGGGAGCTCGCATGATCAGGCGAGTCGTCACTTTTGCTGCGCGCTCCACATCGCGGGACGCGTAAAGCGCCCACTTAATATGACCTCGCGCGCGGCTCAGGATAGTCTCGGGGCTGGCCGACGTGGAGCTGCCGGGCAGTTCGCTACTCTACTTATGTATATGTATTGTCTTTATTCGGTGGAGGCTTGAGGACGTCGCCTGTGACTTTCGGTATATGTACCTACGGTATGGCATCATCGCTGTGGATAATCATACATCAAAGGAGTGGTTCGGCAACCGGCTTTGTCGCCCATACGAACGGCGCTAGTGGCCACCCCTGTGGTCAGATTGCGGGATTGTGGGGGATCAATCACGCTAACTACGAAGGTACAATATAGTGCTTGCTTGGGTGCTACTGTTCTGGCGTCCGCCTCCTCTAGAATACAATGGAAGAAAACGCGAGGTGATATCGTGGATATAGTTGTCGAATAGCTTGCACCTATGCTACCCTACAGCTGTAGTATGCAGTAAGGGTGGCCTTCGTAGCTTGATCATTTAGCCAATCCGGTTCACTAGAACCTGGACCGCGTTGTCTGATCGCCACTTACGTAGTTTTATCGTTTCTTCCACTTAAAGAGTTTGCTCGGGACGGACTTGGAGGGATGGCTTAGTCGTGGGAATGCCGGTTACGTGCCCACTGCCGACCTACGGCGACGATTTGAGTGGAGGAGATGATTTGGAATCCCGTTTCTGGGCTGTCAAAGGGGAACCCGATAACGTCACAACCGCACCCATCACGGATCGTGGGGTGTGATTCCAAGCCACGCTGGGCGACTCGGCTTGCTTGATATGTGGACTTATGAAGGCTGATATTGACATGGAGCATATACGACGATAATCAGGGGGTTTTCTAGGCGTAGGAAATGTGTGACACAATTGGTTATGGAATCCCTATTCCCCAAATCGGTTCGTGACATTTCAAATAAGCTCGCTACCGAGCCGCGAGATTCTGATTACTGTGACCTCTTTCCGTGGTCCGTTGTCTGGACGTTCAGCCATAGCTGATCCAGGCGACGATATTTTGCTAAGAGGTTTCTAGAACCAATAGACATGTAGAACGATTCGATGATTGTTCCTATAGCCTCGTCAAAGAGCTGCATCCTCGAAGGATCAGTTGGTACAATGCTCGCCCCGGTATTTGTGCCGATAGGTTACGTTGGCTTTGTGTATTACCATACAATTAAGGAGTAATACATTTATGGCATCTGCCCAGTAGCAACTAGTCCGAGCACGAATAGGCTAGGGGTAGGAAATCGTAGATTTTATGTCACGTGATGACCATAATCCACGTCAGCATGATCATGTTTTTGTATCTTATGTAAGATTTGGTGCATCGCGACATAAATCAATGCACCAACCAATCAACCAGCGATTCTCTGGATGTATGGGGCTTTTATGTCACTAGTTGCAAGAATCCTTGCGAGGGTGTAGAGCCCGTACTGACGCGGCTGGAGTCTGAGCCACGCTGACGAGACGCGACCCTGTTAGATGAACAGTTTCGATCTTGATGCAGTCTTACTGTAGCATGCTGTACGTTCGCTTCAGGACATCGTACAACAGTAGTCGATCTTAATGCCTTATGTGGATTTGGTAGAATAGGTTGCGGAACTTGGATTAATCTATCATACGCTCGATAGATACCTGTTGTGCTTGGGTCCGGCGAGATACTCAAACTGCTTATTAATATCCCGAGCTGAAACGACGAGTCGCATGCCGCTGATACTTCATTGCTGTTACGGTTAGTTGTACATCTCAGACGAGAAAAGATCCCGAGGGATGAGGAGGTTCGGTTGTACAGCCACTCGGTTACACTGCCACACTCATGCGATCAAATTCCCGAGTCTGAGGGAGTAGGTATCGCACGAAGGTGCGTTCTGGCTGGCGTTTTAGCGATTGTGAAAACGGCATCGTTCGAGGTTTAGGTAAACAGCGCCGTGCGCATTACAAGCTGTGGTAACTTTATCCGTATAAATGTATGGAGAGGGCCCAGAACGTTTAGGTGACCCAGAAGTGCCGAAGCACCGAGGAAGTTCCCATTTCTCCTTGGTGCTTGTTCATTGTTAGTATTCGGAAACCGCGTGCTGGCGGGATGTGCAGTAAAGGCCTGAATCATAACCACGTAACGGGTGTTCGGCAATCTATAGATCTGCGATCCGCCTGGGGCCGGGTTGGGGTTTCTAACCCAAATTTATCCCAGAAAATGAGTTCATGGGGGTTTCGAAATGAGTTCATGGGGGTTTCGAAATGAGTTCATGGGGGTTTCGAAAATGAGTTCATGGAGGTTTCGAGTTAAAGTACCTACTTATCTATGTATCTCGCAATAGATAGAATCTCGGAACAGAGCCGAATGACACTGTCTCTCTTCTTTTAAGTAATAGGACTTGTCCGTGGCGCTTCCTCATTTCATGCCGCTGTGGTCTTGTCAACGGTTTCCTGGAGCTGTGATGCTGAGCAGATACATCGGTTACCGTTTCAGAACTGGGACTGTGAGCGCCTGCGCAGCTTGGTCTGGGGCCGCGTCACGAACATACGTGGTGCGAAGGGGTTAGCTTCATTACGTCGTAGCGACGAATCAACATCCTAGTCTGCATTAGGTAGCCCTTTCGAGCCTGATATACCAGTAATTCAACACTTCAGTATAGCAATAACTTTAGACTAACGCTAAGGGCACATGACAGGGATGGTAATATTCGGCATCATACTTAGTAGGAAGTAGATAGTTTAGTATGGAAAGCGTAGCCGGCTGGGTATATACTTCTCATTTGAAAATGAGTTCGTGCACGGACATTAAAGATCAAACATGGCTTTGTAAGAGCTACACCAGGAATGGTATGAATGCAGCTCAGAGTTGGCTTTGGCTCGCCCAGTTGCACACTCTTTCATTTCTTTTAAGGAGAGCGGGAGATAAGAGGTGGTGGAGAGAATCTCGGGCAATCCGGGTTATTGAGTGAGTGACATTGCAGTACAGGCGCGGGGGCCAAGCCAAGCCCAGAAAAGCCCAGGGCTGGTCGTGGCTGGCCAGCGGCTGGATGGTATGTATGGAGGTATGATAGTTGTCGTTGTTAGTGCACGCCCGGTAGCTTTGCTGATAGTCGTTTTCCTCCAATGGCAACCAGTCATCGATTTATTCCTGCCAGGTAACGTGCTTGTAGGCTCATGCTTAGGGACATAGATCAATAAATAACTTCCCACTGGGTAAGGATCTGAGTTCGGCGTATATAGCCACCCTGCCTGCACCTACTACGCCCATATACATCCAGCCACTCAAACAGTGACGTTTGCGACCGTAGGCACGCTGGAGGGGCCTTGGGTTGCACGTACCGTTTCCGGTTTGTCGACTTGTGTCCATCCTCGTTGCATCATGGATCCCGTTAGTACTCATTGTATTGTTTCCGGTCTCCCTTATTACCTACTACGTACATAGTAGGGTGGTGTTCCGGTCAATGTGGTCGCACATAACTGTAACAACCCCAAAAGTGGCCCACCAGCCCAGCCCAGCCCGCTTCCAGTTTCCAGCGTTCCGACTTTGCTCCAACTCCACCTCCACCCTCGCCATCCGCCCATCCCCATCCCGTCAATTCAATTCCATCACTTTTTCATCCATCAGCCTACGTACGGTGTTCCGTACACAATCAACTCGGAACTGCCTACACCATTCCATATCGATCGTCCATTCGCTGGACTGACCACGTATTGCAGCTCCAATTACCGAGAAGTGGGTGCCCGACTTCCCAAGCGGTCGCCTTTGCTTCCGCCGCTTGGCCACTTTGTATTACAGAGAAAAGCGAGACGAGTTAAGTGTGATAGCACCCATAGATGGCATCTATTTTCTGGATTAGGTCGGTTCGCTATCCGTAGGGCTGATCCCCCCAATCCACCTTGTCCGTCATTCGATCATCGTGCAATCCCGGTTCCTTTCCCCATGGTCTACGTAGTCGACTTCTTGCACCGACCGATCCGAATCTGCCAGCACATACGATCTCGACGCCAACTTAGTCTATCTTCAATATGGGGATATTGAACCAAGCCCTAGTCGATGGCGCTCATGCCATCGTGCGTACCGTCGAACATCATGCTCGTCAGACCGACGGGCCACCAAGTTTCTCAGTCAGCGACATCGTAACCACCAGTGCGACAGCAGTTTCGACCGCGGTTACTACCATGACTTCCAGTGCATCGCTTCCACCGCCATTGTCAGAATCGCCGTCTCAATCCCCTTCGCCGACACCCCCTCCGGAACCAGATAATGGGACCAGCTCCCCTCTGCTGTTCTTTGTTGCGCTGGGATTCGGCGTCGTTTTTACAAACTTATGGTGAGGATTGCGGAGCCCAAGTTGCATGTGCGCGGTCGGTCAGAGTTTCCTAATGACGAATGCAGGATCATCGTTGGTGTTAAGTACTGCTTTCGATATAATGCGCGCAATCGGCATATGCGAGGACTCGATGAGAATGGTGAACCAATTAACCTTGAGAATATGCCGGCGCGCCCGCACCGCCGACGCCGTGAGAAGAAACTCATGACGATGGACGAGGTCAACGAAAAGTTCCCCATGGTCAAGTACAAGACCTGGGTCGCCGGGCGGGCTAGAGAAGGTCTGCCGACGGCCGGCGGCGTGTCGGCTCCCGCTAGTCGAGCCAACAGCGTACGGAGCGTCGAAGGTATTGTTCCGGAACTACCGTCCAAGGAACGGGACTCGACGGACGAGCTCCCCAACGATAATGCCTCTCCCGCACATGTTAATGGTAGGCCGGAAGACGGTTCTAAAAGCCCCGACGGCACCTCCGGCGCCGCTGCTGCCGACGGTTCTGAGAAGCACAACGCGGACCGCGAGGACGCACTGACTCAGACCCAGACGGCGCAGACCGTTGGGAGCAGAGGGTTGAAGGACAACGACGGACATGCGAGCGACGATGAGGACGACGAGCAGATCGATGCCGCATTGCCCCCCGAGTTGATGGGTACGGCAGGCGACACATGCGCGATATGTATCGACAGCCTTGAGGATGACGACGACGTCCGCGGATTGACTTGTGGTCATGCCTTCCATGCCGTCTGCCTCGACCCCTGGCTCACTAACCGAAGGGCATGCTGCCCCCTCTGCAAAGCAGACTACTACACACCTAAGCCCAGGCCGGCCGCGGTAGAGGGCGATCCCAGTAACCCTACGGTTCACAGCGGTCGTGACCCATCGCGAAACGGCGGCCGCATGAACATGCCCAGACCGGCCCAGCGGACATTGAACCCCTGGAACCGACCGCCTCGCTTGTTGCTAGGAGGCGGGCGCTTGGCTGGTGCACGCTTTATGGGATCGGATAACCGGCGGACTTACCGACCGCAGCGGCCACAGAGGAGAGGAACAAATAGGAGAGTCCCTGAGAATCCTCAACCCAGCGCGACCGAGAACTCTGGGTGGTTCTCAAGGTTCCGTGGTCGGTTTCCGCCCTTCCGAATGGAACAGCTGTTGCGAAGGGGTGCCCAGGATGGGCAAACCGTCGAAACCTCCCAGCCCGCTCGTAGCGCTAATGATGCGAACACTACGCCGTCCGAATTGGAAGCTGGCATCAGGCCATCTACTACACCTGCTGCCTAGGCAGGTCTCTTGGCGCTACTTTGATTATCTCGACTCGTTATACTCGCAGCAATATATATATATATGTGTGTATATATGTAACTTGCGTCAACAATGACGTCTACTGCATGCTATGGTGTATCATGGCATGGTCCTAATGAGCCATTATGTCGAATCGTTCAGCACAAAAGCGATTCCGTTGCGATACCACCTAGGAGTCGCTCGAAGCATGCCGCCGTCCGAGTAGTAGCAATTCTATATATATTTTCCTTTGCAGGGAGTCTTACAGCACAAAATGTCGGATTGGTTGAAGGCGGCTCTGAGCAAGGAGGAGCATGGCGAGGAGTCTGCCTCACTGGGGATGGAGTCATCAATTTATCTGTTTGCCATCGCAAGGCGGTCATGTTTTATTTCGGAAGCAGGTAGAGGTCGAATGCATCGCGAGGGAAAGGGGTGTTCAGGTATTCTCTGCGAATTGTTTAGGAGCGGAGTCCCGGTTCTGCACGGCGGACTCCCGCGCACGTAGGTAGCAGAATGGAAGAGTTTATACGACAATGGGCCGCCGTACACATACTCGACATGAGGTATCGTAGCAGACAAGGTGGGCAGAGGCGCGACACTTTAGGCGAGCAGTGCCCTCCCACGTGTATATCTACTTAGGTGGATAGCAGGTTAAGTAGCCCACAGCTAGAATGGGAGCGGCAGCATTTCACAGATACTTCCCCTTGGAGAACCTGCCACCGAAGTCGGCAGCCTTGTTGAGCAGCTCCCGTCGCTGCGCCGTGCCGATGCGCCCCCCGAGCTTCATGTCCTTCTCCCTGTCGAAGGCGCGCTTGCTCGGGTCGTCGTCCTCCTCCTCAATCTTGCCGCCGCGCCCGCCCTTCGCCAGCTGGTGCTCCTCGTACAGGCTGCGGCCCCGCGTCGATTGCGTGTACTCGCGTATACGTTTTTCGTCTTCCGTCTTCGGCCTCGCGACCGCTGCGCCAGCGCCGCCCGCGCTCGGGCGTTGCGTCCGCTGCTGCGGACCAGCGCCGTCGCCCCGCCCCAGCACCGCGTTCTCGAGCCGCCGCCGCTTCTCCTCGGGCGTCTCCGTCCAGATGCTGCTGACCTCGCCCCCACCGCCTGCCGCCGAGGGACCGCCACTACCGGCAGCGCCGCCCGCCCGCGGCCCCGACGCGAATTTCCGGTTCTTCAGCTTCGTCGGGTCCGGCGCACGGTACGCACCCCCGGACGTGGGCGGCGCCAGCATCCAGTCGTCGCGCCGCGGGGGCCCCCCCGACGCGGCGTCAAGCGCCGTCGAGGCCGCCGCGAGGCGCTCTGCCTGCTGGTGGCGCTGTTGGTGCGAGGTCGAGGTCGGCAGCGCGGGGCCGTAGTCGTCGTCGTCGTCGTCGTCGTCGTCGTCGTCGGACTCGGCGCCTGAATCTTCCGTTGGGGCGGATGGCGAATCCGCGGGCACCTCGGATAGGGGCCCCGGAGGTGGTGCCGGGCCGTGGATGCGCTTTGTCGTGCCTGCTGTAGTTGGAGCCGGCGCTAAGGGACCTATGGCGGCGGATGCGCCGGGCGGCGGCGGTTTTGCCGGTGCGGGACCGACGGCTTCGTCATCCTCATCGGCGTCACTGTCCAGCGCGATCTCGTCTGCGTTTGCTGCAGCAATCGATGCCGGAAGCGTGGGCCCGATGGACGGCCTGGGCTTTGGTTCTGGTTCAGGCGCCGGTTGTGGTGCTGCCGACGGACCGAACTCGTCGTCATCGTCGTCGTCGTCGTTGTCGCTCTCGTAGCCCAGGGATACCTCGTTTTCGTTTCTGACGCGCGCGTCCTCGGCCGCGTGGACTTTGGCTGGGGGAGAGCCGGGCGCGGCCTCGTCGTCCGAGTCGCGCTTGCGTTTCGTGAGATGCGGAGGCAGTTGTGGCCCTATTGATGCCATTGTAGTGTCTCTGAATGACTCGTGACTTCTCCTACCTCTGAAGGGGTATAGGCGCGGTTCGTGTGTTTGTACCGACGATTTTGATATCAGAAGTCGTGGTGTTGGTGTGGTTATAAAGTAAAAGCTGTTGCCTCAGTTCCGTACCTCTATGTACGTACTGTATGTAGCTTATGTATTTAAAGCACGTCCCAATGACGATATTGGTCGTAGTGTGCTCAGCCAATGGATGACTGCGCTTATCTGGGGCTAGTGGAGACTATCAGGGAGTTATAGGATGATTAGCATACTCTGGGGCCGCGATGATTGGCTATCAATGGCCGTGCTCGCTGTGCTAAGCTGAGAGCGGGCCTGATTTGTAGTGCAGTGCAGTGCAGTGCAGTGCAGTAACTACTACTAACTGCAGCTGTGACAAGGCAGAGCCTTGGGGTATCTATCCAACTAACAGCGCTCAAGCTCTTTAATTCATACACGACGACGTTATGACGCCTTACGAACGTTGCATTAAATAGTGCTTCAGACCGGATAGTAGATCTGCCCACCCGCTTGCGCACCGTCCATAACACTACGTCTTCCCGTTACACCTTTCTCCGGGGTCCATATCCTATACGATAGATCGCCCAATTGCCTTGCTCCGATCACCTACCAAAGAGACGCCATGTTTCTGATGCACGCAGTTCGATGAGCATACCTTCTCCGGCGAGAGACATGGGGCTGCCGATATGGATGACGACCACTTAGAACTCTCTCCAGATGGGGACCGTCCATCGAGTGCGAGTGGCCAAGAGATGGTCAAGGCAGAGCGGGAACCGGAGCAGGAACGGGAGCAGGGCCATATAGCGGAGATCCTCGAGGAGGAGCGACGAGAGGAGGCGGAATCCGCCTCCCCTGCGAACAATCCCCTTAGCAATCGCTACCGTCAGCTACTACGAGGTACTGACGATGTCTCCGAGGAGGGGTCGAGCGAAGGCTTGCCCAGGAGGGTTGGAAGTCCAATTGGCTCCCTACAATCCGTGCCCGATGATTCCCCCTCAGTACAAGTAGGCGCAAACATTCCTGACTGTCTAGATCCTGTCTGATCCGTTATTCTCAGGGTTCCGTGTTGTCCTCTCCGGGCAGCAGCCTTCTCCCTTCGTTAGCCTCGCGACCTGGTCTGGGTAGTCCGACTCCATCCTTCAGACCCTTCGACCAACGATTCCAGTCCCGAATATCTTCGCCTTCTAACCTTAGTCCGCGCCCCTCTTCGCCTGCATTTCTCACTGGGCACAGTAGGAACCTGTCCCTGAGTAGCCACCTCTTACCCGATTCTGGCGAGGCCGAAACCGTCTCCCCCCCGTGGGAGGTTGTGCGATGGACGAAGCTCAATAAGTTAAACGGCCAGGCCTTTTCCGAGGCGGGGAAGCGCAACTTCGGGTCGCCCACGTGCGTAGCTGTTACGGCCTCGATCGTCTTGGGCACTTCCAAAGGCATAATCTTAGTGTTTGATTACAACCAAAACGTGAAGCTGATCATTGGACCGGGAACTAGAGGTGAGTTCAAGTATATCGTCTGCCCTATGACGGTAATATGTATTGACACATTTAGCCGTCGAGTGCGGAGCTATCACCGCCATCGCTATTTCAGCCGACCATACGACGATAGCTGGCGGTCATGAGAACGGGAGCATTTTCACCTGGGATACCAGTCGGTCTTCTCGGCCGTTTTTGTCCATTCCACATCTTGATCCCTCGCAGTTACAAAACCGGACAGTGGATGGTCACTTGCCTAAAGTGCCCGTAACGCATCTGGGTTTCCTTGGGACGAGGCATACGGCATTGGTCTCCGCAGATGCTCGCGGCATGGCTTTTTCTCATCTGGCAACTCGCGGTACAGGTGCGCTCGGAAGGACTGTCAAGACGACGCGGATACTCGGACGTTATCCGGATACGCCTGCACCGACGGGCAAGCCGCTCAAACCCAGTACCGTGCTCGCTTTTTCTCCATTGCCGCTAGGGAACGTCGAACGCGCGACGGACACCATGGGTCTCACTGCGATGCTGACGCCTTATCTCCTCGTCGTCGTTTCGACCACCCCGGTGGCTCAGACGCAGCACAAGTCTGCGAGACCAAAGGACGTTGCACCGCACAGCGCTATGAGCGGCTGCCTGGCATGGTTCCCTGCGGTAAAGCTGAAAGTGCCCGACCCGGCCACCGGCGGTGTTACTTCCAAGGCGAAACTCGTCTACTGCTGGTCGAATGTCCTGACTGTCCTGGACGTCGAGGAAATACCCTCGGGAGACAAGGACAAGCCGCCCACCTTGAGATTTAAGGCTCGGAGCCGATGGAAATGCGAAGAGGCCATCGTCGCTGTCCAATGGCTTAGTCGCTCCGTCTTGACAGTCCTCACCATCACGCAGAGACTAATTGTCTTAGAGGACCGCTCGATGAGGATGACTGAGGCGTTTGATCTCATACACAAGCATATATATCATGTAGATCTCTTTTCAAATCAGCTCCACGCCCTAGTTGAGCAACTCGACGAGGAAGACACGTCCATGCATGGCGTTGTTGCAGATGCCTTTTATATGAGCTTTAAAGCGTACAAAGGCCGTATCTTCTTGCTCGGTTTCAACGATGTCTCGATTGGTACTCTGTCAAACTGGGCCGATCGGCTGATAGCGTTGATGGAGAACGGCGATTATGTCGGTGCCATCCAGCTGGCGACGTCATATTACACGGGCGATGCAGATAAGCTCACGGTGGGGCTGCCCGAAGACGCCGAGTTGAGGCATCAGATGGTGCACGATAAGCTCATGGAGATCATGAGCGCATCTCTCAAGTATGCCTTTAGTCAGTGGCAGAAAGGCAGTACCGCAGTGGATGACCAGCATTTACGTGAGCTGGCAGAGGCGTGCTTTGTCGCCTGCCAGAGTGTAGGGGACACCGACTTCCTATTCGACGAGATGTACCAGTGGTTTGAAGGAAGTGCCGTTGAAGGCGTTTTCTTGGAAACTTTGGAACCGTATATCCTCGCGAAGACGATCTCGTCAGTGCCGCCAACAGCCGTCAAAGCCATGGCCACTCATTATGTTGCCAAAGGCTGGGAGAGTCGTTTAGAAGAGATGGTCTGTCACATGGATACGGCAACTCTCGACATAGACCAGATCACTCTGTTGTGCAAGCAACACGGTCTCTACGATGCTCTGATATATGTCTGGAACCAAGCGATCCACGATTACATCACGCCGCTCATCGATCTACTTACTCTTCTTATCCCACTCACTCAGGCCGGAGACTTTGCGTCGTCGGAAGACTTGATGAATGAAAATATGCTCGGAGTCAATGCCCTGAAGATGTTCCCGTATCTATCCTACACACTGACCGGAAGGATATATCCGACCGGAGAGCACATGGACGACACCCTAGCCTCACAAGCGAAGGCCGAAATATATTGGTTCCTGTTCTCCGGCCAGAGTATCACCTGGCCCAAGGGCAGCGGTAAGACGTTTCTTACGCGTCCCGGCGAAGCTCACGAGCCGTCGTTCCCGTACCTTCGGATGATACTCAAATTCGATGCGCCCAGCTTCTTGAGCGCGCTCAATGAAGCATTTGAGGACTCGTTCCTCAACGAGGCGCAAGAGAAGCACCTGAACGGTGGTACAGGTAGAGACCTGCCCGAAGAACAGACGTTTGGGTTGACGGTCGACCGCCAATATGTGGTATCTATCTTGTTGGAGATCATGAATCCGTCCGACTTTGCCCCAGAGGACACCATATATCTGGATATGTTTATCGCCCGCAATCTTCCCAAATTCCCACAGTACCTTCTCATCCCGGGGTCCACCCTAAACAGGGTCATCACCGGACTCTGTAACTATCCCGGGGCCGATCTAGCGGAGGATGCTCAATTGAGCGCAGAATACCTTCTCTCAGTGTACCACCCGCCTGATCTATCGCCGATGATGCCTCTGTTCAAGCAGGCCGGCTTCTTTCGGATCCTCAAGCGCATATACAGGAATGAGAAACAGTATGGGAAGCTGATACAGACCTATTTCGAGGACCCCGAGGATCAGGAAGAGATCTTCGACTGCATCGCTGACTGTTTGAGAGCACAGGCTGGATCCACCAAAAGGCAGATTCAAGATGTCCATGATGTGCTAAAACAACATCCAAACACCCTAGTCGAACTGGATCCAGTTCGCGCTGCACAAACCCTCGGTAGACATGCCCCGGAATTACATCGATTCGTGTTAGACTCTCTGGACGGACAGTCGGAGCTACAATACCTTTACCTGAAAACTCTACTAGAGCCCGAATCTGAGACATCAGATATCCAATCAAGCAACCTCGACCGGGATTTCATCGAGCAATACCTACAACTGATGTGTCGGCATAATCCTTCACACGTTTCTGATTATCTCGGGATTGTTCAAACCACAAACTTGAGGCTTGACAAGTTGCTGCCGACAATGGAAGATACTGGTGTTATCGACGCTGCCGTCATCCTAATGGCACGTGAAGGGCAAGTGCAGGATGCCATGCATCGGCTGACTAGATACATGGACACCTTAGAGTCTGCTCTTCAGAGTCTAGTTTCGGGCATGGGCAAAGGCAACGATGGGCTAGATATTGAAGAGGCTGCTGAGGATGTCCTCAAAGGCTTACAGAAATATACGCATGTGGGAATCTGGCTGTGCCAGGGCCAGATGAAGACAGCTAAAAGAGCGAACTCAGTTCAGCAAAGGCAAAAGCCGCCTGCCCCGAACGAGCTCACCCCTGAAGAGAATCTATGGCTTGACTTGATTGATACGACGGTCCGAATCACTCGTCGGCTGTCGTCGGTAGTCGCGTCAACAAGCAGTGACGAGCTTACACAGAACAAGTCATCGTCAGCTAAGGTACTAGATAGCGAAAAGCTTGTCGGGCTCCTGCGATCACTCGTCCAACACACGTTCACGGCGCTCCTCACCACCACCTCCACCTCCACGCAGGGCATCGACCAGTCCAGCAACCGCCTCATCGCCAGCTCGGACGGTAGCGCGACGTTCCTCCGCATCCTGCGCGCGTTCCTGGCCCGTGCGGCGACCACGTCGCCCAGCGTCGCGGACCTCCGCGCCGTGCTCACGTCAATCTTCGCCGCCTACGCCTACGAGGAGTCGATCCTCAACCTGTCGAACCGCCTCCTCGAGCAGCAGCTCTTCGCCGACGTCCGGCAGGCCTACGAGCTCCGCCAGCGCGGCTGGCGGCCCCGTGGCTCCACCTGCGAGGCCTGCGGCCGCCGCGTCTGGGGCCCCGGCGTCGCCGGCAACGTCTTCGAGGCCTGGGAGGAGAGGCAGGCCGAGGAGGCCCGGAGGCGCGGCGAGCGGAAGGCCGCCCTGGCCGCCGCCGCCGCCACCGCGCGAGGGAAACGCGGCGGGGACGAGGCGGAATCCGCTGGTGAGAGGAAGGGCAAAGGGAAAGGGAAAGACACGGCCACCGATACTGGCGGGGTTGTGAGCGAACCTGCCAACCGGCCAGCAGAGGACGCCGCCCAGACCCCGGCGAACGGTGACGGCCCGACGAGGGGGAGCGATAGCTGGCGGCAGCCGCCGCTCGGCCCCCTCGTCGTGTTCGCCTGCCGACACATCTACCACAAGAGCTGCCTCGACAGCCTTCAGGAGGCGGGAGGGGCGGGGAGTCGGGCAGCGCACAGGCGGGTCGAGGAATACGGGCGGGAGACGGGGGTGGCATATCAGTGTCCCATCGATGGATAGATGATGCATGATGGATGGGTGATGGATAGATAAAATATAGGCGGGTGCGGGCTATATTGAAGACTTCTTTGTCGACTCCATAGCGCCATGTGGGATTCTTGGTTGCCATGATTAGTTGACTCGCCGGCGCCGTGAGCCGTTACGTCGGAATCTGGGGGTTGTGCTTGGTGCGCTGTGTTTAATGCGTATGTATATAATATGTTCATACATAGCGAGGTGAACGGTCGGGATATGTATCTTGTTGCTTTACTGTCCAGACGGACGGACCCAGGCTGCTAGATATATCTCAGGTGGTGAGTTATTCTATCAGCTTCATGGTGTTGAGCGATATATTTGGACTTAAAATCAACACCGACACGACGGCAAAGTTACGTGGGATCTAGTCCACAGTCTATTCATTGGTTCCGTGTTACGGGGCTTTCAAGTGAGAGAAATGCCTTTCTATATGTTGTATGCAGAAAGATCCAAAGACTAAAAGTTTGCAACGCCAAAATGGCCCCTGGCGCGCAGAACGCCCCGAGACTAAGTTCCCTTCCCAAGAAGGACTGACGGATCCGCAGGATACGCCGTTCAGCGAGCCCGTTTTAAAAGTCATATCCGTGAAGCGGTGGAAGGCAATGCCGTATGTTGTGATGTTATGATTAGATATTCCGGCATCTGGCGAGCCGGACGGCCGACCTGGGGCATATGTACCTGATGCGGAATAAGTGGAACCCCGACCCGGAGCTCCCGGAGGCCCGGGCAGCCAATGACAGCTTTCCGCCCCCATCTTTTAGCATTGGACCTACGAGACATCGTCTTCTTGATATCTAGGTCAGCAGCACTTCTGCTTCGCTTTTAACGAGGTGAACCGTATTATCACCGCGGAAACTGGAGGATGCGGAACCGCATCCCGCTCCGTAGCGCTGATAATAATCAGTATATCGGTTATCGCCATTGATGAAAGCGGATGGGTCAGGCCATAAAGTCAGCCGAATCCCTATGCAAGTGAGGAGGCTCCGAGGCCGTGCGATCTTAAGTTCAAGTGTCTTGCCGAGAACCCGATTTGACGTTTGAATGAAACGCTGAATGAAATTGCACGCCACCGACCTATTCGCAATCTTAAACGCCTAGATCAACCTCACCCTAGCGGTATGTTCTGGATTCCTCCTTCATATCGTCTCTAGGGCCCTCGTAGTGGGAGCTGGGAGCATGCTCATCATATCCTCGGCTCTTGTGGATGTAGACCGTGATATCTCTATCTTTACGGTCATCGTGTATGCGGACGGACGATTCTCTGTAGGCCGCTACGGAAGGTACGTTAGCTATGCGCACACAAGCAGGCCGCGTCACTCGCTTACATGTAATGTCTTTCGAGTTCCGTCCTGAGCGCATGGCTGAGCGTATGGCTGAGAGGATGCCCGAGCCCCTACTCGTACCATAACCAGAGTCGCAAGCGTAAGCATCAGCTGGAGCTGTGGGCGGATCATAAATTCCGGCCGAGCCCCAGGCCCAGGGCTCGGCTGACGACCTGGCTGAGGACCTGGCCGAGACATAGCCGGAGTCGCAGACCTCCACCGGCGTTCTCGGCCGCGAAGCATTGCGACGGGGAGGTGGTGAGAAATCCATTTCCACAACTCTTCCCCTCCTCCGACTGATAGATATGTCGCGACCCTGAGGCCCACCGTAGTAGCCAGACTCTTCCCACAAGCTTTCACGGTCCTGGAGCCTGTCAAGGCTTCCAGTTCTATGTCTTAGCGCTCTATAATCGTCGGAATCCAACCTTTGTCCGTCATAGAACCGCATATGCCTCTGGGCGATACGAGGGGACTGCCTTGGTTCAGCGTGATCATTTCGAGGAATAGAAGGATCGTCGTAATAACCACGCTCTAGGACGAGCGGATCTGCGAAAGCAAGGTCGTCACGCGAGGTGTCAGGAAGCTCAGGCTCATCGCCGTAGTAACTGCGACGGTCTCTTTCACGTCTATGCCTCTGTTCATGCTCTGCGGCAACCAGGGGCGACGGGGCCATCGGAGGCGATTGAGGGGCACGACCACGGAAACTATCCTCATATAAGCATCACAAACACAGCCATAATGTCGAGGGAAATTGATGATTTACCTGACGTATGTCCTCCCGTTGCTGCTAATATTGGCAACAGTGCACTGCCCTGAACTGTTGGGCTCCAACGGATGGAATATATGATCGTGGGAATGCCGTCGTCGAACTGAAGTGGGAGATGGCTTAAATGCAAGCTCATCATCCAATCGATTAGTCTCTCCCTCTTCATCATTTACACTGCTTCTGTTATCCTCTCGGGTTCCTACGGTCTTAGTCACGGATGTTGTCTCCCCTAGAGCCAGGTTCGGCAATAGCGGCGATGCTGTAGATCGATCGAAAATTGCGTCGGCCATTTTCAGCATCATAACGCTCGCTATGTCCACCATGGATGCCAATTCTACAGACGCCACGCTGAGGCGATTCTTGATGTCTCGAAAGGTCTCGTCAAGTGGCATGATGTAGCCGCCGCCGAAGGCATCTGTGGCAACAACGTGACCATACACCTGAAGAGTTCTTTCGTTTACAACCCACGACCCTGAGTCGCCATCGACGATTCCTGTTCTAATCTTAGTCTCCTATCAAACACGGATCAGATTCCGGTGCCTCACGTTTATTGTCCTCGAGATTCACCACCAGCGAGTTGACAAACTCCCTGCCTGGATGTAGGAGAAGTCTCGACGGCAGAGCCGAGATATGGCCTCGCTTAGGCCCTTCCGAGCCAGCGATGACAACAACAGATTTCTTGAAACCAATGTAGTCGGAGAGTGGTGGAGGCATGACCAGGTCCCCAGATGTCGAGGCGACGGCGTGCGAGCTTTCGTCCCTGGTCCTCGATCTCGGTCGGAGTCGATTTGGCTTGTAGTTGGTCATTTCGATCAAGGCCCAGTCAAAATTCTCCCCAGAGATCCATGTGCTATCCTTTCCATCGCTGGGGGATACTAGGGGGCTTTCTTTCGAAATGTTTCCTAAGTTTCCAAGTTCTAGTGATGACCACGACGCCGAGCTGTCGTCTTGGAACTCCAGTGCGTTCTCCGGCTCATCAGAAAGTTCGAAATATTCCACGGCTCCCTGGACCTCCTCGACAGAGCCGTCTGTATCCGAATCCGAGTCCGAGTCAGAAATAGACAGGTCGTCAGAATGTGCAACCGTATCAGTCGCGGACTGAATGGACAAGTCGTCGTCCGTGTCTCCAACGACATGACCGGCAGTGAGACCGTACAGTTTGAAATCCCCGTTTTCGGATACGGCTTTGATGACGCCACCAAATGTGGCTCGCTTTTCGACACCAGACGGCTGGCGGACGATGATGGGTGCACCACAGTATGTGTCAGAGGTAAATCCGAGATTGCCGTTGATGAGCGGAACAAGGACATCGATGTTGTCGTCGCCCTCCTTTAGTTCTGGCGGGCGGCCATAGACGAGTACTTCAAAAGACGGCATGGTCTCATCCCCGGGCTGGCAGAGTGCCCGGACGGATGACTTATCAAAGAATTTCCGCACGCGTTTGCACTGGTCCTCCGGGGCTAAAACAACGATATACGGCTTTGCTTCGCTTTCTGACGTGCCAAGAACCATGAGCCTTATAGCCATGGATCGGTATTTGCCTGGAAACTTGCAGACGTATTTGAGTAGTGGTTTTTCAATCTGCGACTGGATGTGGCTGAAGCGAGAGATCGTGTCATTGTCCACATGCTTATCAAACTGAGTGAGGCTTTGCGCAGGGCCAGTTCCACATAGTACTGGCCGAACTTGGTTGGCGGACCTATCGACGGCATTGGATGAGCTCCGGCTCGATTGCTGAGAATTCGAATTCCTTGCGGGCGTCCGCGACTGGGTGAAGTATCCCGAGTCCCTTCGAGAATCTGAATCGCCGAGTCCGACTAGCGGGTTTCGCGATTCCTGTGAGGTTGTGGGCATCGGTATGGGATTGACAATGGGCTTGGTTGCCATCGTGGATTCGTTGCGAGCAGACTTCTCAAGAAGAAGTTCATTTGAAAGGTAGAATAGTCAAATGTGGCGGTTTGCACACCTTTGAAGAGATGGGGGGTTTTGAAGTTGTCAGCTATCTCGGAATTGCTTGGCAGCTTGGTAGGGGCTATGCGGCATTGCCACACACCCTTAATTCTATTGGATAGTCTTGTCCTAATGCTGACACCGCCATGGCCCCAAATCAGCCTAGCTTCGCATGCTCGTCGTTTTGTGGCTGCAAAAACGCCTCGGCTGCCTCATTTATCATGATTCCAGCCGCTCTGTTCGCAAACAGTTCGACTGGGTCTCCTATGTTCTCCTAGCCCGCGAATATCCAACATGATCGGTTCCCTGCAGCAGCCGTATCCTCTCCAAGGCGTTAATGATGGTCACTTGAAGAAGCTATGCCAAGTGCTTTGGAACTGGGAACTGTGCGAAACCTGTCAAAACGGCCAGTCTTGCCGGGGCCCAAAATGTCCGTGGAGACGATCATCGAGGCTTGAGACCTTCTTTGACTTTTATAAGGAGGTCACTTCCTCATATGTTCCGGACCTTTTATTCGGCAGCCAGCCTGCTCTTCGCTCCCACGATGATGTTTGCGACATAATCAGGTTCCTCAAAAGTCAACAAGATGCTACCCGTTCTCAATTAACGGATCAATACTTCTCTCGGCGTGCAAAGGACTCGGAGCTACCTCCCATCGCCGATCAACACCGTGCATTCAATATTGCGGTCAAGATAATGTCTATGGTAACATGTTCTGCGGAGAATCAACCTTCCGGGTTACTTGAGCTCGGAACCCAGCCCTTACCATGGCATAATGACACCAGCTTCGCGAGTTTCATCACCAGGGCTTTCCCAAGGGTAGATATAGGCGACCTCGAGATAAAAGATCATTCGGGCAAAACCACAGACATCAAATCTGCCATAACAGCAAGGCGGCTGAAGAAGATTGCCGCTTTGTCATTTCGGGGGACTAATGATCTAAGAAACCACCTCAGACTCGACGCGCGAAACGGAGTGGTCGAGATATATCACTATACGAGCGTTCTAAAAGAACACCTGATGGCTTCGCAGTCGCAGCAGGGCTTTGTGTAAGTGACACGACTCTCCACACTCTTTACACAGGAGTGGCCAGATAGCTGACATGTCGAGCCAGTGCAAATATACCGAATCAAATTTGTATCGAGGCTCTGCACTCACTGCAGATGATCCTATTTCCGTTCGATTCTGACTCGGAGCGCATTCTACGCAGCCTAGTATCAAAGGAGTCTTTTGATCCAGACTGCATTCACTATGACTTTGCCGCATACGGCGAAGACAATATCTGCTACAGTTACTTTGGCTCGAGACTCATGGAACTCTACGAGGAAGTCGAAAACCCTACTCCGCGAGGCTTTGTTGAGAAGTGGTTTGAACGAAAGAGTGGCGCGCGCTACGCCATGATGGCTACCCTTGTCGGTGTCCTAATGGCCGTCATCTTAGGCATGCTGTCTCTTGCTGTTGGAATATTCCAGGCCTGGGTCGCATATGAAGCGTGGAAACATCCGGTGACTTCTGGCATTGGAAGTTGAATATGTATAGTCAGAGGTCGAAGCAATTCCACCGAAGTCCACGGATTGCAAAGTGGATTGCGCAATTGCCAAGCCCACGCCACCCATTTAGCCCTTCCTGAAATGGACGTCCATCCATTTGAAGCTCTCGTGGATGGACATCGTGTCCATAATAAGTGGTTCTTGT